>JASEVX010000003.1:10832663-11103836 GCA_031761405.1 Serripes groenlandicus
AACAACTTCTCAAGTTTTTAACAGTCGTCTGCTGCATAGGGTGTCATAGTACATGTTGTACTTATCCTGGATTATGTTTAAGGAAATGATTTTAGAAGAATTTGCACAACGCTATGTTCTATCATCGGTTGCTATTGCATTGATACCGTCGTCTCGAATTATCCTTTAAATTAACACTGTCCTACATACAGACGCTTTCAGATGCTATGTTTACACAATTATTGCAATGTACTTAACAAAATAAATAGTTTACATTCATATGTAAATATATTACTGACCAGTGGTGTAAGAACTACTAGAACTTTAGCCCATCTAGTCTACTTCTCTGTTCAGTACACCCTTAAGGCTCTTTCGAAACTTTACGAATTCAAGCTCATTAAACAATTTGATCTTGATCCATACTGGCCGAGCTGGGGTTCGAACTTAAAACCCCTGGATTAAGAATCCGCGTCACTACCGACTGAGCTACCGGGGCTCGGCTACGTGATAAGTAAGACGAGAAGTACGTACATATTTACATAGAAACCAATGAATACCGTATAAAAAGAATGACTTTATCTCATGTTTCGGAAACGACTATTTTTCTTTTCAATGAACCTACCTTAAATAAACGTTTTCTACGAAAAGAACTCCAGTGAATACGAATAATGATACAGGTTTAATATGCCCCAAGGCTAACCCATCGAAAACATCCTGGTGCTTAACAAAGGCTTAGATACGTGTCGACGCACAATTACGATCAGACAGTTCATATTTTATTATTTGTCATTCTCATGTTTCTGAAACGCATATTCTTCTTTTCAAAGGACCTACATTAAATATGCGTTTTCTACGTAAACAAGTACAGTTTTTACGAATGATGATAAAGTTTTGATACGCAAAATTATGTGCACCGTCAAAAGACTCCATCCTAACAAATACACATCGATCCTCAACCAAGGTTCAGATCAGCATGTGAAGACGCACTGTTCGATCAGACAGTTCACGTTCAAAACAGACAATTGACGGACTTTACGCTATATTGACGAGACGTTTCTAAGGTTGATCCTGATTACCAAACGTCACAGTTATAATAATAATTGATAACGGATTTTCTCTTGCCTAGGCAAACGCAGTCTATTTCTACTTTAATATGAACTGCGTCAGCCGACTTGCGGTCTTATTGACACACCGACGTTGAAACATTCTTCCGATTAATCTGAAGCCTTTTCAGCCAACGAGTTTTGAAAACGTTTTTGACAAAAGGAGAAATTGCTCACTCCAGATTTGTTGTATGTGGAAAAGGTTTAATATATCACATCTTGGCCAAAAGTGAGTTAACTGGTGAGACTGTGCATATGCATTAAAATCCAACATCGCTAGACACGGCGCATGTGTGTGTTTAGCCCCGTGAAAATTCGGCAATAACAGATAGATGAAATTACATAAAGATTAGGATACATAATATGTTGATGTCCTTGGCAGGCAGGTGCTGTTTGTACCTTCCCATTATACTGTCTACAACTGACGTATCTACAGCAGTCGGATGTGAAAAATGTCTGTAAATGAAACATTGCTACCTAATCAAGTTGAAATATTGTGGGAAAAGGAGAACTTGCTCGTTTTGAGCAATTTCATCTTTTGACACATTGTTTTCAATTGTCGTCTGCTGCAAATGCGTCAGAAAGCGTTTGTATGTAGAAAAGGGTTGAAGCCGTGATAATGTTCTAGTAATGGTAATTGTCTTAGAATGCTGATACGTGTCACTCTCGGGTCCGTCTCCTGGTCATGATTATTTAAAAATATCCAACATGTTTCAAAAGATGCCTGAACTACGTCTGCATTTTAGAAAGCCAGAGCCATATAAGATAGACTAAATAACATAGAGATTGGGTTACATGATGTATCCTTGACAGATGGATGTAATTCATCCCTTTCCCAGTTAAAAAAATATGACAAAGGGAGATATTGATCACCTATTGTTTTCAATAATCGTCTAATGCAGAGGCGTCAGAGAGCGACTGTGTGTGGAATAGGGTTACCCATACCTTGGTATAATCGACAATTGACGTGTCTACAGTAGGCGTTATTATAAAACCTATGATGGGAAAACAAGAGATAGTTCTCTAGATATACAAGGTCTTCTTAATCCATGATGGTTTCACGTCTGTATAAAAACATGTCTTCAATGCGTCCAGATACTAACATTAAATTTTTTTTATAAGTAATCCGCCCTTGCCGACTGGTTGAGCGTCGGGGATCGTCGGAGTGCTTTGGGTAAGGCACATTTCTAAACCGAATGCTTTTTTGCCTGCTCAGGGATTAGGAATATGTGAATTGTCGCCGCGATATAACTGGAATAATGTTGAAAACGGCATATAACCCCAATTAAACGACGGTTTAACGTATGTACAAAAACACGTCTTCAATGCATCCAGATAATAACATTCAGTTGTGGACTAAGGTGTTTATCGAGTTACCAAACATTAAAATACCTTTCTTTCGTTCCGAATTAAAGCCGTGAAATAATATATGGAGAAAGAGTCCATTTTCTTAGAGTAAAGTTATGAAAAAAGTCTTAAACTGTTGATACATTAAACATACTATCGTCCGATATTTTTTTTATAAGTAATCCGCCGTTGCCGACTGGTTGAGCGTCGGGGATCGTCGGAGTGCTTTGGGTAAGGCACATTTCTAAACCGAATGCTTTTTTGCCTGCTCAGGGATTAGGAATATGTGAATTGTCGCCGCGATATAACTGGAATAATGTTGAAAACGGCATATAACCCCAATTAAACGACGGTTTAACGTATGTACAAAAACACGTCTTCAATGCATCCAGATAATAACATTCAGTTGTGGACTAAGGTGTTTATCGAGTTACCAAACATTAAAATACCTTTCTTTCGTTCCGAATTAAAGCCGTGAAATAATATATGGAGAAAGAGTCCATTTTCTTAGAGTAAAGTTATGAAAAAAGTCTTAAACTGTTGATACATTAAACATACTATCGTCCGATATTTAACATGGAATAGTCTTCCTTATGAAATTCCGTCCTGACAGAGTTGAGCTGAAATGTGGTGACAATTAATACGCCGATATGAATCACTCTCGGGTCCTTTCCCTGGTAACGATTATGTTCAATATTGCTCTTGTGTCAACCTGTTTCAAATGTCGTCTGCTGCAGATGCCTAAAATATAGCCAATGGCCTTTTCTCTCGATAAGCAGCTATTAAGTACAGGTTTTAGGCTAAGATGTAATTACGAATGATGTGAAAGCTGCTCAACAAAAAAAACGCATTTCTGCATTTAATTTACCCTTTACCACACATATACCCTTTCTGGCACCTCTGCAGCAGATGACTTTTAAAAGTGTTGTAGCAAATGGAGAAAATAGCTCAAACTGAGCAATATTTGTCTTAATGTTTTCAACTCTATTCAACAATTATACGTTCTTTGCCTGAGGTTTACCATACTGTAAGCCAGATATGGTCAACGTCATCTGTCGTAGGTTTCATGTATGTTGGGATAAGTTGAATATTTAAAAACTGTTATCTGTCACAGCTGTCGTGCTACTTGTCCTCAAATCAAGAGGTCTTAAGTTTGAATCCAGAATCTACTTGAGCTAACTCCATTCCATATGGCGATTAAAAAATCTATTTCCTGATCAGTATCAAGGTTTTTTCCCATTTATCTGCTTCGCAAATACAACACAATTGCAGCAGACGACTTTGAATCAAATTTTGCATTTATCTACATTTCCTCCTGAACTTGAAATTCCAGTCAAACTTTACAGGAATTGTCCTTTATTGGTCAGTTTTCAAAGATTTAGATTCGATGTAGATCTTTGGATGCTTTGGCTATAGCATGGTGGAAATTGGTATTAACGTCAACAATTTAAATTTTCTTCTCTGGATCTGCTTGTCTTATTTCAAAATAATGTGGCAGAATTTTTTCCGTAAGTAACCCTCTGCAATTCTTTCTTTAGTTTAAATTGATTAGATGAGAAACATGGCCGCAATTGACAGGGGCTAGCTATCATTTTCTTTAGTCTAATTAGATCACTTTTTGTCCATCAGCTGTCAGGTCGTCGGCGTCGTTCATTTTAAACGTTTAGCTTTAAACAACATCTCCTCCTTAACCAGTAAACCAATTTCATAGAAATCTTCATTTGGTGGTCTTCTTGGTCTGTCTGTCTGTCTGTCTGTCTGTCTGTCTGTCTGTCTGTCTGTCTGACTGACTGTCTGTCTTTCTCTCTCTCTCTCTCTTTCTCTCTCTCTCTCTCTCTTTTCTCGTCACTATCACTACAAAAAGGCTAAGTTTGGGTTGCCGGTGTGCCTCTGAAATTTAAACACTCGATTATGAGGTCGATCGAACAGGCTCGCACATTATACTCTACTTTGTGGGCAATTTATTTTTTAGTCGAATTACTAACGATTCGCCACAATTGTATAACGACTCGACACAGTCTTTTAGTAGTGGAATTCATGTGTGTTTAGAACAGCGATAGTGGAATGCACGTGTGTTTCGAACCGGTAATGGATAGCATGTGTGTTTAGAACTGGTAGTGGGTTGCATGTAGCCGATTTCCGTTGTGCGTCAGGTTGATCACGTGACACTGTAGTGATATGCAGGTGCAATTTCAAAGAATTCATTTTGGACCCCCAGATACGTTTCTGTATTTCAATTTTACCTTAAAATGCGTTTATTCTTTCCTCTATAACAC
The DNA here is from genome assembly GCA_031761405.1 of Serripes groenlandicus. Taxonomy (NCBI): domain Eukaryota; kingdom Metazoa; phylum Mollusca; class Bivalvia; order Cardiida; family Cardiidae; genus Serripes; species Serripes groenlandicus. The sequence continues at coordinate 10,837,369 of JASEVX010000003.1, forward strand.
GTGTGTGTGTGTGTGTGTGTGTGTGTGTGTGTGGTGTGTGTGTGGTGTGTGTGTGTGTGTGTGTGTGTGTGTGTGTGTGTGTGTCGCTCTCTCTCTGTCTGTCTCTGTCTCTGACTCCCTCTATATTTCACTGTCTCTCTGTCGCTGCCCCCCCCCCCCCCATCTCTCTCTTTCTCTGTCTCCCTCTCTCTGTCACTGTCTCTATGTCGCGGTATCTCTCTCTCTTTGTCTCTCTATGTGTGCGAGTTTAACAGTCGTTAACTGCATAGGGTGTCTTCATCATGGAAAATGTTTGAGGGAAAGCTTTCAGAATAATTTGCACAATGCCATTTTCAATCATCGGTTGCTATTGCATTTATAGTTTATACCTTCGTCTCGAAATATATTACTGAATTGCAGTAAGAACTACTAGAACTTAGCCCATTTAGTTGTATGGGGTTCCGTCCTCTGCTGCAAAAACGTGTGTGTCTTGTCATATAACCATTTATACCATTTGTAAATGGCCAAATGCAAGATGCCGATTAGTGAATATAAACTTGAAAAAATTGACAAATTATGCACCTATGGCTAAATTATACGTAGATAGACATTTAAGGCTTTTTTTGCAACAGTTCGAATTCAAGCTGACTACTCAATTTAATCTGTCATTTACGATATGTCAGTACTTTGTACAAATATAAATATAATAACATAGTGTTTACACCAATGAAGAATGTCAAGGACGTTCGGAAATCGATGGGCTGGAAAGATGTTTGTGAGATCTACCATCTTGTAACCTCCAGTTGTAAAATGTTTTCACTTAACCCTTTCCCTGCTATCGATTCGATAAAACAAATCAGCAAAAAGGTGTTTCATAAGTCAGAAATGACATGACTGGACCTTTCAATAGTGGTGACACTATAACAAACACTAACTTTACTTTAGGCCTAGTCATACTAGAGACAGAAGGAGCCGGAATGTCGTCGGAAAGAAAATTCATGGTATATTCTAAACATTCTGCCTGCATTCTAAGTGCATTCCAAATAATCTGGTCCATTCTTGTAGCCAGTCCGAATGTTTTGCTGATGCTCAACATGTTTGAGGTGCATTCGTAGTGGAGAAATATCGTACAGCATTTGAAGTGTATTCTAACTGCATTATGACTACATTCTAAATAGTCTTACGGCATTCTGACAGCATTCGAAACATTTTTATCGCATTCGAAGGAGAACCCAAACGGTAAATATATATATATACATTCGTATAAAAACGCGGTCAGCTGCTAGAACCTTATTAGTTGGTATTCAGGGGTCGCATGACTTTGAGCGGTATTCGGGCAACAATCCAACCGTATTCGTAAAGCAGTTGAATAGCATTCTAAATATTTTGACTGGACTCTAACAGCATTCTAAATATTCCTAATATGTTCCAACTACATTCGAGCGGCATTCAAGAGCTAAGACACATGGAATGGGCAAGATTCGAGGTGGGTTCGAAGTGAATTCTAAGTAATCGTACGGTATTTTTACAAATCTGTAAGAATTTAGGCCAATTTGACTTTCCCTCCCGAATGTGGCGCTACGCTAATTTTAAATTATTTTTCTTTCCGGCTGGTTCTACCTAATTCCTGCTGATTCGGAATAAGTGTGACGGGCCCTTATAGACGTATTATGACGCATCTGCAGCAGATGATTTTTGAAAACATTGTGGCAAAGGGAGAATCTGCTCATGATGAACAATGTCTTCTTTTGTCACTACTTTTTTCAATTATATTCAATTGGGGGTTGTCTTTGTTTTTTTTTTAATAATATACATTTTCCATTTTTTTTGGGGGGGGGGGGGGGGGGGGGCAATATGTTTTCAAATCTGCTGTTAGTCAAAATATTTTTGATTGAATTTTTTTACACAAAACCTGCAAAGCATATCGCAATATTTTTGTTCAAGGGACCTTTTCCAATAATCTCGTGCTTGATTGCTGACTTGTTCACAGTTAGTACAAGACGAATGTTTGACGCAAAGCATCAAAAGGAAGCCGCAATATTTCGTTGCACGCGAAGAAATAAAAAAAAAAATACATTTAAATCCACAAACATTAGAAAAAATTAATATGTAGTTAGTAATGCAGATATCGGTATTTGAAGATTTAAGTATTATGTAGGATATTAAACCTGGCAGGGACAGTGTTTTAAGTGAATGAGATGATTTAGAGACCAAAAACAATCAACTATTTGTATTGAACACAAGCCCTGTTACGATAATTTTTTGTCAAATAATGTAGACACACAGAAAATCTGTTTAATTTTGTATCGGTAAGTCATGATAGTGGATAAGGGTTTAACCATTTCCCACATAAAACAAATCTGCAGCAGACGACTTTGAAATTATCAAGTACAACATATAAAAAATCTATAAAATGAAAGTATGATAATTGAAAAGTGTTCAAAATTATTGTGGTAAATGCAAATATTGCTCACTATGAGCAATTTCTCCTTTTGCCACAATAATTTCAATGATGTTTAACCTAACAGACTTTGAAATCATCAAGTACAAAACATAGATAATCTCTATAAATGATAGTAAGATAATTGAAAAGAGTTGACATGTTTGTGGCAAATGGAGCAATTGCTCATTATGAGCAATTTCACCTTTTGCCACAATAATTTCCAAAGTCGTCTGCTGCAGCGGCTCAGAAATAATGTATACTCCTATGTGGGACATGGTTAAAACCGTAAATCGAGAAAATTAATAATTTCAAATGTCGTCTGTTGCAGAGTCTCAGAAAGGGTATATACTCGTATGTGGGAAATGGTTAAAACCGTAAATGGAGACAATTAAGCTCATTATGAGCAATTTCACATTTTGCCTCAATTATTTCAAAAATAGCCTGTCGCAGAGGCTCAGTAAGGGTATATATGTGGGAAAGGGTTAACACCGAAAAATTTAATTGGAGAAAATTTAGGCAATACATATTTGGTTGTAACCTGATTCAGTTTTAATTTAAATTGTTATTGAAGAGAGATTCCTGTGGAGATATTAAGACCTAAAACGTTGAATGGGTATAACAATATGAAAGGTACGGGTGTTGAAAATTTACAACACGAGTAAACTGCAAAAACACCACTTTCTTACAGTTTCAACAAAATGTCGAACGAGCAAACGTCCTTATTTCGTTCCCGGTTCAAGCAATTACATCACATAGAAAAGTGAATAAAGCAGATATAAGGAAACGAGCAGATAACCATAGTATATTTTATGCTTGCTTAAATATAACGGATAAGCATACTGTTTATACAACGCAGTGACGTAATAAAGGCGAGATATTCATTGGCTCATTTAGCGTCTTCTGGAGTTCCTTCCTCTTATTACTGCGTAATATCATAGGATGAAAGGAACCAGACTACATTTAGCGCGCCTTTTATTGGTTACCGGTTTGATATACTATGAAATTATAAAGCGTATGAGGCAGGTTACCAAATTCAGTAGATTGGTTCTCTATTTCACTGTTTAGACTAGTTACAGTATACATTTCGCTAAACTTAAAATGTACATACATTTAATTAATATACCGGCCTTTGTCTGTCTGTGTTTTACTTTGTAAAACTCACACATGTATAAAGAGTGTAAAAATGATGTTTTTAAAAGTCATTTACCTTAAAGTAATACACTTAAAAAGTACAAAGAGAAATCACGATATGTGGTCACACTGGCAGGTCTATAAATCTTCAAGACATTCCTTCTGGAAGCCGCCTACTGGCGTCTTCAGTAGGCGGCTTCCAATGATGATATATTTCCTTTTTATTCTGATTTAACAAACGTTTTAAACGTCTGAAACATCTTAATGATAAATTAGATGGAATATCGTCGAAGAGAATACGTTTCATACGTTTGGAGAAAACACTTTTGCAAATGGAGGAAATGTTAAATCAAAGCAATATTTCCTCTCTCCCAAACTTCCAACTGTTTCCTGAACTTAAAAAGTCGTCTGCTGCAGACACGCTTCAAGTCAAATCAGCCCTATGTAATAAGTAAGACGAGAAGTACATACATGTACGTGTTTACCCAGAAACCAATGTATACCGTATACAAAGAAGAAAAAAGAATACCTGTGTATGTCATTTCACATTTGTCATTCTCATGTTTCGGAAACGACTATATTTCGTTTCAATGAAACTATCTTAAATAAACGGTTTCTACGAAAAGAACTGCAGCTAATAAGAATAATGATACAGGTGTCATACGCCCACAAAGCCAACCAAGCGAAAAAAAACTCGGTGCTCAACAAAGGCGCACGGTATTACCAAAATTTAGGTTTTCTATGAAAACAACTAATGAAAAAGGTTTAATACGCAAACAAATTTTAAGGTGCATATAATGCACACCACCGTAAAATACTCCGAGGCCCTCCTGACGAAACCACATCAATCGTCAACAAAGGTTCAGATCAGCTTGTGTAGACGCACAGTTCGATCAGACAGTTTACGCTCGAAACAGACAATCGACGGACTTTATGCTAACTTTATATGACGTTTCTAAGGTTGATCCTGATGTTCGATCTTACCGAAAGTCACAGTCATAATTATAATTTATAACAGATTTTCTCGTGCCTAGGCACACGCAGTCTATTTCTACTTTATTATGAACCGCGTCAGGCGACTTGGGGCCTTATTGACATTCCGTAGTGGAATCCTTTTAGATCACATTGGCGTACAGCCAGTGGGTCTAGGCTTTTTTTTTTTATTATTAAAAGTTACATTAATTAAATCTTTGGCATAAGTTGAAGCCTCTGCAGCAAACGACTTTTAAGAAAACCTTTTGACAAAAGGAGAAATTACTATTTGCCACAAAGATATCAACTGTATTCTAAAACTAAACGTTTATAGAAAGAGACTTTCCAATTTGTTCACCACATGTTTTAAAAGTCTTCAGCTACAGATGTGTTGTATGTGGGAAAGGTTGTATGTCTATATAACTTTTTGGCCAAAAGCGAAGACACTGTTGAGACTGTACACTAGGAGCCAAAATCGCTAGACACGGCTCATGTGTTTTTAACTCCTTGAAAAGTCGGCCGTATCACATAAATGAAATTACATAGAGATTGGGTTACAGGATGTGCTTATGTCCTTGGCAGGCAGGTGTTGTTTGTCCCTTTCCATTATACTGTCCACAACTGACGTGTCTTCAGCAGACGGGTGTGAAACATGTCTGTAAATGAAACATTGTAACCTAATCAAGTTGAAATATTGTGGGAAAAGGAGAACTTGCTCGTTTTTAGCAATTTCATCTTTTGTCACATTGTTTTCAATTGTCGGCTGTCAGAAAGCGTTTGTATGTGGAAAAGTGTTAAAACCGTGATAATGTTCTAGTAATGGTCATTTTCTTAGAATGCTGGTATGTGTCACTTTCGGATCCGTTTCCTGGACATGATTATGATTAATTTCTTTTTGTTCCAACATGTTTCAAAAGTCGTTTGCTGCAGATACCTGAACAACGTCTGCATTTAAGAAAGCCAGAGACATATAAGATAGAAGAAATTACATAGAGACTGGGTTATATGATGTATCCTTGACAGACGGATGTTATTTGACCCTTTCCCACACACAACACATCTGCAGCAGACGACTAAGCAAACATCTAGGCAAAAATATTGACACTGTACATATAATAGTATAATTGTTGAATAGAGTTCAAACAATGTAGCAATGGTAAATATTGCTCATCTCGAGCAATTCTCCTATTGCCACAATGTTTTCAAAAAAATCTTCTGTTGCAGAGGCGTCAGAGAACGTCACTGTGTGGGAAAGGGTTAACCCTTACCTTTATATAGTCGACAATTGACGTGTCTACAGCAGGCGGTATGTTAAAACCTGTGTAGGAGAAAACACAAGATATTGCTCTAGATGAACAAGTTCTCCTTAACCCTTTCTCTCATATAGATCTGCAGCAGACGGTTTTTTGAAAACATAGTGACAAAAGAAGAAATTGCTTAAAACGAGCAATATCTGCTTTTCTCACAATGTTTTCCACTTTTAGTCATAGGTTATCCATTCAATTATAGAGATTTTCTATTTTTTGACAAAATATGTTCAAAGTCGTCTGCTGCAAAATTGTCGCATGAGGGAAAGGGTTAATCCACGATGGTTTCACGTCTGTATAAAAACACGTCTTTAATACGTCTAGATAATAACATTCAGTCTTTGCTTATATGTTTATAAGGAATCCACCGTGGCCGACTGGTTAAGCGTCGGGGAGCGTTTGAGTGCCTTTATGCAAGGCACATTTCCTAGCCTAGTACTTGTTTGTTTGCACGGGGATCATGAATATAAGAACTGTCGCCGCGATATAACTGGGATGATGTTGAAAACGGCATATAAACCCAATAAAACGACGGTTTCACGTCTGTGAAAAACACGTCTTCAATGCATGCAGATACTAACATTCAGTTTTGCCTAAGGTGTGTATTAAGTTACTAAACACTAAAATACATGTTTTGTCATTCTGAATTAAATCCGTAGAACGTAATAAAATTAACAATTCCAGAGTCCGTTTTCTTAAATTAAAGTTCTGAAAATAGTGTTAACTTTTGTTAAATGAAAAATGCTATCGTCCGATATCTATCATCGTGTCTCTATCAGTATGTGCGTCTGTCACTATGTATGTGTATCTGCATGTATTCATGTGTCTATGAATTTATTTCTATCTGAGTGTATGTCTGTCTGTATTTATGTCTACATGTTTATCTATATATGTATATCCGTCTTTCTATGGTGTAAACTGCCTGTATGCATGTGTATGTCAATGTGTATGTGTATCTATGTATGTGTATGTATATCTCTCTATGTATGCCTATCATCATGTATGTCTGTATGTCTCTCATCGTGTCTCTATCATTATGTATGTATATCTGCATATATTCACGCGTCTCTGAATTTATGCCTCTCAGTATTTATATCTATCTGTATTTATGTCTCTATGTTTATGTTTATATTCATGTCCGTTTATCCCTCCGTCTATCTGTTGGTGTAACTGTCAATCTGTATATTTATCTGTCCATGCATTTGAAAGTTTATCGTCTGTGTATGTCTATCATCATGTCTCTATCAATATGTATGTATATCTGCATTTATTCATGTGTCTCTGAATGTATGTCTATCTGTATTTATGTCGTTATGTGTGTGTATGTATATATGTATGTCCATCTATCCTTGGTGTAACTGTAAATCTGCCTGTATATACATGTGTATGTCAATACGTATGTGTATCTGTCTATACGTTTGTATGTCTATCATCGTATCTTTATCAGTATGTATGTCTATCACTATGTTTGTGTATCTGAATGTATGCATATGCCTATCTGAATGTATGTCTATCTGTATGTATGTCTTTATGTTTATGTGGATATGTATGTCCGTCTATCTGTTGGTGTAACTGTCAATCTGCCTGTATGTCTGTATGCAATGTATACGTGTGTATGTCAATCTGTAAGTTTATCCGTCTAGTTGTTTGTATGTGTATCTGTCTATGTATGTCTGTCTGTATTACTATATTTCGGTAAACTAAGCTGGTCTCTGAAGTTATGGATGTAGTATGTGAACATTGTTAATCGTGTAGTTACAAAATTGCAATTTAAGTTCTAAGCATGTATTACATATAAAATTAGTAGCTGTTACGGGGGGGGGGGGGGGGGGGGGGGGGGGGGGGGGTCTGTCTGTTTGCCTGTCTGCCAGCCTGTCAGTCTGTCCGTCTATAAAAAATCCGATGGTCCTCAATTTGACGGCTACTACAGGTACTCATAAACACACTATGCACATTTTTATTCGTCACCTTGATTTGTGCTTAAGTAGAATGGTTTCTCCAACATAGAAATATTTGCAATTCTAGGGCTAAAGTCTTCTTAATGATACCCCAAAAAACCTCCTCATAACGATGCATAAAATCAGGTCTATGTAAAATATACAAATGAAGGTCCTCGTTTTGTGGTCCTCAAACAGACAGGTATTATGGGCACGTCCTCATTTTATTTTTAAGCATCTCTCTACAGTGTAAGAGAAATCTGAATAGTATAACATAGAACTGACGTTAAAACAGGTTGTTCGACACTTTTTATATTCCGCTAAGTAGGCTGCTTCACCTAGACCTCAGAACGTGGAGATATATCAAGGTCATCACGACAACAGGTATACACGTGTGTGTGTGTGTGTGTGTGTGTGTGTGTCAATCTACCCATCATTCTTTCTCTATATATATAATTATATATGTATGTCTGTCTCTCTCTCCAGCATTACCCCTCCCTCTCTATTTCTCGATCTCTCCAAATCTTTCTGTTTCTGTCGGTTTCGTTCTCATCCTTTCTCTCTGTCTATCTGTCTCTTTGTGTCTCTCCCTCGTTCTCTTCGTCTTTCTCTTTCTCTATTCGTCTCATTCTTTCATTATCTTACTATCTCTCTCTCTTTATCTATGTCGTGTGTGTGTGTGTGTGTGTGTGTGTGTGTGTGTGTCTCTCTCTCTTCTGCCTCCACTATATATCTGTCTCCATCTATCTTTCCTAGTCTCTCTGTCGCTGTCTCCTCTCCCCCTCTCTCTCTCTCTCTCTCTATCTCTCTCTCTCTCTCTCTCTCTGTCTCCCCCTCTCTTTCACTGTCTCTCTGTCGCTGTATTTTTCTCTCTATGTGTGTGTGTCTCTCTCTCTTCCTCTCCCCCTTTGTCTGTTTTTGACACTCTGATGGTCCCTTTTCGTCTCTGCCTCTCTTTCTCTCCTCGTCTCTCTCTCTCTCAAAACGGGTCGAGTCCCAAAAGTGGTATTACAAAACGGGTTCTTGATATTTATGTATATATTGTGCAATCTTTCATTACTAACCTTCTAAAATAAGACTTTTTAACATTTTTAAATAGGTTTCATGTAATTTTAAGTTGAAAATTTGATATTCATGTAGTTATTTAACATTTGTGTATTGATTCCTTGTAAATTATAGCTGAAATAAACAGATTTTTACTTTTCCGATATTTTTATTACAAAACGGGTTGAGGTCCAAAAAGTGGTATTACAAAACGGGTTCTTGATAGTCATGTATGATTTATCCAATTTGTCCTTAATAACGTTCTAAAATAGACTTTTTAACATTTGTACATAGGTTTCTTGTTATTTTAAGTTGAACATTTCAGTTTAATCGACATTTGAAATTTTTATTACAAAACAGGTCGAGTCTGAAAATTTGGTATTACCAAACGGGTTCTTGATATTAATGTATGTTTCAGGTGCGATTTCATTACCATCTTTCTGAAATGAGTATTGTGTAACATGTGTGTATTGATTCCTTTTCAAGTATAGCTGAAATAAACAGATTGTTACATTTGCGATATTATTATTACAAAACGGGTTGAGTCTCACAATTTGGTATTACAAAACGGGTTCTTGCTATTCTTGTATACATACGTGTATTATGCAATGTTTCTGCCTTAACTTTCTTAAATAAGACCTTATCAATATTTGTACAGAAGAGTTTCTTTTAATTTTAAATTGAAATATGCAGCTTAAATCAACATTAAGCATGTTATTACAAAACGGGTTGCTATAAAGCACACTAACAATTAAGACAGCAAAATACATTAAATAAGCCATGATATTAAGAAATACAATTCTCATGCAATAATGTTCTCTTTCCTAATAATGTTTATCATTGTTGATTCTTTCTAAACGTTTAAATACATGTACTTGTTAACTTATTCTGCAATTCTCCATAATCCTAATTATAACTTTGCTATTAAAGTTTAGCTGTAATGGCCAAAGGCAACTATATTCCAATTTTCCAATAAATGTTGAAAGTCGAATACATATCACAATCAGAAAGATTCAAATACTTTAATTCATAAAATCTCTTAAGATTCGACAAAAATCATTTTGTTCATCCATCTACCTTTATCGAGTCCTAAACGGTGGGATTTAACGATGGAGTATTAATACCCCGCTGAGATGATACAGCCTTAATCAGTTCCTTCATATAAACGCTTTCGGACGCCTCTGCAGCAGACGGCTTTTTGAAAACATAGTGACAAAAGAAGAAATTGCACAAAACGTACAATTTCTCCTTTTGCCACAATGTTTTCCACTTTTAGTCATAGGTTATCCATTCATTTATGAAAATTTTCTATGTTTTGACAAAATACTTTCAAAGTCGTCTGCTGCAGAATTGTCGTATGATGTAAAGGGTTAAACCCAATAACGCAAACTCCAATACACAAGCATTACACTTCTCTGAGGCACCGATTTTTACCAAGTGTTTATAAAGGGCCAACAAATATTTTTTAAATAATTATTTGAATGGGTGCAATTTTTTTTGAAAGAAGAAACAATTCTGCATCTTATACCATTTGAAATGAAGCGATCGGATGCTTTTAAATACCGTAACAAAGTTAGCTCCTTCGTATTTCAATGTAACTTTGGATGACCGACAAAAACCTACAAAAAGGACTAAAATGTGAAAATCATATTAAAACAAGAGCGCCAAATGTCACAAAATACGCCCGTCCTGTTTTGTTGAGACCAAGTATAGTGGTAATTGGTTGTACGTCAGCAAAACTTAGAGAGCGGACACTGTTAGTACAGTTTTGGCCATTTCGAGGGACATACTTGTGTAGTGACTAAGATAACGTTGTAAGTTATCAAACCTGACCAAGATATTCTGCCCATCAACATATTGTCTAAATTTGGTAATGATCGGATAAAGGCTTCACAAGTTATTTAGCTGACAAGACCAATTTTAGGTAATTTCTATGATTAAAGGGCAATAACTGTCTATCGACTGGAGCAATATGGCTAGTTATCGAACTTGTCTGAGATATTATGCCATTACACATTCTGACCAAATTTGGTGATGATTGGACAAAGGCTTCTAAAGTTATTGAGCTGACAAGACTAATTTTAGGTAATTTCTATAATTAAAGGGCAATAACTCTCGATTTACTAAAGCGATATGGCTAGTTATCGAACTTGTCAGATATATTATGCAAATACACATTCTGACCAAATTTGGTGATGATAGGACAAAGGCTTCTAAAGTAATTGTGCTGACAAGACCAATTTTAGTTAATTTCTATAGTTAAAGAGTGATAACTCTTGGTTGACTAAAGCGATATGGCTAGTTATCAAACTTGTCCGAGATATTATGCCAATACACATTCTGACTAAATTTGGTGATGATTGGACAAAGGCTTCTAAAGTTATTGAGCTGACAATACCAATTTTGGGTAATTTCTATAATTAAAGGGCGATAACTCTTGATTTACTAAATCGATATGGCTAGTTATCGAACTTGGCCGAGATATTATCCCAAAACACATTCTGACAAAATTTGGTGATGAACGGACAAAGGCTTCTAAAGTTATTGTGCTGACAAGACCAATTTTAGTTAATTTATATAGTTAAAGAACGATAACTCTTGATTGACTACAGCGATATGACTAGTTATCAAACTTGTCCGAGATATTATGCCAATACACATACTGATTAAATTTGGTGATGATTGGACAAAGGCTTCTTAAGTTATTGAGCTGACAAGATCAATTTTGGGTAATTTCTATAATTAAAGGGCGATAACTCTTCATTGACTAAATCGATATGGCTAGTTATCGAACTTGTCCGAGATATTATCCCAATACACATTCTGACAAAATTTGGTGATGATTGGACAAGAGCTTCTAAAGTTATTGAGCTGACAACATACTGGACGCCGCCCGCCCGCACGCCGCAGGTAAAACTATAATACGATCCGTTTTATCAAAACGGGAGTATAATCAAAGTACTGAAGTACTGGTAACGAATTATTTTGAAAATGTAATTAATAATTGCATTATGTTTTTTGTTTGTTTTAAACTTGCTTTAAAACTTAGTAGTTTTTAGACAATCTAGTCTATTTCATGATTATAAATAATCTTTGTCCATATATATTTTAAAAGAGACATCTGGAAATGTTCAATATATACTGTAATATATAAGGTGTATACGGATAAGTGTGAAAATGTATGGGTAAAACAGGATTTATTTAAAAAAAATAAACATGCATAATGTAGTAGCATAACGGATAAAATATGCTAGTCGCACTGTTGCATACTATGTCTTTTTCAAAACATTCCTTACTTTATCATTTGAGTAAAAACTTAAAATCACAAAATTTGGAAGCAATATATAGTAAAAATTGAGATAATGTAATTTTGCTAAATTTTTTTAAACCTTGTTACATGGTTTGTTTATTAACCCTTTCCCGCATACAACACATCTGCAGCAGACGACTTTGAACATATCTTTGCAAACAAATATAAAGCTCTCTATAATGGAGGTAAAATACAAAGGGGAAGAAGATATTATGGGAAAATTGGAATTGCTTGCATTGAGCAAGTTCTACTTCAGTCAAAATGTGTTCTAAAGATGTCTACAGCAATGTCATCAGAAAGCCTCTACATGGGGTAAAGCAGGGTTTTACACCAGTACAAAATTTTGGGAGTCCTTGGGATGCAGTCATGTAAAATTAGGGAGTCCCTCCCTAAAAAACAGGGGTCCCAATACATGATACGGAGCCAAATGTTTATTGTTATATTATGTGTAAGCTGTTGTTATACATATTCATGATTATTACGAGTTATCATAAATATGTATAAAAAAGCTTATGAATTTAGAATGTATTATCAAATTTAATTTATGCTACTTTGGCACAGTAATGATATTGCTAAGCTTTTTTTTCTGTCTCACAACTTGTGTACTTTTTGGTATCGTAAATAAAGGAAAAGAAAAATGCTGATTGTTTAAGTTTTTTAATTACTGGAATTTTCTAACTTTCTTTCCAATATTCTCCGAAACTGACGTACTTTCATTGCAACATTTCTCCTCAACTTCTAATTCGGGCTTCTTTTTCCCCATATCGACCACAAATCCGTTTGTTTTGACATATTAGCGTCAAGCGTATCGAATAGTTTTCGGACGTGTAAAAATAGCGATAGTATTAGAGACGTTCGAAGATAGTGTTTTCTTCCGACGACGATTGGTCAATTCATGTCACGTGTGTACTCCAGAGCTCGCATAATGAGATTCCTAATTCTATTATTAGAAGCAGGGAAAACCAGCTTTTTAACATTTGATGGATGTATAATATATTCTGGGCTAGAATTTATGTTCGCATATTCGCGAATTGCAAATTTCAATTTGCCGGGTGAGATTTCAGCCACTAGCATATTTATTGCCAGTGAAATTGTTGGACCGAAATACTACGCATTTTTAATCGTCGATCTTTTATGACGTTATTCCATTTCAATTGATAAATGTCTCGCGCACATGCCAATTCAAAGACCCCAATATTGGTGACGTTTACTACATACATTGAGAACAACAAGTTTTAATTTACTTATCGCAAATACGATTGGCTGGAATAGTCACGCGTATATTTGGTTTCCCAAATTGTATTTTTATCTACAGATATCTATGATTGGCTGGAATAGTCACGTGTATATGTTTGATTTCACAAAATATATTTCTCTACGGAGCTTGTATACGATGACTAGATCTAGTTATATTGTACTTTACCTTTTTAATACGATCTTTTTACAGGCATGCGTCCGATGGGACTCAATTTTAATTTGTTCAGGGGTCCCGTTTATCATTTTATGCGTATTAGACGCAGAAATGCGCGTCCCGTAAAACCCCGCATGTTTCTTCAGTGTGGGTTCGACTACCGTTAACTACGTCACTCACTAGTGAATGGGCATATAACTAAAAATTCATACGCTTGCCGACAAATGAAATATATATGCATTTACTGTTAATTTGATATTTTCTAGAGAATTGATTATCTATGTTGATTCGATAGTATAAATATGACTTCACTGTATTGAAAAAACACGTAGAAGTCATTTTAATATCGAAAAAATACTAGGACTATTTAGGTGCAGCTAATGTGTATTCTAAGCGGAAGTGTAGTTTAACCGCGACTTCCTGAAAGCAACACGATCGCGTTAACCGCATTATTTTAGAGCAAATGTTTTGCTAACATATTCGTTTGTAAAAGATACATTGATTTACTAATAGTCTAATTCGTGGAAGCAATTTAACTATTTTTTCCCTATATAACTTTATATGAGCTTTCGAGACACCAGATTTCCCGAAAGTTGGCAATGTATTTTCTTTTGCACAGAATTTTTTAAATTTTATTTTCTAAATGCTTTGAACCATTTGGAAGAGTTATACAAAGAATTCTTTTAGACAATGTATAGTCTGATCCTGGTATATGTCGTACGGCAAGGTGTTTGTTTGAAACGAGCAATTTCTCATTTTGCCATAATGTTTTCAACTCTATACAATACTCATAATTTCATGAAGACATTTGTCATAGTTTTGCCACGATGTTTCCCATGTTGTATGGTGGAAACGGTTAATAATTTCTCCCATACAGGAGCTTTCTGACACCTCTGTTGTAGACGATTTTTGTCATAATTGGGAATTTCTCTTTTCACCACAATATTTTCAACGCTTTTCAATAATTATTCTTTCATTTAAGGAGGGTTTTGCTTAGATATTTTCGGATAGATCACTAATCTATGATATCTGGACAACTGAACCGTACACGGGTAGGAACAGTGCCTCGTATAACCAGGGACATAGATAACGTCCCTTGTATAACTACATATTGACATTAGGATGTTTGGACGTTTAACCCTTTATCTTATACCGACGCTTTCGGACGCCTCTGCAGCATACAACTTTTGAAATTATTGTGGCTCATAATGAGCAATTTAACCTTTTACCACCATGTTTTCTACCCTATTCAATTATCATATTTTAGTTAATAGATATTTTAACATGTAGGGATACCAATATATCTTAAATAGGATGTAGGGGTACCGATACATGTTTGGGTCCTATATTACACCTGTACTACGACAATAGTTGCATTCTTATGATTTATTGAGTTCAATGCTATTCCCAATGGTATTTAAGCTTTATCACGGCGACTAGTTCACCTAACATATGCTGCCTAACTTTCTAAGACCAAAGTATTCTTTCCATGTAACTTCCCCCAAACAATCTATCTAGCCAACGGATGGAAGATGAATAACTAGCTAGTCACAAATACATTTGTCAATCATCGGCAAGAAGTAATGGCCGATATGGTGTTCGAACTTCCGACCCCTGGATTGATAGCCCTCGTTGTTACCGACTGAGCTATCGCTGGTCAAACATAAAAACAAGAGGCCCCAAGACTGCCAAGAGGGCCAGTATCGCTCCACGGCCATAAGGAAAAATTCATACTCCAAACAGCCCTGCCCCCTGGTGGCCATGTTTTTTACCAACCACCATGGCTTAAAGGAATCTTGTAGAGTGTCACCCAAGGAATGTTTCTGCAAAATAATTTTAAATCGGACTGACACTTTCGGAGGAGAGGATATTTTAAGTTTTCACTATAGTCATACAAGGCAAAATAGCCCCAGCCCCTGGCGGCCATATTTTTCAACCAATCATTATGGCTTGAAGGAATCTGATAGAGGGTCGTCAGCCTATGAACATTTCTACAAAATTATTTGAATATCGGCCAGAAACTTTCGGAGGAGGAGATTTTTTAAGTTTTTTCTCATCATATCAGGCAAAATAGCCCCGCCCTCTGGCGGCCATGTTCTTTTAAGCCAATCAACATGGCTTGAAGGAATCTGATAGAGGGTCACCCAAGGAACATTTCTACAAAATTATTTGAAAATCTGCTCGGAGAAGAAGATTTTTTAAGTTTTCACTATGGTCATATAAGGCAAAATAGCCTCGTCCTCTGGCGGCCATGTTTTTCGGGCCATGTTTTTCGACCAATCAACATTGAAACCAGAATTTTGGATGGATAAAAAAAAATGAAGGAATTTAAGACAGGACATTGAAAGGATGCTTCCTTTGAAGTTTCAACCAAATTGACCAAGTAGTTAGGGAGAAGAAGTCGTTCAAAGGAACAAGAGGACCATGATGGTCCTATATCGCTCACCTGATTTAATCAAACTTTTTTACAATGCACATATAAGGAAACAAGAGGGCCAAGATGGCCCTAAATCGATCACCTGAATGATAGTTAATTAGAAGCAAATATTTAACTGCAAATATCTGTGAAAATTTGATCGGGAGTTCAAATGAAACTGCAAGGAGTGGACACTCAGTTAAAGAAATAGTTTATCAGTAAAAGCCATTTTTATCTTGAAATCTAACAAGAGCTTTCTCAATTTCTGATGCTGCAGCAACAAAGGTTCTACAAAGAATGCAAGTATTTGAACAATTTTGAAAGAGGACCATCAAAGGAACATTCCTGTGAAGTAACGTTGAAATTGGTCAAGTGGAATGGTAGGAGTTCTCATTTGTATCTAAAAGTTCAATTTACCCCTTTTGTGATGACGCGAGGTTGCTATGATTTTGTAACTAATCAAAACAGCTTGAACAAATTAAATGTAGAGGA
Organism: Serripes groenlandicus; assembly: GCA_031761405.1. NCBI lineage: Eukaryota > Metazoa > Mollusca > Bivalvia > Cardiida > Cardiidae > Serripes > Serripes groenlandicus. Next base: position 10,853,811 of record JASEVX010000003.1, read on the forward strand.
TCACTGAAGTAGGATTTATATTCAATTTCCTTAATATCAGACAAGAACTTAAAAAAATGGAATTTCCAAATTTTGTCATTTTGCCCCTTTTCTGATGCCTCCTGACTGCCATGTTTTTCAACCAAACAGTATGCCTTGAACGATCTTTGTAGAGGCTCACCTAATGAACATTTCTAACAAACTATAATGGAATCAGACATGCAGATTCGAAGAAGAAGATTTTTAAAGCTTGGACATTTTACCCGCTTTCTGATGCTGCAGCAACCCTGGCGGCCATGTTTTTCAACAGATCAGACATATTTGAACAATCTTGGTAGAGGGTGCCCCAAAGAACATTTGTGAAAAATTATTTTCAAATCGGGCTAATTCTTTTGGACGAGAAGATTTTTTAAGTTTTAACAATACACATATAAGGAAAACAAGCTTAGCCCCCTGGCAGCCATGTTTTTTCAACGGATGGAAAATATTTGAACAATCTTGGTAAAGGGTGCCCCAATGAACATTTGTGCAAAATAATGTTCAAATCGGGCCAGTACTTTTGGACAAGAAGATTTTTAAAGTTTTAACAATGCACATATAAGGAAAACAGGCTCCACCCCCTGGCGGCCATGTTTTTCAACGGATCGGAAATATTTGAACAATCTTGATAAAGGGTTCCCAAAGGAACATTTGTGCAAAATAATTTTCAAATTGGGCTTATACTTTTGGACAAGAAGATTTTCAAAGTTTTAACAATTCAAATCGGGCCAGTACTTTTTGACAGGAAGATTTTTTAAGATTCGGCAATTTTCCCCTTTTCTGATGCAGCAACCAAAGTTCTACTTGGAATTAAATTCTTTGAACAACTTTGAAGTCATTTGTAGGAAATTGTTAACGGACGCCGGACATTGAGTGATCACAAAAGCTCACCTTGCACTTCGTGCTTAGGTGAGCTAAAAAGTTAACGCACGCACAACGGACAATTCGCCATGACATAAGCTCGACTGGCTTTCAGTCAGTGGAGCTAAAAATGATCGCCATCACATGCTTCTATTTTCAAAATATACAATGTCAAATTCTTTCCTGCTGAAAAAATAGTGGAATTTATGTGCAGCAAATTCAATTAGAAGTTTAACCCTTTTTGAAACCATTATGGTACACATAATGAGCAAATTCTACTCTTACCACAATGTTTTCAAGTCTATTTAATTATTCTACTTTATTTACAGATATTTTCCCTAAATGTGTCTAGATGTAATTATTCTATTAAGTCTTAACATAATAATATAATTATGGTCAATGTCACATGAAAACCCTCCTTTGGTGACCTTGAAATAAAAAGACAAGAAGACCATGATGTACCTATATCCCTCACCTGATTTAATAGATCTAAATATCTTACCCTATGCATACAATGAAAACAAGCATGCCCGGGGGTTGCTATTTTCAAATCTTGGTAGAGGGTTACCTAAGGATCATTTGTGCGATTTTTTTTAAATCCGACAAGTAATTTTGTCACAATGTTTTCAACTTTTTTCATTTATCAAACATTCGCTTACAGAGATGTTCCGTATTTTGGCCTTGATGTTTTCAAAGTTGTCTGCTACATATTGGTTGTGTTGGCGAATGAAATAACCATTCTCTAGATGTTTCCACCATAATTGTGTTTTTTCATCTTAATGGTCAGCAGTGAAGATCTGGCTCTGGCTGCATGAGAGCAGAACTGGTCGTTAAGTCACAAAGGTCAGTTTTTGGTGATGGAACTCGGAAGTCACAAAGTCTTTATCATTGACAGTAAAGGTTGCAGTGTCAATCTTTCATGAACCTTTAAATAACTTAAATGGCTGACATTTTGCAGGTTAAATATTAGATGTGAGATTTCCCTGCACTCTTCAATGACTCATATACAAAGGTTGGCATTAACTGGCTCAATATTGACTGTGAGGTTTTCCAGCCCTGTTCCACAATTAAACTGAAAGTAAATGTATCACATTTATTCGGTTAAATATCGGCTCTGAGATTTTCCAGAACTGTTCCCATAACTTATATGAAAGTAAATGTATCACATTTAATTGGTTCAATATCGGCTTATAATGTTTCCAGAACTGTTCCATAACTCATATGAAAGGATTGACTTTAACCGGTTCTATATTAGCTGTTAGGTTTTCTAGTAAATTTTCTCCGTTGATTATCTTGGTTGTTGCTATAATGTAGTCTGTTCCACCTGGAATGAGATTGGGATATAAGCAAGAATTAATGTGAAGAAAAAAAAGCCAATAAATAAATTCCCTCAATATGTTTAAATCATTTATCTGACGCCTCTGCAGCAGACGGCTTTTTGAACATCGTGACAAAAGAAGAAATTGCTCAAAACGTTTTCCACTTTTAGTCATACGTTATCCATTCAATTATAGAGATTTTCTATTTTTTGACAAACAATGTTCAAAGTCGTCTGCTGCAGAATTGGCGTATGAGGGAAAGGGTTAATTCATGCATTCTTAAAAGCATACTAGCGCTTAAAAAGTATCTCAACCAATACAGCATTTTGTTTGATAGAGTATCTTTGTATCGACCTTCTTTGCAGAGCTATTATGTCTTTACATGTTTATAATAAGTCAATGATATTTATATAAAACAGAGCATCAGCAGTATCTTTATCACATCCTTTGTCCGGTTCTAATTGCAAACATCTATTCTAATTCGTATCAACACTTGTCTACATTTCTGTCATGCAACTGCTATTATTTATAATTTGGAAATAAGCAGTGAACTTCAACATGAGAGCATGAGGGAACATGTTATTTTTTGGTTCACACTAACTTATTAAGAGGATAACACTGTACAACTGAAAAGTTATCCTTTGTATCACAGCAAGAGGAATACAGTGGTGTAGAGGTAAGGTGTTGGCCTCTCGTACCAAAGGTCCCAAATTCGAATCCCGTGATTAGCAGCATCTGCCTTTGAGATTTTTCCACACAAACAGCGTGAGTACTGGCTGAGTCTCCAGGAAGCAGACATTGAGCATGTTTAATATAAGCTGAAAGCTTGTTTCACAATTGAATTAAAATAAGTATGATTAAACTGAACTAAACTAAAACTAGTGACACAGCATTGAGACAGGCCACACAGAAACATACTGGCTATATTTTGTTATGTCCTTCATAGCTCCTCCATAAAAATGGCATACATGTTATCTAGACATTTGATGAATTATTATAAACACAATGGCCCTTAATCAATCACCTAAGTGATAGTAAAGTAGCAAATGCTACTACTAATAAAGGTGAAAGTTTTAACAAGAGAGGGAATAAACGTCAAAAGAAACAGCTTAACAGTACATAACCTTTGTAATAAGCTATTAAAGCTTAAATCTTTGATCAATTTGAAAGAGGACCACCACAGAAACTTTCTGAAGTTTGGTTGATAGCAGTCCATTTGGTTAAGGACACCCACTCTCTGATGCTGCAGTCACCAAAGTTCTACAACGAATATAAATCTTTGAAGATTTTTGAAAGAGGACCACCACAGGTTCATTGGTTCATGGTTAAGGAGAATATTTTGTTTAAAGTTAAAAGTGAACAACGGGCGACGGATGAAGGCCTATGGACAGAGAGTGATACAAATAGATCACCTTGAACCTTTGGCTAAGATGATCAAAATATGAAAAAAAGAATGTGCCAAGTATTAACAGAGAATTGTGCATTATGAATAATTTTCTCTTTTAACCATTTCCCTCATATAGACGCTTTCTGAAGCCTCTGCAGCAGACAGCTTTTTGCAAACATAGTGACAAAAGAAGAAATTGCACAAAACGTGCAATTTCTCCTTTTGACACAATGTTTTCCACTTTTCGTCATAGGTTATCCATTCAATTATGGAGATTTTCTATGTTTTGACAAAATACGTTCAAAGTCATCTGCTGCAGAATTGTCGTATGAGGGAAAGGGTTAAGAGCAAAAATTAACCCTTTCACACATACAGATGCTTTCTGACGCCTCTGTTGCAGACGACTTTTAAAACATTGCAGCAATTTTTTTATTTTATTTGATTAATATACTTTCTTTTATGGAGATTTTCCATGTTTTTACATAAATGTTTTCAAAGTTGTCTGCTGCAGATTCACTGTATGAGGCAAAGGGTTAAAAGAAATATATTTGCATGTTTAGGTACTTTCTTAGTATCAAGAACAGATATACTACAAAGTGCAACTACATTGTACATGTACATGTACCTAGCAATTAACCCTTTCCCTCATATAGACGCTTTTTGACGCCTCTGCAGCAGACAGCTTTTTGAAAACATAGTGACAAAAGAAGAAACTGCTCAAAACGAGTAATTTCTCCTTTTGCCACAATTTTTTTCGCTTTAAGTCATAGGTTATCCATTCAATTATGGAGATTTTCTGCTGCATATTTGTTGTATGTGGGAAAGGGTTAATGAGTAAGGAGCAGGTATTCAAAGACTGACAGTCCTGCTTGACAAATTTAAGTAAGGTTTGAACCCATTTTTAAAAGCAATGGAATCTGGTGGCAATCTTCATCTGATATTAACCCTTTCGCACTTGCAGACACATTTTGATACAATAAGCAGCAGACGACTTTTGAAAACATTGTGGCCAAAGGTGAAATTGCTCATGATGAGCAATTTCTCCTTTGGCCACACTGTTTTCAACTTTATTTAACAATTAAGCTATCTTTTATGGAGATTTTTCAGGTTTTTGTCACTACATTTTCAAAGTCATCTGCAGCAGATTTGTTGTATGTGGGAAAGGGTTAAGCAGTTTGAAAAAGCCAGATTTATCATTCTGCACATTATAACTTCTCAATCGGAATGATTTTCAAACAGTGTATCTGGTCAATGATTTGTGAGAAGGAAAATGTATAAATCTGTGTAGAATATTAATGATCATGATTATCAACCCTATCCATCATGGAACAAACCTGCAGAACACAACTTTGGAAACATCCATGAATTTATTTGGGAAATCAGTCTAACTGAAAGTGCAATTTAGAAAAGATTCAATAACATTGTGGCAAAGGTTTCATTTTGCTGCATTGTTAGCGAAAGTCATCTTTAAAGAAGCACCAAAAATTGTCTGCAAGTGGGAAAGGTTTAATGTAATCAGCACAGATAAGTATCAACCCTTTCCCTCATACGACAATTCTGCAGCAGACGACTTTGAACATATTTTGTCAAAAAATAGAAAATCTCTATTTTATAATTGAATGGATAACCTATGACTGAAAGTGGAAAACATTGTGGCAAAAGAAGAAATTGCTCGTTTTGAGCAATTTCTTCTTTTGTCACTATGTTTTCAAAAAGCCGTCTGCTGCAGAGGCGTCAGAAAGTGTCTATATGAGCGAAAGGGTTAAAGGATAAACAAAGATTCCAGGATAAAGCTACCATTAAGTGAAATTGTAAAGAGTAACTTGAAGGCTAAAAGGCAAAGTATCTATGGTGATTGGATCAAGTTAATACAGACAAATTTTGCCACAAAGTTTCAACATGTTCTTTCATAATTAAGACTGTTGTGCATTTTTTTTATGTAGCAAAGGGTTAATGTCTTTCTTTGAATTTGAATCTCAAAGGTACAAAAGGTATCTTACTGAATTTTATCCTAAACCTTGAACATTTCACATCATGTAAAATTCATGTATTATAGAGGATCCGAAAAGGGAATTGGATAACATGATTGGATAAATCTTGAAGGTCAAAAGGTGAGGGTGACATTAAAACTACATCTCACACTTGTCAAATCAGGTACAGACATACACCTCGCTAATGATTGGGTGGCCGTAAGATTGGACCATCAATAAGCTGACCATGTTCATGTTCACCGTAAAGGGATTTCAAAAATGAATTGCCTGTGATTAGTTTGGTTGATGCAATTATACATTCACCAAAACCTGAAAAAACATATCTTGACTAATGAAATGATACCAGAGCTCGAGATAACTGCTATTTATCATGTTCTAAAATCCTTATTTGACATTTAAACCCTATGTCGTGGGTACTCAAAAGAATCGTCTCAGTGAGACGATTCTTTTGAGTACCCACAACATAGGATTTGGTTGAGTAGTAATAGAAATATTGAGGGGAAAAGATCTGTTCACTCCCTATTATCTTGTCCTCTGTGATACTGAACAAGAACTGTCGAGGGACAGCATGGCTCACTAAATATGGAATTGACCGACAATCTTAATTGAAAAACTTAAACATTTCGGCAACATAGTGCCATGATAGGCACTCCTTGGTCAGAGTCCGGTAAAGTTTACCCTATCCCACAGACGCTTTATGACGCCTATGCAGCAGACAGCTTTTTGAAAATATGTTGACAAAAGAAGAAATTGCTCAAAACAAGCAATTTCTCCTTTTATCACCATGTTTTCAACTCTATTGAATTATTGTACTTTCATTTGAAAGGAGTTTCCAATTGTTTTCGGGTATGTTTTCAAAGTCGTCTGCTGCAGATTTGTTGTGTTTTTGGAAAGGGTTACCAGAACACTAATTTATTCTGATGAATGATTTTTCATTTTAAAGAATCTGATTTATAAACACATCATATCCTAATTCCAAACGGCCATGTTTAATTCTGTAAAACATATCAAAGTTATTTAAACACACTTTTTAGAGGGTCTCCTTAGCAACATTTCTTCCAAATTGTCTTGAAATTAGTCAAGTGCTTTGAAAGTTTTGTCATTTTACTCTTTTTCTGATGCCACAACTACAATGTTTTTCAACAGTATAACCGTTTCCTTCATACACATACTTTATGATGCCTTTGAAGCAGAAAACATTTGAAAACATTTTGGCAAATAAAGAAATTGCTCATGTTGCCACAATGTTTTCAACTATTATCATTAATTAAACTTTCATTAGTCAAACTTCTTAATATTTTTGCCAAGATGTGTTTAAAGTCATCTGCTGCAGGGAAAGGGTCAAACAGTTGTTTAATCCTTTTCTTCATACGACAATTCTGCAGCAGACGATTTTGAACATTGTTTGTCAAAAGATAGAAAATCTCTATAATTGAATGGATATCCTATGACTAAAAGTGGAAAACATTGTGGCAAAAGGAGAAATTGCTCGTCTTGAGTTTTTCAAAAAGCCGTCTGCTGCAGAGGCATCAGAAAGCGTCTATATGAGGGAAAGGGTTAAAGAGTCATCTGAAGTACATTTCTACAAACTAATGTTGGAATCAGACAAACACTTTCAGACCAGAATTTAAAATGTTTGTTATTTAATGCCTTTCTGATGCAGCCTTGCATGTTGTTCAACCAATTATTATGGCTTGAAATATTTCCGAGATGGTAACCCTAGGACACTTGTGACACATTATCATGAAATCTTGACAAGGACTTTTATTGAAGAAGAGGTTTTTTTAACTTCTGTCATTTCAACCCCTTTTTGAAATTGCCTGATTGCCATATTTTACATTCAATCAATATAGCTTGTGTGCCAATGTTTGTTCCATCATGCTTTCATGATGTTTCCAATGCACAAGGCTTGGAAACTTTCCCATATACTTCAAATAAGCATCAGATGACTTTGAAAACATTTAGGCAAAACAAAAGAAAAATCTCTTTAAATGTAAGCATCATGATCGAACAGAGTTAAAAACATTGTTGCAAAACGAGAACATTCCTTTAAGGAGCAATTTCTCCTTTTATCACAATATTTTCAAAGTTATCTGCTGCAAGTTCATCAGTAAGTGGAAAAGGATAAACAGGATTTGTGTCAGGGTAAGGTATATTTACCATCATCCTGCTGAGCAAGAAATCTGAGAGCAGAGATTTCAGCGTAAGTCACACCCCCTAGGAAAAACACAAGGGTCACCTTTTGGTCTGCTATACTGGAATGTGAGGAGGTCAAGGATCCTCCTGAAATTAGAACAGTAAGATAATAGAATAAACTATGGACCATCCTGAAATTAGTTCAGTAATATAATAGAATCAATTATTGACCATCCTGAAATTAGTACAGTAATAGAATAGAACTAACTATAGACCATCCTGAAATTAGAACAGTAATATATTAGAACCAATTATGGACCATCCTGAAATTAGAACAGTAATAAAATAGAACCAACTATAGATCCTACTGAAACTAGAACTATGACTGAAGATGATAAATACCCCCTAAACAGCACCTTCACCTACACCATAACTTAATATGTGAAAGGGCCATAACTCTGTAAAATAACATGCAATTGTAACCCCTTTAGGATATGCACATCTCCTCTTGGTATAGAAGCTTCATGTAAAATTTTATTGAATTCCACCTAGTGGTTTGTAAGAAATAGGCCGGACAAAATATGGCTTCCGGCTGACCGACCGACTGACAGACAGACAGCCCGACACAGTGACTCCTATATACCCCCTCTTCTTCGAAGGGGGTATAATTAGTACAATAATATAATAGAATCAACTACTATATGGACCATCCTGAAATTAGTACAGTTATATAATAGAACCAACTACTATATGGACCATCCTGAAATTAGTACAGTAATATAATAGAATCAATTATGGACCATCCTGAAATTAGTACAGTTTTATAATTAAATCAATTATGGACCATCCTGAAATTAGTACAATAATATAATAAAATCAATTATGGACCTTCCTTAAATTAATACAGTAATATTATAGAATCAATTTTGGACCATCCAGAAATTAGAAACTAAATATATAACAAGAGGGCCATGAAGATCTGAAATCGCTCACCTATGTTTCATTACACTAAATTTCACGGAAGTATGACGAAAGGTCGCATATTTGATGATCGAAGGCATTTTATATTTACACATAAGGAAAACTAAGGCTATGTTTTTTTTATTTACATATGAGGAAAACTATGGTCTTTTTATTTACATATAAGGAAAACTATGGTTATGGTTTTTATAACAGAGTGGAATAGTTTGAACAATCTCAGATGAGGGTCACCCTATGAACATTTTGTGATTTTCTTTTCCAAATCAGGTCAGTACTTTTGGAAAAGTTTTTAATAAGTAAACGAATAAGGAAAACAAATTCTGTCCCCTGGTGGCCATGTTATTCAACAATCGTATTAGAGGGTCGCCAATGGAACATTTGGTGCCAAATTATTTTCAAATCAGGCCAGAACCTTTTTTTTTAAATTTGGTTTAAGCTCATGACACCTAGTTATACAATGGACTGGCACTAATTGAAAAACTTTGTAAGATCCTGTAAATTTTGGTAGTGATCTAAACAGCAATTTAGGAGATGTCATTTAAAGAAAATAGGAAAATGGTGATCTTATGTTGTTTACCTGATTAAAAAGGACTTCAATAGTTTTCAAAGATATTATTCTATATACATGTACACATAGCCAAACAGGGTCTGCCCCCATGTTAACATGTTTATCAACAAGTCAGAAGAATTTGAACAATCTTGCCAGAGATTTACCCAAGGATATGTGTGCCCACAAGGAAAATAAGCCCAGCCACCTGGCAGCCATGTTTTTCATAAGATCTGAATATTTTCAACAATTTTGGTAGAAGGTCACTAAACAAGAGGCCAAAGAGGGCCAGTATCGCTCCATTGCCATTAGGCAAACAATAATTCTCCAAACAGCCCCACCCCCCTGGTGGCTATGTTTTTTGACCAATCACCATGGCTTGAAGGAATCTCGTAGAGTGTCACCAAGTCACACATTTCTGCAAAATTATTTGAAAATCGGCTAAATAGTTTGGGAGGAGAAGATTTTCAAAGTTTCACTAAAGCCACCATGAGTCTAACAGCCCCACCCCCCTGGCAGCCATACTTTAAGACCAATCATCATGGCTTGAAGGAATCTGATAGAGGGTCATCCAAGGAACAATTGTACAAAATTATTTGAAATCGGCCGACCAGTTTGGGAGAAGAAGAATTTTTTTTTTCCGTTTGGTTGCCATGGAAACCAGAATTCTGCATGGATCCCAAAAAATTGAAGAATTCTGGTAAAGGTCATTGAGAGGATGCTTTCTGTGAAGTTTCATCCTAATGCATTGACCCACCGGTTAATGAGGAGAAGATGTTGATGCACGACGCACGCCAGACAAAAGGCGATCACAAAAACTCACCTTGAGCACTTTGTGCTCAGGTGAGTCAAAAAGGGCCATTTCTTGCATAATATGCAGGATAGAGTTATTTTACTTGATAATCTACATAGGTGTGATAGTTAGGTAAGGTTGTAGAAAGTTTCAATGCAATACATGTAGTATATAAGTACTAGCATGCAAAACCGTAACCAAGGTGTGACGCGGACACGGACGCCAGGGTGAGTAGTATAGCTCTCATATTCTTCGAATAGTCAAGCTAAAAAGGAGAAATTGTTGCTGTTGAGGGTTTTCTCCAAAAAGCATCTGTTTCAAAGGCATTGAAAGCTGTCTATATCAGGAAAGGGATTAAATACAGCAGTAATTTACTCACTTCTTTTTCTTAGTGCGACTGGTATTTGTTGTACTTCATCAAATGTTGGCCCAGGTAACAATGTTAGGACTTCTGTTATCCCTCTCCATCCGGGTCGGGCAAGGTACTGGGCAAGACGGACACTCAGGGGGGCATAGCCACTATACGCATAGGATATGTCATTTGGGTTCTGAAATATCAAATGAGCATTAATGTCATATGGGACATATGAAGATAGGGTCAAATTTTTTTTCCTAAATCATTGAATAAAGGAAGGTACCCGTCATCTTTAAAATAATCCCCCAAAAATGTGTGTGTGTGGGGGTGTGGTCATGTTTTATACAAGAAATAAATAAATCCACGAAAAAAGGTTCCCAACATTTTGAAAACAATCTGGCTGGGCAAAACTTGTTTTCCACATACTACATTTTCATAAACAGAGATGGTCAACATATCAACAAGAGGGCCAAGATGACCCTAAATCGATCACCTGATTAATAGAATAGTAGCAAATGCAACTGATAATAAAGGTGAAAATTTGATAAAGAGTGGGAATGAACAGCAAATGAAACAGCTTATCAGTAAAGGACATTTGTAATAATGCATAAATTTTTGAACAATTTGAAAGAGGAACACCACAGAAACAGTCCTTAGATGTTTGGTTGATATCGGCTCATTGGTTTAGGAGGAGAAGTTACCCCTTTTCTAATGCTGCCTGGCGGCTATCTTTTTTAACCAATCTATATGGCTTGAACAAATTATGTACAGTGCTACTAAAAGAACATTTCTGCTAAACTATCATGAAATAAGAAGAGAACTATAATGAGAATGGAATTTTAAAGTTTTGTCATTTTGTCTCTTTTCTGATGCCGCAGCAACCAGTTCTGTATAGAATTTTTATCTTTGAACAATTTTGAAGAGGACCCCAAAGTATCATTCCTATTAAATTCAACTGAGATTGGTCCAGTGGATAAGGAGATGTCACTTGAAGCCCAAATTTAATTTTATCCCTTGTCTGATGCCACACGTAGTCTATGTCTTTCAACCAAGTATTATTGCTTGGAAAAGTTATTAGAGGGCTACTGAGGGGAACATTTCTACACATTTTTCTTGAAATTAAACAAGCACTTTCATAAGAACAGAATTTAAAAAGAAAATGTAATTTTGCCCCTTTTCTGATAACGTCTGGCTGCCATGTATTTAAACTAATCAATATGGCTTGAACAGATTTTGTAGAGGGTCTCCCAAGAAACATTTCTATGAAATTATATTGGAATCCAACAAGCAGATTCAAAGGCAAAGAACTTTAAAGATTGGCCATTTTCCCATTTTCTGAAGCCGTTTAGAAGGAAAAAAACTAAATGTTAACGAATACGGACAGACGAACAATGGACAGAGAGTGATCAGAATAGATCACCTTGTGCCTTTGGCTCACGTGATCTAAAGATGAGTCAGATCAAATAGTTCTAATGCATCCAATAGATATTTACAATGCATTGAAGCTTTTTGTCAAGCTATACACTCATTTCTGTACAAACACAGGTGTTTTTAGAGACTTTTTGACTGTAGATCACTTTTTGAAGCCTCTGCAGCAGACAACTTTTGAAAACATTGTGGCTAAAGTAGAAACTGCTCATGTTGCTTTAAGCCTAACGTCTTTCATTTATTGAAAGTTTAAATATTTTTGCCCAGAATAATTTTAGTCACCTGCAGCAAATTGATTTTGTTGTATGTGGGAAAGGATTGATATTTTAATCTTTTCCCACATACAACAAATCTGCAGCAGACGACTTTGAAAACGTTGTGACAAAAACCTGAAAAATGTTGATAAAAGATAGCTTAATTGTTAAATAAAGTTGAAAAGATTCTGGACAAAGGAGAAATTGTTCTCATCATGACCAATTTCTCCTTTGGCCACAATCTTTTCAAAAGTCGTCTGCTGCTATTGCGTCAAAATGCGCCTTTTATGTAGATTTTTCAGATTTTTGTCACCATGTTTTCAAAGTCGTCTGCTGCAGATTTGTTGTAAGTGGGAGAGGGTTAAATATCAGCCCTTTCCCACATATCTACTGCAGATTTGTTTTAAGTGAGAAAGGGTTAACTCTTTCCAACAAATCTGCAGCAGACGACTTTGAAAACAATAGTCAAAAATATGAAAACCTCTCTTAGTTCTTTAACATGCTCAGATTAACCCTTTCCAACATACAACAATTCTGCAGCAGACAACTTTTGAAATATCTCCATAAATGAAAGGATTATTTTCTAATAGAGCTGAAAACAATGTGGCCAAAGAAGAAAATGCTCATTATGAGCAATTTTTATTTTGCTAAAATGATTTCAAAAGTCGTCTGCTGCAAAGGAGTCATTATATATAAAATTGAGTTAAAGCACTGATAAACAATGAGATTTTTCCCCCCTAGAAAGGACCAGTAGTTAGAGGGAGACACTTGAAAGCACCTCTTACATTTCAAAACCCCAGACCAAATAAATAAATAAATACTTACTGTTTCATTTACATCTTCCACTGATAACTTTAAAGATTTACGTATCACTTGGTAATTTCTGGTCGTGTGGGGACGTAATAAACCTACTTTTTCTAAATTCATCAAAGTTACTAAATGTTGAAATCCATATGTCTGCAGAAGATACAAAAATAAAGTATAAAATAAACCTTTTACCACATGTAGACACATTTTGATGCATTTTCAGCAGATTCATGGTAATAGTAACAATCGCTCATAATTAGCAATTTCTCCTTTTATCAATATATTTTCATCAAAATGCCATAATCGTCAGTTCATTTTAGAGAGAGATGTTACTATTTCTGCGAATATGTTATCAAAGCTGTTTGCTGCAACTTTGTCTATGTGGTAAAGAATTAACCATTCTCAAAACTTATACAAGATGCATCACTTTGTTGATTGTTTTCTTTTTTTTCTTCTAAATTGTCTTTTATGCTGCTTTCAACAATGGATCAGTTACATAACTGTGTTACCATTCATCCTGACACCAGCAAATCAGTGGTCATGCTAGCCAAACAATACTCAGCGCCAAGGAGGGAAAGCCATTACTACCATGTTTATAGTATTTGTTTGGTGAATCAAGGGTTGTAACGCAATGGTAAAATAAATATTAGATTGATATTTTAAATATCACTGCAGATGACTTGATATCCTCAAATTGATTGATTGTTTGGTGTTTAATGCTGCTTCAACATATTTTCTGTTATATCATGGCATTCCCTTGGTAAGTTACCAGTACTACTGGTCTATTTATCCTGACACCAGCCAGTCAGATTTTCTGCTTACCTTGCAAACTGAGCACCAAAAGGACAGCCATTATTGGTATGACCCATCAGGGGTTCAAACCCATTTCCAACATTATTTCAGTTTTATCACAGTGACAGTTCACCAATTATTCATGTATCCTTGGTAAATAAACCAATTATAAGCTAGTAAATGTGCCTTGCCCAAAAGCACTTCACCATGACTGCCGCAATCCCTATAACTCGTTTAGCAGTAAGGTAAGCTTATACAAGTCTTATCAAGATTTACCTTTAATTTTGTCTCATGACCGTATTTTTTTTATCCGACATGCGACCCATATCGGCATTTGGTCTAGATATCATCAAGACAATCATTCTGACAAACATTAAACATGCTCAATGTTAACAAGATTTTCCTTCAATTTTGCTTAGTGACCAAACCAGTTTTTAAACTTGTCCTAGATATCATAAAACAAACATTCTTACAAAGTTTTAAGCTGCAGGAGCAAAATAAAATGCCAATTTGGACCCTATTGGCATTATTTGAACAATCTTTGTAAAGGACTACTAGACAATGCTAGACACCAAACATCTAAGCTCTATGCCTTTCGGTTTTAGACAAGAAGAAGTTTTTCCTTGTACACCAAAACGAGGATAATTCACGCGATACCCATTTATATAGGCTCTTTTTTTCAAAATTGCAACAGGAGCCAAGTTGCCATCACGTTCTAATGGATATTGTGTTTCACCCATTTGAAATATCCGCGTTCCAGTGTATTGTTTACTTTTGTTTTACTTTTTTTAGACAGTGCAGATGTGAAGTTTTTTATATGACATGAATAATGCAGGTGCATTTATAAACATGTAATTATTTACTATATAATTATACCAGCAATTATATTACCTGTATTATTTCTCGTTTGTAATAATCAAGTACTTTTGGCTTCAAGCCACTGTTACAAAATGACTGGATACATAATAATCGTAAAACCTGAAATGATAAGATTAAACCATTTACCACGCTATGATACTTTCAACCCTTTTCCGAGTATATAAATACTTTCTGATGCCTCTGCAACAGACAACTTTTGAAAACATTGTGGCAAAAAGAGAAATTGCTAATAATGAGCAATTCCCCATTTGTCACCATATTTTCACTTGTTCTCCCCAATATAATACTGTCAGCACAATTTCTTTAACTCTTATTAATACTTGAGCAGTGCATTTGTTAAGTGTAAATTTGGATCAGCCAGTGCATTTGCACTGTCTGATATGGCTGCAGACGCTTTATGATGCAATAGCAGCAGACGACTTTTGAAAACATTGTGGCCAAAGGTGAAATTAAACATGATGAGCAATTTCTCCTTTGGCCACAATGTCTCCAACTTTGTTTAACAATTAAGCTATTTTTTATGGAGATTTTTCAGGTTTTTGCCACTATGTTTTCAAAGTCGTCTGCTGCAGATTTGTTGTATGTGGGAAAGGGTTAAAGAAACATCTGGACTGCATCATTCACTTGGATTCTTAGCATGTAGGAGCTGGCAGGTCTTTTTTCGAATGTTACATGTAACAATTTCATTAAGATTGGTTTTTGCAGAACATCCCACAATCATACTTTCATTTATGGATATTTTTCATTCTTTTGCCCAGATGTTCTCAAAATCATCCGCTGCAGATTTGTTGTATGTTAGAAAGGGTCAAACTGAAATTTAACTTTGCATTTAAATACAGTGTACCTTTGCGATGGGATCCCGTTTCCCTATACAATCTTCAATGTAAGGGTTCACTTTATCTGTGTCTTCTCCCTTGTACAAGTCTTGTTGACATCTTAAACAATCCATAAACTCATCTGAATCTGTGTTTTCTTTAATTAATTCTGCTATGGATGTGTCTAATGATTAAAATACACAATACATTTTATGAGTCTATTGCTTAAAACAAATTATACAGTCAATTCTCTTTGAAAAGGTCTAATCATTTTAACACTGAATACAGCCTATCTCTATGGGAGTGTCTAATGATTAAATCACAAAATACAGTCAAATCTTGGCAGTTCTTTTCTTGGGTTTATATTGGGAAGTCTAATTGCGCGTTTGAATTTTGACAGAGACTTTGGCAGTTCATTTATTACTTTAAATTGTACAGAGACCTTGGCAGGTAATTTCTTTGGTTTGTATTGTGACAGAGACATTTGCAGTTCATTTTTTTGGTTTTAATTGTAACAGAGACCTTGGCAGTTTGGCAGTTCAATTTTGGGTTTGTTTTGTGACAAAGATATTGGCAGTTCATTTCAGGGTTTGCATTGTAACAGAAACATAAGCAGTTCATTGTTTTGGTTTATTTTGTGTCAGAGACCTTGGCAGTTCATGTTTCAGTTTGAATTGTAACAGAGACCTTGACAGTTCATTTCTTTAAAGTTGTAACAGAGACCATGGCAGTATAATTTGGTTTTTTTTTTGTGACAAAGACATTGGCAGTTCATTTAAGGGTTTGTATTGTAACAGCGACATTGGCAGTACAATTTTGGGTTTGTTTTGTAACAGAGACATTAGCAGTTCATTTTAGGGTTTGTTTTGTGACAGAAACCATGGCAGTTCATTTTGGGGTTTGTTTTGTGACAGGGCCTTGACAGTTCATTGTTTGGTTTGTATTGCGATAGGCCTTGGCAGTTCATTTTATGAGTTGTGTTGTGACAGAAATTTGACAGTTCATGTTTTGGTTTGTTTTGTGACCGAGACTTCGACATTTCATTGTTTGGTTTGCATTGTGATAGACCTTGACAATTCATTGTTTGGTTGGTATTATGACATACCTTGACAGTTCATTGTTTGGCTTGTATTGTGATAGACCTTGACAGTTCATTGTTTGGTTTTTTTTGGTGACAGAGACCTTGGCAGTTCATTTTTTTTGGTTTGCATTGTGAAAGAGCCTTTGGTTTGTATTGTGACAGAAATGTTGGCAGTTCATTTATGGGTTTGTATTGTAACAATGACCTTGGCAGTTCATTTCAGGGTATTATTATTATTATTGTGATAGACCTTGGCAGTTCATATTTGGGTTTGTATTATGACAGAGACCTTTGAAGTTCATATTTGGATTTGTATCGTAACAGTTACCTTGACAGTTAATTTGTGGGTTTGTATTGTGACAGAAGCATTGGCACTTCATTTTTGGGTGTGTATTGTAACATTTACCTTGGCAGTTCACTTTTTGGTTTGTATTGTAACAATGACCTTGGCAGTTCATTTTTGGTTTCTATTGTAACAATGACCTTGACAAATCATTTTTTGGTTTGTATTGTAACAGTTACCTTGGCAGTTCATGTTTTGGTTTGTACTGTAACAATGACCTTGGCAGTTCATTTTTTGGTTTGTATTGTAACAATGACCTAGGCAGTTCATTTTTGGTTTGTATTGTAACAATGAACTTGGCAGTTCATTTTAGGGTTTGTATTGTGATAAACCTTGGCAGTTCATATTTGGGTTTGTATTGTAACAGAGACCTTTTTTAAGCAAGCCAGGCCCCTATGAAATTAACACCTTCTACCAGGAGAACATTACAAAAGGGAACAAAGACAACTTACGAGTAGCCAGGGAGGCCCTTACTTGCTGTAAATGGGGAAGTTTGGATACAAAATTCTTCATTTCACCCACTGTTTTGGCTGCATGTCTTTCCTGAAAGATCAATATTTTACATGCTATTTAATTCCATCCATTGTCTGATATGAATTTTGCTTGCTTATGACTAATCCACCGTGTTCTGCATCTATTCTGATTTTCTTTACAACAGTAATATCACCCCAGACAGTGCACTTATCCATGACCCCTGGGTGACAAAGCAGATGGAGGCAAGAATATGTGTCTTGCTCAAGGGCAGACCACCAAGACAACAGCAAGGATGAAATCTTATATGCTTGGTCTTAAATCCACCACACTAACCACACAGCCATGGTATATTTCTCCTTCTATTCTGTTACGTGAATTAACCCTTTCCCTCATACGACAATTCTGCAGCAGACGACTTTGAACATATTTTGTCAAAATATAGAAAATCTCTATAATTGAATAGATAACCTATGATGAAAAGTGGAAAACATTGTGTCAAAAGGAGAAATTGCTCGTTTTGAGCATTTTCTTCTTTTGTCACTATGTTTTGAAAAAGCTGTCTGCTGCAGAGGCGTCAGAAAGCGTCTATATGAAGGAAAGGGTTAAACAGTGGTTTAGTGGTGGAGCGTCCTAGGGTGCAGGAGGTATTAGGTGCGATCCCTGGTCGGGTCATTCCAAAGACTTGGTAGTAATGGCTTTCTCTCGTCGGAGCTCAGAATTTTGGGGTTAGCATTTAGACTGACTCCCTGATGTATTGTATTGTATAGATAAATGAACCAGTCATACTGATAACTTACCAAGGAAGTGCTAAAAAATTGTTGAAAGTTGCAAAAAACACCATACATGTACAAACCAAGGTATTAACCCTTTCCCACCTATGGACGCATTTTGACGCATATGCAGCAGACGACTTTTGAAAACATCATGACAAAAGGAGAAATTGCTCAAAACTAGCAATTTCTCCTTTTGTCACGATGTTTTCAACTCTTTTCAGTAATTACACCTACAATTACAGAGAATTTCCATATTTTTTAGTAGACATTTTCAAAGTCGTCTGCTGCAGATTTGTCGTATGTGGGAAAGGGTTAAACATGAAGATCATTTAAATACGTTTAATTGGGATATTTCTATATCATTTGTATAGATGATTTAAAATGTTGCTGTCAAGAGAAAAATGATGTGTTTTTATCATACAGGCCTGGTATGCTATTTAAAAATATAAAAATATATACTATGTTATATATATATATAGACAAGGGATGTAACTTCCTAGTCAGTCAGATTTGACCAATGTTTGCATTTTGGTCTGATATAAAAGAAATAACAACAATTGAATAAAGCGCTATGTGTCGGCATGTAGTTAACCCTTTCCCTCATATAGACGCTTTCTGACGCCTCTGCAGCAGATGGCTTTTTGAAAACATAGTGACAAAAGAAGAAATTGCACAAAACACGCAATTTCTCCTTTTGCCACAATGTTTTCCACTTTTTGTCATAGGTTATGTTTTTACAAAATACGTTCAAAGTTGTCTGCTGCAGAATTGTCGTATGAGGGAAAGGGTTAACTGGTTACCCTAAACACTGGTCACAAGGATTTTATCCGCAAATGATCAGTTTAACCCTTTCAGTGCCGAATTGTTTAAAGTAGATTCTTCCATTTTCAAACTCGGACGAAACTATTTTCATGTTATAGGATTTTTGGAATATCTCAATATTGCCTTTGGCGCTGAAAGAGTTAAGAACACCAGACTTAAAATCACAACACTTGTGGTGAAATTTGATAGGTCAGACACAGGTCTGCAACCTTACTTCCAGCTCATCTCTGCTTATAAACTGTTATAAATAAATCTATGATACAACTAGTTGCAGCATGAACTTCCTATATAATATCTAAGAAAAACACAGTAATATGAAACCCAATTTTACCCAATTAGCGCATTTTGTTTATTTATGATCACATAAAATGTGTGTACGTTCGAAAAGTTTTTCTGGTATTCTTGTATACTTTGATCCTTATTGTAAGAGGTTATTTCATTGGTCACTTAAACTGAAATGGCCAATCACAGCTCTCATTAAAATATCTGTAAAACTAAGGTTGCAGACCTGTGTCCGACCTGTCAAATTTCACCGTTATTGTCATGATTTAAAGTTTGATGTTGGTAAATTGATCGTTTCTGGATATAATCCTTATGACCAGTGTTTAAGGTAACTATTTAGCTACACAATGTTTTCAATAGTTGTCTGCTGCATAAAGCATCAGAAGTCTTTTGTATCAGGGAAAGAGTTAACCCTTATCCACAAACAACAAATCTTTCAATTAAAGTAGTTTCACATATTTTCCATAAATTCTGAAAATGGTAATATTATAGTTATCTCATAGAACAATTTATGATATCCATAGTAACATGTGTTGTTAATACCCAACGCAGGTCATATTATTGCATTTTTAATCTAGTTATAGTGCCTGATATAACACACACAACAGAACTGAATTGTTGGGAAACTTCAAAACGTTGAAAAGACATCTTTAACGTTCCACTACAAAATGTTTTACATAAATGGTTATTGCACACTTTGTCCTTAGAAATCCAACCATCTTAAAGTCAGTAGGGAGTTCAGCATAGCCTGAAGAAAATGATGTTGGAGGAAAAGTTGAAAGAGCATGCGATGATACAGCTTTGTGTCAACGTTGGGAAAAAAAAAGTTCAGACAATGCAAATTATAAGCAAAGATTCTGAAAAGTCTTTTATTAACCGTTTATCGTAGAGTTGGAAATATATGGCAAAAGGGGAAATTACTTGTTATGAGCAATTTCTTTTTTCCCCACAATGTTTTCAAAAGCTGTTCGCTGAAGAGACATTAGAATGCATCTACATGTGGGAAAAGGTTAAGATAAGCTCTTACATCAAATTGAGCTGTTATTATTCGTGCTTTTCTACTGACTGCCTCTCCAACTGCGCTAAAGTTCCTGTCTCGCAAGTCTGCAAACAATTCATCTGCAGAGTTTAAAACAACAGATTTGTACTCCATATCTGATGCTCCCCCACTCTGCTCTTTGTTCGTTTGAAACTTCTCTGGTGGTAGCTTTACTGATGCTGCAATTATATTGACGATTAAATTGTTATAAATTCCTTTATCAATCGTAACAAAGATTTTAACTCTTTCCCTCATGTAGATGCTTTCTAACGCTTCTGCAGCAGAGGACTTTTGAAAACTGTGTGACAAAAGAAGAAATTGCTCAAAACGAGCTATTTCTCCTTTTGACACAATGTTTTCAACTCTATTTAATAAGTATGTCTTCATTTAGGGAGATTTGCCATATTATTGTTGAGATGTTTTCAAAGTCTTCTGCTGCAGATTTGTTGCATGTGGGAAAGGGTTAACAGTGGTTAGAGGAAAGTTTACCTGAACTTAATATCTTACTGAGACTCCCCATATTTTTGTCTACATGTTTTCAAAGCTATCTGCTGCAGATTCACTGTATGTGGGAAAGGGTTTAAACCTTTCAAACATACAACAAATCTGTATGAACAATTTCTCCTTCTGCGTCAATTATTCCAAAAGCCTTGTGCTGCAGATGTGTCAATAAGCGTGTGCATCTTTTAAAGTGTTAAGACCAGATAAAACTACAGAATTGCAATGAAATAAAATTAACCCTGCCACTTGTAACAGCGTTGTGATGCAACTGAGCAGACAACTTTTGAAAACATTTTGACAAAGTAAAAAATGCTCATAATGAAAGATTTCTTCTTCTATTCAATAATAACATTTTCATTTACAAAGATCCACCAAATTTTGCTAAGAATTTTACAAAAGTGTCTGCTGCAGATTTGTTGTATGTGGTAAAAAAGTTAATTAAAACTTGCTGTTGTTGATCCCGAATATTTCATCTATAAGACCCTCATATGTTAGCTGTGACAGTAAAGGTGTAAGTAAATCCACTGTTCTGTCAATTATCAGTAGATTATCTATCTGTGGGGTTATCTGAGGTTCGTGACCTTCAAGCTCCCGCCGCATTCGCATCATCATATCAACCACATGCTGCAAAATACACAAGTAAAGTCATGATGGTACAATAGTCTTAGAGTCTTAGTGCATCTGTTATAGCATCCCAATTACAATTTCTCACTTACATATGCATTTAAACATATCTACAGCAAACAACTATTGGAAACACGATATCGGTAGAACCGATGGATGCTCCTAAAGTTTAGTGAGGATGAAGGAATGGGGCTATTCAATATACTATATGTAGTAAAATCAATTAAGTAAGAAAATAGTAAGAAATGCGTGTACAAAAGTGTAAATAGTTATAAATATGCCAATCTCCTCTTGTTAATGACGCTCCAATTATGTAATTGCAGAGAAATAGCTTGGACACAGATAGTCGTTTAGGCTATAGAAATTGAAAGGGCCATAATTATGTGAAGGTCTCCTAGTATCATTGAATTCTTACTGGTGGATGTTGAGGAAAATCCCCATCACAAATGGTCCTATATTATACTATATAGTAATTCAAAGGGTCATAATACTGTGAAATATTATTCAGTTGGAACATGGTAATAATATGCACATCTCCTCTTTTTATGAAGGTTCCTGTTAAGAATTACTAAATTCCTACATGTGGTTGCTTATAAATAAGCAGGACATGGATTTTTCTTCTATGACATATATCATATAAGGGCAATAACTCAGAGAAAACTCATCAAGCCAGAATATGTTGATAATATGCACATCTCCTCTTAGTTTAAACAATATTTATTCGCATGAATGTTACATAGCCAATTACAGTTACATATACATACAATGTTGTGTTTATCAGCATGGATTAAAAAACAAGTTACTAAAAACTTATAGAAATTCTTCTCCATGCAAAAGTAATTTTCTCAATCTGATATAAACCAGTTAACATCATGTTGATAATATTATTGTTAACATCCCGAGAAAGGTCCTACGAATCGAGTAGGAGTGCGATAGGCTTTCATTCCCGGAATATAAGCAGATCTTTAAGATTTGAGCATTTATTAAATTGTTTGGTTTAAACTTTACGGGATTAACCAAAAAATAAGATAGAGGAAAAAATATGTGTTAGAATACAAATTTGCAAACTCAACAGACAGCGGAACCAGGTTGATGGGCAAGTCGGGTCAGTGTATCGCTACTTATTAAAACGTTTTGATGCTTTTATAAAGTTATGAACATCTATTATAAGTTGCTCATTTTGGTTCTCTGAAAGGTGCTCGTTTCCAAATAAAAGGTTGTTAAGGGTTGCCGGACACGGAATGTTCGATAGAAATTGAATTTGTGCGCAATTATAATTGGTACATTGAAGAAGGTAGTGATCAGTCATTTTGATGGATCCGCAAGAGCATAGAGGGGATTCCACTAACAAACGTCGATGAAGATCATAATTCAACGAGCTACATCTAAGTCTAAGACGAGTATGAAGAATTTGACCGCGGTGAGTACCTTTTGAATAGTAAGATGGTGGTTTTTGCCTGTTTTTATTAAGAATGGATTTAAAACATTCTAGTGATCGTGCTTGTCTAGTATCAAGAGGGAGAGCATTCCATTCTCTAATTACTGATGGTAGGAAAGAAAACGAATATAAATCGGTTCTAGATCGTGTTAAAGGAACATTGGCATTATTCCTCTTGTAAGTTGATATTTACATTAAGTGTCATAGAATTCAAGTGATTGCTGATAAATAGCCCAAACAAAAGCAGGATGGACAGACATTGAAATTAAAAGCGCAATAACTCTGTAAAATAATCATCGAATGGGAACGTGTTGATAATATGCACATATCCTCTTGTTAGCGAAGCTTTCCATAAAAAAATTGAATTCAATTCAGTTATTGCTGAGAAAACCCCCCGAACAAAAGCGGGACGGATAGACATAATGGAAATTAAAAGGGCAATAATTATGTTAAAAATCATCGAAAGGGAATGAGTTGATAATATGCACATTTCCTCTTGTTTGTGAAGCTTCCCATTAAGTTTCATTGAATTCAAGTCAGTGATTGCTGAGAAGTAGCCCGAACAAAAGCGGGACGGACAGACATGGAAATTAAAAGGGAAGTAACTCAGAGAAAAATCCTCGCATAGGAACATGTTGATATTATGCACATCTTCTCTTGTTAGTGAAGCTTCCCATAAAATTTCATTGAATTTTAGTTAGTTGTTGCTCAGAAATAGTCCGGACAAAAGCGGGACAAACAGAAATTAAACGGGCAATAACTGTGTGAAAAATCATTAAAGCAGAATGTCTCAATAATATGCACATCTCATCTTGCTATTGCAGCTTCCCATAAAGTTTAATTGAATTCAAGTTAGTCATTACTGAGAAATAGCCTGGACAAAAGCGGATTGACAGACGTTTTTAAGAAAGACAAACATATGTGATACTGTTGTATGTAACCTTCCAATTTGTACAGTAAGTGAAAGATCAAAAGATAGAGGACATACAAGTGATCCCTTTGTGCCTCACTGCCAGTGCAGGAATAACAAAATGTTTAGGAGCCTAAAAATAATTTTATGAAATAGAAAACATTATTGGAAAAAAAAGACTTTATTTCTTTTTTTTCAAAAATGTTTTCAAAATTCCTCTACCTTATAGACAAGAGATAATCTTTTCAGACATGCAGATGCATTCTGACGACTAAAGAAGCCAATGACTTATGAAAACATTGTGACAAAAGGAGTAATTGCAAAATATCCTTTTGCCACAATGATTTCAACTGTTTTCAATGATAAGACTTTCATTAAAGAGTCATCTGCTGCAGGTTTGTTGTATGTAGGAAAGGGTTAAGGGATATTGAAAACAGAACTTACCTTAGCACATTCCCCTTTTCCGTATATGTTTGGTATAATGCCATAGAGTGTCTGTAGAGTGACCAGGGATTGGGCTGCATAAAACATGCTGGTTGTGTCATTCTCCAAATAACATTCCTGTCAATGAAAAACCCTTTTATTTACCAAATTCATAGGAAATTTTTTTACGACTATGTTAAATGAGCAATTTCTCCTTAACCCTTTCCTTCATACGACAATTCTGCAGCAGACGACTTTGAACGTATTTTGTCAAAACATAGAAAATCTCCATAATTGAATGGATAACCTATGACAAAAAGTGGAAAACATTGTGGCAAAAGGAGAAATTACACGTTCTGTGCAATTTCTTCTTTTGTCACTATGTTTTCAAAAAGCCGTCTGCTGCAGAGGCGTCAGAAAGCATCTATATGTGGGAAAGGGTTAAGCTACATTGTTTTCAAAATTCAGCAGCTGCAGAGACGTTAAAAAGTGTCTATATGTGGGAGAGCATTAACAAAATTGTATTTTTTTCCTTTAATAGCTTTAGATAAGGGTTGCGTTTCATGCCTATGTTGCTGGTGATTAAAAACAAAAGTTGTCATCTACAATTAAGTCATGGTGTGACAGATGTAACAGAATGGTGACAATGGGCTAGTTAAACCTTTCCTACCGACGCATTTTAACACAATAGCAGCAGACGACTTTTGAAAACGTTGTGGCCAAAGGTGAAACTGCTCGTGATAAGCGATTTCTCCTTTAGCCACAATGTTTTCAACTTTATTCAACAATAAAGCTATCTTTTATGGAGATATTTCAGATTTTTGTCACTATGTTTTCAAAGTTGTCTGCTGCAGATTGTATGTGGGAAAGTGTTAACTAAACTCTATCCTATGTTGCCTAGGTCTTTTGTCCATTTCACATGTCTAAACCCTTTCCCTCATATAGATGCTTTCTGACGCCTCTGCAGCAGACAGCTTCTAAAGACTTTGTGGGAAAAGGAGAAATTACTCATAATGAACAATTTCTCCTATTGCCACAATGTATTCAACTTTCTTCAATTCTTGTTCTTTTATTCATGTATAGTTCCCATATTTTTTACTATACTGTTTTCAAAGTCATCTGCTGCAGATTTGTTGCATGTGGGAAATGGTTAAAGGAAATATATAAGTAAATTTACCTTGAATGAGTCCTCCATTTCCATTGATAAGAGGTCCGAGTCAAAGGGTATGAGGGCCAGCCCAAACTCGTCTATGTTAGTCAGGGATCCATGGACACCTGCTTCCTGTAAACATAGAACCCTGACAGTGACCTTTTTCTAACCCTTTCATACAGCAGAAATATTTAGAAAAGATTTGTGAAAGATCTCTATTAATGAAGGTTTCATTATTTAAGAAAGTTGAACACTTTGTAACTAAAGGAAACCTTGCTAATTTTGAGCAATATCTCCTTTTGCTATATTGCTTTCAACAGTTGTCTGCTGCAGATGCATCACAATTAGTTTGCTTGTGAGAAAGGCTTAATGTATTCGTAATCATCCCCAAACAATCTGAAAGAGGTACAGTACTGTAGGTGTTTCAATAACCAAAGAAATAAGCTAAAAGTCTGTCCAAAATGGACGATTAAGAATGTTTCAAGGTAGACCCCTGTCACCTGCAAATAAAAGTATGACAGTTTTTAGAACCAAAGTAAATGAGATGGAGAGACATAAAAAGACAGACAAAACAAACAAAAAATGGTTTTATGGTACATAAGTATCAATAAAAACCCACTATGCTAGTTACTGGTTTTGTTCTACATAGACATTACTACATTTGAGTCAGCCATGCTAGGCAATCACCAACCACCAGGCAAGACCAGGAAGATTCTTTAACCTTTTTCCCACATACAACAATTCTGCAGCAGAAGAGTTTTGAAAATATTATGGTAAAAGGAGAAATAGCTCATAATAAGCAAGTTCACCTTTTGCCACAATGCTTTCAACTTTTTTAAATAATTTATTTTTTCATTTTTACAGATAGTTATTACATAAATGCGTTCAAAGTTTTCTGCTGCAGAACTGTTGTATGTAGCAAAGCGTTAACACTTTCCCACCTGCAGACACATTTTGACACAAAATTAGAAGACGACTTTTGAAAACATAGTGTTGAAAGTTGAAATTGCTCCATTGGCCACAATATTTTCAACTTTTTTAACAATTAAGTTATCTTTTATTGAGATTTTTCAGGTTTTTGTCACTATGTTTTCAAAGTGGTCTGCTGCTGATCTGTTGTATGTAGCAAAGCGTTAACTGATGGGCATGCCACCATGACGCCCACAAGCAGGGTCAACCCTGGACATCTTGGTTCAAAGCTCCAAATTAACCACTCAGCCACACAGGGGACTCCTTAACCCTTTCCCTCATATAGACACTTTTTGACTCCTCTGCAGCAGACGGCTCAAAACAAGCCATTTCTCCTTTTGTCACAATGTTTTCAACTCTAATTTAATTATTGTATTTTCATTTAAAGGGAGTTTCCAATTTATTCAAGGTATATTTTCAAAGTCATCTTCTGCAGATCTGTTGTATGTGGGAAAGGGTTAACCATGTATTCCATGGTCCAGAGGAAGGTTGATTCATGAAGTCATGACATAGACATTACTAACCTTTAACTTTTTTTCACACAGCAAGCTTTTACGTGGTACAAAAATAATGTGGTATTCTTTTCTGAAACCACCTCTTTGGTCTTCCCTTGAAAATATAAAACAATTATATTTTAGTAAATAATTTTCCTCGCAGAACTTTGGATACCTCTGTAGTAGTTTTCCACTTTTAGGTTATCCATTTAATTATAGAGATTGTCTATTTTTTGACAAAATATGTTCAAAGTCGTCTGCTGCAGAATTGTCGTATTTATAAGGGAAAGGGTTAATATAAATAAATCTTTTCCTCTGATATCATTAACTTTTAATAACTCTTGTCTCAAAATGCCATTTAACCCTTTCCCACTTGCAGACCCCTTTTGATGCATTTACAGCATATGACTATTGAAAACATTGTGGCCAAAAGAGAAATTGATCACAATAGCTAACCTGCGCTGGTATACATTCATACAAGACCTGAAGATGAAACAGGAATCATAACACTAAATTTTGTCCTAGGGTAAATTTCACTTCTTTTTCTTATATATTTTTTAAGCTTCTTTCAACTATTTTTCCATTATATCATGGCATTTCCTAGGTAAGATAGAATTACAACTTGTCAAATTTATCCTGACACCAGCCAGACAATCGTAATGCTTACCCCGCAACCCTGAGCACCAAGGAGGGCAGCCGTTACTATCTTTTTAAAGCATTTGGTATGACCTGACCAGGGATCGAACCAACAACCTCCAACACCGAGGGGGACGCTCTACCACAATAACACCAAGGTAGTCTCACTTCAAAGTTGCATTACTTCTAGCTTGTGATCAGGAAAATGGTACAATATAAGGAGGGTAACAGTTACTGTAGTCTGCCTACATATGCAGTTATTACTTGTTTTTTTTCGTCCATTTTCTAAATTGATTTCCAATGTAAAAATTTCAAATTTGTTTCATAGGCAGCTTGTGACCTGCAGATGTGCAGTGCCTTAGAACTATTACTCTAGTATGCTTATTTTTGGAGTTATCTTCCTTTTTCTTTATTTTGTCTCAAAATTAATTGCCAATATATCAACTTCAAACTTTTTATGTAGAAAGCTTTTGATCTGCAGATGTGAAGTGCACAAGAACTATCTTTCTAGATATTTCATATTTTTGCCTTAATAGTTTCAAAGTCATCTGCTGCAGATTTATTGTATGTTGAGGCATTTTAAACAATAAATAGAATATAAAATGATTTCACAATTTGCTAACATTTGATACTGTCTTGATAATTTAACCATATTTTTATATGCAACATGGCGTATCTGCAACAGATGTTTTCAAAAACACTGTGGCTAACGGAGAAGTTGTTCATGAGCAATGTCTCCCTGTGCATTTGTTTTTTAACTTCTATTCAACAATTATACTAAAACTTATATGTTCATAGAATTTCAATATTTTTGAGTATATGTTTTGACAGTTGCCTGCTGCAGACTTTGTTGTATGAGGTAAAGGGTAAAAGCCTTACTTGTGTAGACTCTGTGCAATCAAGTCCATTAGTTCCAGCTTGGGCCGTGTGACAAAGATAATATTTTGTGCATTTGTGTTTTGTGGCAAGCCTTGTCCAGGTTTGGGCAGCAGCATCATCTTTTCAACATCATTCTCCTGCAATAAAGACAGTCAGAGCTTTTCATAAAGCACTTTGTTCATGTTCTAAATTCCTTACACAAGTCTTAACCTTTCCCCACACACAGAATGTATACAGCCGCCTCTGCAACACACTTCTTTGAAAAACATTCGGACAAATTGAAACAGAGTTCTCGTTCATAATGATAAAGTTCTCCTTTGGCCACAATGTTTTCAACTCTATTCAATATACTTTCATTTGAAGTCGTCTCCTGCAGATCTCTTGTTTGTGGGATAGGATTAAATTCCATTTTGAGGGTACTCAATGGAATCAGCTTGGTAACCATAAGCATCAATTCATAAATTCAGGCCAAAGGTCTATTTAACCCTTTCCCAGATACAACAAATCGGCAGCAGACCAATTTATAAACATATTGGCAAAAACGTAACAAATCTCCGAAAATGAGAGTTCAATAACTAAATAAGAGTTGAAAACATTGTGGCAAAAGGAGAAATTGTTCAGAGCTTTAGATTAGGTGCGTTTTGCATGTTCTAAAATCCTTATTTGACCCTTTGACCCTATGTTGTGGGCACACAAAAGAATCCGTTCCATGAGTAGATTCTTTTGAGTACCTACATCATAGAGACATTTTTCCATTCCAGAATGTTATCATTTCAGAATCAATTGATCGTTTTTTTTTTTTACGCGGCTTTCAACAATTTTTCAGTTATATCACGGCGTTTCCTGGGTAAGTTGCCAATACTACTGGTCCATATATCCTGACACTAGACAGTCAGTTGCAATGCTAACCCCACAACCCTGAGATCAAAGGCGGGCAGCCATTACTACAATTTTAAAGTCTTCAATTCAGAATCAAAGTTGTTCTTCTAATTTCTATAGCATTACATTTATAGGTTAGTAACCTCTAAATCAAGCATCTTAAATGTCATACCTTCAGCAAAGAATATTCAGATATTAATCCAAATGGACCAGTAAGCGCCTCATCCCACACAAGTGCCTAAAACAAATAAAATGAACATCAAAACAGCAGTTTAAACAATATTCACTTTAACCCTTTCCTTTCTTAAGCATCTATATGAGGGAAAGGGTTAACCCTTTCCCTCATACGACAATTCTGCAGCAGACCAGCAGACGACTTTGAACATATTTTGTCAACAAATGGAAAATCTCTTTAATTGAATGGATAACCTATGACTAAAAGTGGAAAACATTGTGGCAAAAGGAGAAATTGCTCGTTTTGAGCAATTTCTTCTTTTGTCACTATGTTTTTAAAAAGCTGTCTGCTGCAGAGGCGTCAGAAAGCATCTATATAAGGGAAAGGGTTAACCGATTACCACATGTAGACACTTTCTGATGCCTCTGCAGAAGACGAATTTCGAATCATTGTGACAAATGTAGAAATTGCTCAAAATGAGTAATTTCTTCATCTGCCAGAATGTTTTCAATTCCTTTTAGCAATTATACCTTCATCTTTAGAGGTTTTCCGTGTTTTTGCCTAATTTTATTCAAAGTCGTCTGCTGCAGATTTGTTGTATATGGGAAAGGGAAAAACAAGGGCAATTCAAGGAAGTTTTCCAAAAGCATGCAGTAGTCTTAAATAGACAATAATTTAATTCCTTCCCTGATGCAGATGACCTGTGAGTGTCGACTTTGCAGCAAACTAAATTAACTCTTTCCCACATACAACAATTCTACAGCAGACGACTCTGAAAACATCTAGAATCAAAGTACAGAAAGTACTGGTAACGAATTATTTTGAACATGTATTGTAAAATCAAATTTATGAATGCAATTGATCATGCTATTGCACAATTTAGTCTATTTTATTATTATTAATATTTTTGTCCAGAGATTTTTTTTATCAGTTGACAGTTTTAGTAAATGTAGCATTTCAACGGCGATGCGAGCGTTTAACATGCACACTAACTCTTTCACTGAGCTCTGCGTAAAGTCTGTCAAAACACCCATGGCATATTTGTGAGATTTACATTGTTAGTTTGATTTGTTTTCGTCACCAGGGGCGGATCCAGGATTTCGGCTTATATTATATGTTTCATGTGAGTGAATTAATTATTATAAATCTATAATGTTTAAAAAATCGCATAAAATAAGAATTAAAAAAAAAAAAAAAGAACAGTTCCAATTGGGACCCGAACTCGCGTCCATAAATAGTCCAAGCTTAGAAGTTCTACACGCTCTGCATTACACCACGGTACTTTGATACAACATATGATCGTTACTTTCGTATATATATTAAGCTAACTGAATGCGCGCGTATGTAAACCATGATCTATAATTAGCTCTGCGTAGTGGCATATTTGTGAGATTAACATTGTTCTATACAGCGTTCTATACAGCGTGGGGTCAACTTCTAGTGAATGGGCATACGACTAAAATTCATACTCGTGCCTTATACGTACCTGCCGACAAATGAAATATATATGCGCGTACTGTTAATTTGATATTTTCTAGAAAATTGATTATCTATGATGATTCGATAGTATAATTATGACTTCACTGTATTGAAATAACACGTAGAAGTCATTTTAATATCGAAAAAATACTAGGACTATTTAGGTGCAGCGAATGTGTATTCTAAGCGGAAGTGTAGTTTAACCGTGACTTCCGGAAAAAAAAACGATCGCGTTTGAGAAAAAATAATTCGTTAAAAATGAAAGTACAATAATTGAATTGAGTTGAAAACATCGTGACAAATGGAGAAATTGCTTGTTTTCAGCATTTTCTTCTTTTGTCGCCATATTTTTAAAAAGTCGTCTGCTGTAGAGGCATCAGAAAGCGTCTATATGAGAAAAAGGGTTAAAACACATCATGGAAAAGAAGAAGTTTCTAAGAGTGACCAAATTCCCCTGTCCCACAACGTTTCACCTCTGTAGAGGTGTTAAAAGTCTACACCGTTTAAAGTATTATGATTATCAGCTAAATGGAAGAGAACATGCTATATGTTGGGTACAATAAAAATATTCACCTACATAGTGCTTCTACCAGCATCTCTAGATGAACGGTCCTCTCTAATAGACTTAAACAATTTTCCTGATTTGATATTCCTACAGTAGTTCACTTTAGAATGTCTATATATAACAATTTTATATTAACTTTTGACAAATTGCAGGCTTATTTTGATACAAAGTTTAAATCATAGTGGGAAGAGAAAGGTAAAACTTTCAACATTTGTTCTCCTTTTCATATATGCACTTTTTTTTTTTTTTAACCTTTCCAACATACAGACGCTTTCTGAGATGAGATTTGAAAACATTGTGACGAAAGGAGAAGTTGCTCATAATGAACAAATCTCATTTTGCCACAATGTTTTCAACTCTATCCAATGATTAAACTATAGAACTGTTCACCATATTTATAATCAAATGTGTTGAAAGTCGTCTGCTGCAGATTTGTTGTATGTTAGGAAAGGGGTTTTGTGACAGTTCAAAACCTTCATACAGATTATTGTTGATTGATCATTCACTTAATTATTTTTTTTATCATAATAATTTTTTCATTATTTATTATTTGCATGAACTACGATTAAATTGGTCCTCAGATGTTTCCAATTGGTGCAAAATACACATGTATTGACAAGGCAAATTACAAATTTTATTCACAATAATTGTAATCTTTATACATATATTATAATATCAATAAAAATAAAAATTTTAATGAATTAGTTATCCGTTAATTTACATTTAAGTCTCTACAAACCTTAATTTTTATTGATTTACCACAAGAAAGTTACATTTAATACTAATCGCTCAAACAATAAATAAACAAGAGTTGTCGGAGGACAATAGCTCGCCATACAGGGTCATATAATGACCCTGAATAAGTGTGTGAAGTTTCAAAGCAACAGCTTACAATACACAGTGTCTGAGAAAAGGCCTTGCACGCAAAGGTTTGAGCAAAATACTAAGTCCAAAAAGGGGCACAATTCAGTCAAAATCTATTCCAGAGTTATGGGACTTGACATACAAGGTCATCTACTGACCCGGAATAAGTGTGTGAAGTTTCAAAGCAACAGCATACACAGTGTCTGAGAAAAGGCCTTGCACGCCAAGGTTTGACCAAAATTCTAAGTCCCAAAAAGGGGCACAATGCAGTCAAAATCCATACCAGAGTTATGGGACTTGACATACAGGGTCATATAATGACCCTGAATAAGTGTGTGAAGTTTCAAAGCAACAGCTTACACAGTGTCTGAGAACACTTCAAAAGGCCTTGCACACAAAGGTTTGACCAAGATTTTAAGTCCAAAAAGAGGCACAATTCAGGCAAAATCCATTTCAGAGTTATGGGACTTTACATACAGGGTCATATAATGACCCTAAATAAGTGTGTAAAGTTTCAAAGCAACAGCATACACAGTGTATGAGAAAAGGCCTTGCACACAAAGATTTGACCAAACTTCTAAGTCAAAAAAGGGGCACAATTCAGTCAAAATCCATTCCAGAGTTATGGACTTGACATACAAGGTCATCTAATGACCCTGAATAAGTGTGTGAAGTTTCAAAGCAACAGCATACACAGTGTCTGAGAAAATGCCTTGCACGCAAAGGTTTGACCAAAATTCTAAGTCCAAAAAGTGGCACAATTCAGTAAAAATCCATTTCAGAGTTACGGGACTTAACATACAAGGTCACCTAATGACCCTGAATAAGTGTGTGCAGTTTCAAAGCAACAGCATACACAGTGTCTGAGAAAAGGCCTTGCACGCAAAGGTTTAAACAAGCTGACAACGCCAACGCGGGGCGACTAGTAGCTAGCTACATTAGCTCACTATTTCTTCGAATAGGCGAGCTAAAAAGTAAATATAGTTTTGCTATTTTCTCATCCACGATTCCATCAGGGACAAAGATAAGATCTACGTTCTGGATTCCATGTATAAAAATAGCAAGTTCACATTTAATGGTGATTCGGTAATGTAATGCATTGTGATGATTATAAGTCCATGTGCAGTTGATTAAGCCGAAATATGCCCAACCCATTTACCAATACCATCCTCTGAAATGTCCCGTATAGATTAGTCATGGTTATGTGTGACTCTCATGTCCACCTATTTATTTAAATATCACAGATATTAATTAAGATATTCATAGCTATACATTACAAGTGATAGTTAATAACAATAATTTGTGCAGTAACTTTTAAGTCCAAGGTGTAATTTCACTCAATCTCATTAAAATCAGACCAAAATACTTTTCTGTATGTATATTGGATTCAACTAAAACTCATAAAAAGTATAGGGAGTTGCGGCGATATCCTTCTTTCTCCTACATTCGGCCCTTGCACTCGTTTCGTGACGTATAAGAAATCAATTTTTCGAGCGACATTTTTTGTCTGCATAACTCGTCAATGTCATAGAAACATTTTTCTAGGTTTACATTTTACTTCCGGTTACTTTCCTTTATATTTTGGCAATATGAAACTAGGTCACGAACTGAGGAGAAAGCGTTTTGACGTTCACGACCGATAAACAGGCGTATATTTCAGACATATTTTCAAAACATTTCTTATTTTTGTTTATGTTACTAGTTTATGTTGATACTTATCTAAAATAAAATAAATATTTTGACCACTCGCTTCTTCATATCGAAATGCGCATGCGCGAAAATGGATGCTAAAGGTCACGAAACTAGGACACAACAGGATATATCTTTATTATTTTTACCGTCTAGTCAATTTAACTTAGTGGTGCAAGAAAATAAAATGGTGGCCGATGCAAACTTTTCGTTGTTGTCAATTGAATTTTGATGGATTGAGTGGTCAAGAGGAAAGCTGCATATTTTTTTAGCTCAATTTGATGCTTAATAATTATTCAATCATTGCAATAGCTATCAAAGATGTAAACGTCATGATACCTTTGATTGCGCTTGTCAGATAAATACGAAAGAATAATTTCAACAAGGGATTTAGATGTTGGTTGCAAAATAATAAAGCGAGCAAGTGAATATCAAATAAGGATTTTAGAACATGAAAAATGCCCCTTATCTAGAGCTCTGGAACATTGTGTTATTTCGGGTCGTGGACAAAACAAACTTAACGATATGGTGAACAAATAACACTGAGAACTATAGCTTTGCTGTAGAAGCTTTCCTTTATATCGGTTCTTAGACTTTTTCACAAAGTTAAGCAACTTTAAGCTCAGTTAAAGCTTGGATTGGTGATCCGTACGCGAGTTGACAAATAAATGACAGATGATAAAACGAGCAACCGAAAGTCTAAATTAATTGGACAACGTTAAGCTCAGTTAAAGCCTGGATGGGTGATCCATGTTGGCTGAACTCTGTGAAGGACCCGGTACATGTTACACATGGTGGCTTTTTGGGTGACATCATAGCTCTTGCTTTTTCTTTGTGTAAATAACAGTAAAATTTTAATTTCCTGAAAGTCCACCCCACCCACTTTCTCATAAAGAAAGTTACAGACGTCAGTCACATATTCTGATGATTTTGGACAATGACAGTAGTTTAAACATTAATAAAAGAACGAACCTTTGTGCCATTACATTTTTCAAGGCATTCTAACAACTCTCTCCGGTAATAATCGCGTAGAATCCCTAAATTAATCTTTCCATTTCCTAAATGACTTGCACCGGAAGCGGCCATATTGGAGGCTGTGTCAAAATAGGGAAAGAGTCAAAATGAAAATCATATGTCATGACTGTACTGTATATTTTTTTGTCATTTCAAGGTGTAACAGTGAAAACTCTTCTATACAGTTTAGATCATTCAAGTGAAAAATATCTTTTTTTTGAGATTCGATGTATTTTCTCAAGACACATACCAATGTTTTTATTATTACTATGATTAGATATCATCTTTAGCTGTCAGTCACTTTGACATATTCCCTAAATAGACCTACTTTCATATTAAGCTTAAACAATATTTTTAAATTAATACAATCTAATTGCGATATATCACCAATTCGATATATCATAAAATGCTGAATCAAAATCTTCTCGCTTGTGTTTTTAAATATCTAACAGATATCATAAACGTTTAGAATCTAATAATAACATCTGGAACTATTTTTCTCGCGTATTGTTATTATCTAGCATTTTTGTATGTGCTGCGCCTTAGGTTGCAGATGGAGATGGAGCTTGTAGCAGAACAGTGGATTTGTGTTGGAATTTAAGTTAAAATCATTGCAAAATGTCGTCTGGATTGTTGTCAAAGCGCTCGATGTCCATGCCGGACTCGGACACCCGACAGACATTACTTCGGGCTGTCAAAAAAGAGGTGAGACTTTTAAATAATTGTACACCAGCTGTATTTTATTGATCAACACATGAACATAAATAATTCAGAAATTCTGTGGTTATAGAGTAAGTGTTTGTTTGTGAGTGCGTGCGTGCGTGAACGAAATGATAACACAATTAGTGTTAATTGTTCACCTGATATGACATTTATTTCAAGACGTTTGATTTGAAAACAAAAAAGAGTATTCATCCATAGAAAATTGTTTTAATTTGAAGCTCGTTGAAAATCATTTTGAAAAGGCATGAGGAATGTATCCTCTACTGCAAAGTTGTCTGTTTTAGAGAAAGGGAAAAAATCATTATGACAAAATGAAATACATCATTAAATAGTCTATGCCACAGACAAAAACATAGTTGCAGTCTGACACCTGAGACATAAGTGTTGATTAGGGTTTAATGCCGTTTTCAACAATTTTTCAGTCATATCACGGTGACCAGTTCACCTACTCATGCGTTTCCAGGCTTTTCACACAACCTACTAATTTAGACCGTTTGGGGACTTAAGCTTTGCTGGCATCTGTCCATCTGTCTGTAAGACTGTCAGTTCATCCGAAATTTCTAGTCCTGGCTGTATCTTCCATACTTATGCCTGAATGGACTTTGATATTATTTCACACAATTATTCTCCATAACAAGTAGATGTATCATGCACATCTCCAAGCCACCTACTCCTGAGGTCAAGGTCACAGTTTGAACTCTAACAATATCTGTGCGCAATTTCGTGTCCAGGCTGTATCTTCACACAATTATTCTCCATAACCCAGCCACCTACTCACAAGGTCAAGGTCACAGCTTGGGCTCAAACATTTGCTGTCTGAAATTTCATGTCTATAATAATAATAACGACTTTATTTTATGAGGCTACACATTTGGGTTGTCCTAATCTTCCATGTGGGCCTCAGAGCTAGCAATACATTATAATATTTAATAAATTATATACACAATGTTATACATATAAACAGTTAAAAAAAAAAGCAAATTGGTAACAAAATAAAAGATTAATTTACTTAATTTCAAGAATTACCAGAAAATGTCCACACTAAATATAATTTCTTAAAAGAATTTAATGAATTTGCAGTTCTAATTTGAAAGGGAATATCATTTATGTCTGGGCTGTATCTTCGACATGATTGAATGGAATTTGATATTACTTCACACAATCATTCTCCATAACAAGATGATGTGTCATGCTCATTACCTAGCCACCTACTCCTAAGGTAAAGGTGACAGTTAAGTCTAAAACATTGTCCTTCTGCAATTTATGTCCGGCCTGTATCTTCCACATGCTTTGAATGGATTTTAATATTACTTCATACAATTATTCTCCATAACAAGATGATGTGTCATGCATATCTCCAAGCCACATAGTCCATTGGTCAAGGTCACAGTTTGGGCTCAAACCTTTGCCGTCCGAAAGTTCTTGTCAGGGCTGTATCCTCCACATGCTTGAATAGATTTTGATATTACTTCACACAATTATTCTCCATAACAAGATGATGTGTCATGCACAACAACCCTCAAGGTCACAATTTTGGCTCAAACACCCTCAGGCTATTCTGACGTTTTCAGACGGTCTTTTACATGCTTGAATGGATTTTGATATAACCTCACACAATTTTCATCATAGCAAGATGATTTGTCATGCACAATCCAGCCACTTACTCCCAAGGTCAAGGTCAGACTTGAAGACTTTATTTCGCAATTTCATGTCTACAACTCTAGAATTTCACTTATATAATCAGGATCATAAGAAGACTATGTATGTCAAGGGGCATAATTCTAAAGTGAGATTTGACGAATAATGTGCCTTTTTCAACTTATAATTTTTTGTCCATTGGGGGACTTTTGTATTGCTTGCAATAAATACTCCATTAACTTGTTTACTCATCCCTGATTGGACGTGCAGCAAACATTAATATTGAACTACCATGACAGTATCAGCATTTAATAACGTCATTTTGTCTGTTTAGTAGTACATGTTGCTCCACATTACTTTAGTAGTACATGTTATTTCTAAAAAAGCAGAAGGGACCAGGCCTCGATAAATCCACTCGCCCGCTCGCATTTGCGAGTGAATGTTGAGGTCGGGCGAGAAACAAATCGATCACGCTCGCCCGACAGGGCGAGTAAGATTCTCCAGATTCAATTACTGCAGCGATTTTTTTCCTTCTTTAGCTGGTACCGTTTAACGGACCCATTCACAAATACAAACGGCTCTTCACAATTTTCCAAAAGGGTCCAACGGACCCATTCACAATTCTGGCCAAAAGGGTCAGACAGACCCATTCACAATTCTGGCCGTCTAGCCTAATTTTAATATTGTAACTTGCTTTTCTGACAAAATCAAAAACATTCTCGGCCTGTCGCTGTTGTTTACATTTTAAAACAAATCGCAACATTTCTCATTGCCGTATATCCATTCATGTGTTGCAATTATTTATCCGAAAAAAATATTTAACGAAATAATTATATTTTTTATTTGTACAATAAGTATTGGGAGTTGGGTGATATTTCGTTTAATTATTTTTTACCCATTTCGTCTTGTCGAATTAACCACGTGTTTTTAAGCAAAAACATGGCGTCCGACAAAATTTTTCGCTGATGTGAATTAGATTTTCATGTATTTAAATGATAAACTGCATATTTTTTGGACTCAATTTAATGTTAAATATGATTTATTTTATCGTTGCAATAGCTGTCTATGATGATAACGTTAACCGCGCCGGCGGATAAATGAGAACAAAATTACTTATTGAAGACGCATGCATTTATAACTAAAGCGTCTAGATGATTTATTAATACTATGAAAACGATTTAACAATTAGCCTAAATGTCAAGAAATAAAAAATATCAGAAAAAACTACCATCAGCGCCTGAAAAAGGCTATAAAACGATCAATTTTGTATTTGGTAAGGCTGAAGTTTCCTATGGTCTTATGAAACAATAAATGATTGAAACCATTGCTTTTACAGTGAATTTGAGTCAGTGGCTGCAAAACAAGCCCATGTGTATATTGTGTGGCAGTTTTTCCCCCGTAAAAGTGCAGGGCTAGTAACTTTTGTGCAGGGCGACTACATTTTTAGGGTCACTCGCCCTGCAGGGCGAGTGACCCTAAAATTTTTTGTCGAGGCCTGGGAACTATTTCTACTCTAAACCTAGTCGAATCAACACAAGTCCCAATGACGCTCAGATAGCAGCTTGCCCTCTGATTTGTTATTTAATTTATAAAGAAATTCTTTTGTTTATAATAG
Organism: Serripes groenlandicus; assembly: GCA_031761405.1. Lineage (NCBI taxonomy): Eukaryota > Metazoa > Mollusca > Bivalvia > Cardiida > Cardiidae > Serripes > Serripes groenlandicus. Next base: position 10,892,653 of record JASEVX010000003.1, read on the forward strand.
CATGACTTCTGATTCACCACAACAACTTAAATCATTTTATTGAACACAGAATATATTATTTACTCCACAATGCAATTTTATTTGGAAAACATGCATAGCAATTTGCTTGATTTCTTATTCAATTTCGACATGAACGATCAAAACTTGATTTTGACACAAGTTGAAAACTTCCAAAGATGCTCAAAAACTTAATATGACACTCTATAAAGAATAAATATAGCTTGCTTTAAGATGTTTATTTGGCTTGAAACAAATTTAGAAGAAGAACAAACTTGGATAAAACCAGTCAGACATGTCTCTGAGCAAATCAACAGAAATAATAAAATTGGTTCTTTTGCAGCTGGAAACTTTGTTAGAAAGCTTGTCTTGATAATATCAAGGCCAAGTTTGAAGATGGGTTATATGTCAGGTCAAATACTAGCTAGATCACTAGGCCAAATTGAAGGAAAATCTTGTTAACACTTTGGAAGGCGTGTTTTTGATTTTAGCATGTTGAACATTTGGCAGAATGGGTGTTTTGATGATATCAAGGCTAGGTTTAAACATGACTCAAAACTAGGTCACTTGGCAAAATTGTAGGAAAAACTTGTTAAATATATAATCTAGTAATTAATACATCTATCTTGGCTGACCACAAAATGAGTTATTGTGATTGACTATGCTGTTGGCATAACTCACCTGAGCATTCCAGGGCCATCATGGCCCTCTCGTTAATCCTCAGTTTTTATACGCCCATTTTGAAAAAACGGATCGTATTATAGTTTTACCTGCGGCGTACGGGCGGGCGGGTTGACGGGCGGCGTCCAGTATGTTGTCAGCTTAATAACTTTAGAAGCCTTTGTCAAATGATCACCAAATTTAGTAAGAATGTGTATTGGGCTAATATCTCGGACAAGTTCGATAACTAGCCATATGGCTTTAGTCAATCAAGAGTTATTGCCCTTTTATTATAGAAATTACCTAAAATTGGTCTTGTCAGCTCAATTACTTTTGGAGCCTTTGTCCAATCATCACCAAATTTGATCAGAATGTGTATTGGCATAATATCTGGGACAAGTTCGATAACTAGCCATATCGCCTAAGTCAATTTAGAGTTATCACCCTTTAATTATAGAAATTACCTAAAATTGGTCTTGTCAGCTCAATAACTTTAGAAGCCTTTATCCAATCATTACTAAATTTGGTCAGAATGTGTATTGGCATAATTAATATCTCGCTCTATTAGTCAATCAAGAGTTATCCCTCTTTAATTATAGAAATTACCTAAAATTGGTCTTGTCAGCTCAATAACTTTGGGAGCTTTTGTCCAATCATCCCCAAATTTAGTCAGAATGTGTATTGGCGTAATATCTTGGACAAGTTCGATAACTAGCCATATTGCTCCAGTTGATAGAGAGTTATTGCCCTTTAATTTATAGAAATTACCTAAAATTGGTCTTGTCAGCTCAATAACTTGTAAAGCCTTTATCCAACCATCACCAAATTTAGACAATATGTTTATGGGCAGAATATCTTGGTCACGTTTGATAACTTACAACGTTATCTTAATCACTACACAATTATGTCCCTCGAAATGGCCAAAACTGTACTAACAGTGTCCGCTCTCTAAGTTTGGCTGACGTACAACCAATTACCACTATACTTGGTCTCAAAAAAACAGGACGGGCGTATTTTGTGACATTTGGCGCTCTTGTTTCTTATGCGAGAGAAAGAATAAAAACAATGTGTGTTAATTAACTTTGATAATTATAGTTTTAAAAACAATCTTCAGGAGAAAATGAAACATCTTAATTAAATATAACCCATTCCCATATTCATCAAATCTGATTGAGATGACTTTGAACATACAGCAAAAAAATGTGAAAATCTAATTTTTCAGTCATATCACGGTGGCCAGTTCACCTACTCATATATTTCCTAAGGGTTTTCTCTGACTCATACTCCATACAACATACATTCCAAGCAACTGGCTGCTTTTCCACATAGAATGTTAGCCCATTGCATGGTGAAAGACGAATGACGCGTGTCACAATGACTTTTGACAAACGTCAGAAAGAATGTTGGCCGAGCTGGAGTTCGAACTCACAACCCCTGGATTGACAGCCCGCATCGCTACAGGGGCTCGTCGCGAAAATCTCTGTAAATAAAAACATATAAAACATTATAGCACAAGGGGAAATTGATCAATATGAGCAATTTCTGCTATAGTCTGCAGATCCTTCAAAATGGATCTACCAGTGGGAAAGGATAAATTAAAAATATATCTTAAAAACTATAGAAGTACGTACCATTTTAAAACACAGTTAAAAAGAAATGGAAAAAAATGCTGCATAAAAATGAGGCATCCAAAGTAAAATAATGCCAAATTATTATTTATATATTTTTAAAATCATGACATCTGAAGATAAATTTATAACATCTGAAAAAAATAATTGTATAATAAATACTGTGAGTTCACTGTTGGTAATTTTGAGCATTTTCTCCTTATCCTGCAAAGCTTTAAATGCAATTAATACAAATCTGGTGAAGCTCGGAAAGAATTATTGTATAATAAATTGTAAGCAAAAGTGATTCCTGTTATTGTCACATGTTATTGGTTTTTGGGGACTGCATGCATGAAAACCAGGCCAATCTCTGGGTTAAAGAACTAATATTACATTGTACTTGTGGAATGGCCGATATGAGGCTGTTAACCCTGAGCCAGCAGAATTATAATTTGTGTTATTGGTATGACGTCAATGCGTGGGATAGGCACTCAACAACAACTCTGTCAATGTAGGGAATAAACTCAGGACAGAATTTGATTGGTCATCTATTACAGCACACAAACCACTTTTGATGCCTTTATTTGTAGCAAAAGACTTTTGAAATTGCGAGCAAATGATTGGTGGCCTTCACTCAACCTTTTCCCGCATACAACAAATCTGCAATAGACACATTTGAAAACATTTAGTAAAAAGTATGGGAACTATCTTAAAATAAGAGTGATTATTGAACAAATTGAAATTATTGTCACAACGAACAATTTCTCCTTTTTGCAACAATATTTTCAAAAGTCATTAGCTGCAGTATTATCAGAAAACATCTCTATATGGGAAGGGTTAATTAGTGAAATTTGGCTAAATAAGCTTAGCCCTTTCCTTCATACGACAATTCTTCAGCAGATGCCTTTGAACATATTTTGTCAACATATAGAAAATCTCTATAATTGAATGGATAACATATGACTGAAAGTGGAAAACATTGTGGCAAGAGGAGAAATTGCTTGTTTTGAGCAATTTCTTCTTTTGTCACTATGTTTTCCAAAAGCCGTCTGCTGCTGAGGCATCAGAAAGCGTTTATATGAGGAAAAGTGTTAATAAATGCCTGCTGAGATCTCTATGGAATTTGAAAGGTTTAGTCTTACATAAAAGGTTTTGTCTTTAGCATTTCGCTTGTTCCACCATGCCCAAAGGATGCCGCTGTTATTGGTGTATGCATGATTTAATTAATAGGAGCATATTGGTGAAAACATGCATGACCTGATAATTTGATAGGAGCTATTAATGTATGCATGATTGAATAGGAGCTGTAATTGGTGTATGCATGATTGAATAGCAGCTGTTATTCACAGTTATTGGTGTATGCATGATCTGATCTATATTATATATAGGAGTTGTTATTGTGTATACATGCATGCTCTGTTAGGAGCTGTATTTGGTGTATGCATGACCTAATAGGAGATGTTATTGGTGTATGTATGACCTAAAACGAGCTGTTAGTGGTGTATGCATGACCTAAAAGGAGCTAATACTGGTGTATGCATGACCTAATAGGAGCTGTTATTGGTGTATGTGTGATTTAATAGGAGCTGTTATTGGTCTATGCATGAGCTGATAGCTGTTATTGGTATATGCATGACCTAATAGGAATTGTTATTGGTGTATGCATGACCTGATAGAAGCTGTTATTGGTGCATGTGTGATTTAATAGGAGCTGTTATTGGTGTACACATGTGACCTGATAGGAGCTGTTATTGGTGTATGCATGCCCTAATAGGAGCAGTTATTGGTGTGTGTATGATTTAATAGGAGCTGCTTTTGGTGTATCCATGACCTGATAGGAGCTGCAGGTAGCTCCAGACTGAAATACCAAGTCATATTTCAACTCCTCTTGCCCCCAATAAAATAAGTGAGTGAGACATTCCACAGTGATGGCCCCATGAAATGGAAATTTGTCAAAATAATGTCAACTGTTTTTAACAAGCAATCCAAATATATCCAGTGTTTAGCCAAATTGGTCTTCAATGTTTATCAAGCCAATATCTGTGCCAATTTTGGTTTCCTACAGTACCAGATCATTCCGTGTAACCCTTTGACTGCTGGATCTGATTGTGTGATGCTGTTAATTGCCACCATTACAGTGCCGAAAAGCCAGTGCATCCTCTCATGCAGTCTGACCAAGACTGTAAGCTGTATGTTGTTTGCTCAATTCTTATAGTTTAATCAACACTTTTTTCTTGATATACCTAGAATTAGCGGAAACTTCACAATGCAAAGCCAGTGCATCCGCTCAGTCTGATCAGTCTGTAAGCTGTATGTTGTTTGCACAATTCTTATAGTTAATCAACACTTTTTTCTTGATATACCCGGATTAAGCAGAAACTTCCCAATGCAAAGCCATTTTTAACTCCACTGGCTGAAAGCAAGTCGAGCTTATAAATGTCATGGCGAATTGTCCCTAACCACTTGGCCAATTAGGAGAAAACTTCATAGGAAGCATCCTCTCAATGACCTCTCCTGAAATCCTTCATATTTTTTGGATCCATGCAAAATTCTGGTTTCCATGGCAAGTTGATTGGACGAAAAACATGGCCGCCAGGGGCGCGGAGCTATTTTGCCTTATATGGCTATAGTAAAAACTTAAAAAAACTTCTCCTGAAAGTGTCAGACCGATTTTCAAATAATTTTGTAGGAATGTTCCTTGGGTGACTCTTTATCAGATTCCTTCAAGCCATGTTAATTGGTTAAAAACATGGCCTCCAGGGGGCCTTATATTATGCCTTATATGGCTATAGTGAAAACTTCAAAAATCTTCTTCTCCGAAAGTCTCTGGCTGATTTTCAAATAACTTTGTAGAATTTTTCCTAGGGTGACCCTCTATCAGATTCCTTCAAGCCATGTTGATTGGTCGAAAAACATGGCCATCAGGTTGCGGGGCTGTTTGGAGATTTAAATTTTGCCTATCATGGCCGTAGAGCGATACTTCATGGCCCTCTTGGGCCTGAAGACTTGTTGAATTCAGCATTACAGTGAAGTTAAATTTTACTACATTACCGGTTACCGAGTTTAGTCGACTCTGTAGTTGAACTAATAATTGATCAACAAATACACCTATTATATATAAGAAATCTGCATATCTCCGCTTTTATTTCTCTCCATAAATATACAATATATGAGATTCTTTCACTATATATTATATGGACACTGAATCAGTGTTGATAAGATTTGATTTCCAGCCAAAATACCTTAGATACTAGAGTTAACCCTTTCAGACCTATAAACGCATTTTGACACATTATTCAGCAGCAGATGACTTTTGAAAACTTTGTGACAAAAGGAGATTTTGCTCAAAATTTAACAAGCAATTTCTCCATTTGCCACTATGTTTTCAACTTTTTTCAGTAATTATACATTCATTTATAGATGTTTTCCTTGTTTTTGCATGATTGTTATCAAAGTCGTCTGCTGCATATTTGCTGTATGTGGGAACGGGTTAAGGCCTGACTGTGGATAGGCATATGTTATAATGACAGTTTGGCATTCTTGATCAATTACGACTTTGAAATTGTTTATATATGTCACTTGAAAGTAAAAACTAATCAGCATTAAAGAAAGGGTCTAATTTGTGTTTTTAACTCTTTAACCCTTTCCCACAAACAACAAATCTGCAACATGCAATATTGAACACATGTATCTTTTATCTAGGCAAAATTATGAAAAATCTCTGTACATATATACTTATGAAAGTATTATTAACCCTTTCCCTCATATAGACGCTTTCTGACGCCTCTGCAGCAGACAGCTTTTTGAAAACATAGTGACAAAAGAAGAAATTGCACAAAACGTGCAATTTCTCCTTTTGCCACAATGTTTTCCACTTTTTGTCATAGGTTATCCATTCAATTATGGAGATTTTCTATGTTTTGACAAAATATGTTCAAAGTCGTCTGCTGCAGAATTGTCGTATGAGGTACCGGTAAAGGGTTAAACATAATGTGGCAAACAAAGAAATTTCTCACTATGAGCTATTTCTCTGTTTGCCACAATGTTTTCAAAAGTCCTCTACTTCAGATGCGTCAGAAAGAATTTGTTTGTGGGAAAGGGTTAAAATTGATATCATCTCAATAAGTTTAATAAAACAAGATATATAGATATAGATAATGGGTATATAATACAACGACTTTAAAAATAATCAGTCAATCATGCAAGAACATGAAAAGGCTCTTTTATAATAATAATTACAGGAAAAAAATGAAAAATTGTGGCAAAATGTGAAATACTTGTTTTGTGCAATTTCTCCTTTTGTCACAGTGTTTTCAAAAGCTGACTGCTACAGATGTGTCTATGAGTAGGAATATGGTTAAACCTTTCCCACTTGTAGAAGCATATTGACGCATAGTTTGCCAACAGTCAAAATATAAAATCACATTCCGACTACAGAAACCTGGACTAGCATAGATCAGATCAGTAGCAGATCTGATGACTATTGAAATCATTGTGGCAAAAGGAGAAATTGCTCGAAAAAAATTCTCCTTTTGCAACATTAGGGTTTTACTTCTAATTCAGTAAAAGAAATATTTGTTCACATTTAAATGGATGTTTTCAATGTCGTCAGCTGAAGATTTGTTGTGTGTGGGAAAGGGTTAACTCCTTTGTATCTTGACCTTCGATAAAAAAGAATATTATTTTCAGTACTGTTTCCTTTTCCATGCAAAATGACCCAAAATGATGGTTGTAGTGGCATCCAGTATGCAGTTTATCAGGGAAATGGTTCTCAGAGGGGTTTCGTAACGTTGTTTCTATGCCACATGAGATTACTACAGGATTGTGTTAAATATATTGATTTTGTACTCCAAGCAATGTTTTTCTCAATATTTGTGTCCGTATTTATTAATCAGTTTTTGATACTTTTGTTATAATCAGTTGGCCGGTGTTTGTCTAGAATCAGCTTATCCCTTTCCCTCAATTACGGCAATTCTGCAGCAGACGACTTTTCAAAAATAGAAAATCTCCATAATTGAATGGAAAACCTATGACAAAAAGTGGAAAACATTGTGGCAAAAGGAGAAATTGCACGTTTTGTGCAATTTCTTCTTTTGTCACTATGTTTTCAAAAAGCTGTCTGCTGCAGAGGCGTCAGAAAGCGTCTATATGATGGAAAGGGTTATATTGGTACCAGAACTTGCTCATGTAGGCATTAATCCTTTCCCTTATTAATACATACAACATTTGACACAGAACTTTTCAATAGATTACTTCTGGAAACATTGGAAATATTTCAAAATGAGCAATTTCTCCTTTCTCAGAATGAAATTTTCTGTTTGAGGGGAAAAAATCTTTCACTCTCCCTTTCCCATATCCGAGCCCCGGTTACGCGACATGGGCTGTCAATCCAGGGGTTGTGAGTTCGAATCCCGGCTCGACCAACTTTTTAGTCCCCTACCGGCGTGCCGAAGGGGACTCTTAGGTTTGCACTCTGTCCGTCAGTCCGTCAGTCACTCCATCTGTCAGTCAGTCAGTCAGTCCGGCAAATCAGTTTTCCGCACTTTTTTTCTACATGCTTTGAGGTATTGAGCTGAAATTTTGTATATGCCTTTGTAATCATGTGTCACAGATCAAGTTCGCGTTTCCTGGGATTTCGTCAATTTTTTAATGAGTTATGCCCCTTTTTGGACTTAGAATATTCGTTTTCCGCATTTTTTTTCTACATGCTTTGAGGTATTGAGCTGAAATTTTGTATATGCCTCTGTAATCATGTGTCACAGATCAAGTTCGCGTTTCCTGGGATTTCTTTAATTTTTTAATGAGTTATGCCCCTTTTTGGACTTAGAATATTCGTTTTCCGCACTTTTTTTCTACATCCTTTGAGGTATTGAGCTGAAATTTTGTATATATGCCTTTGTAATCATGTGTCACAGATCAAGTTCGCGTTTCATGGGATTTCGTCATTTTTTTATGAGTTAAAGCATGCTTTATTGTCTTGATAACCTTAAATATTGAGTTGCTATGACAACAGAAACCAAGTCAAAACGTGCAAACCGGTAGGGGATTATGGTATTGCTTGCAATCCTACAGTTACTTGTTTTCCGACGATTGACAAAAGTCAATGCAACATGCGTCATTCGTCTTCCACCAATGAGCTAGGTCTATGTGGAAAAGCAGCCAGTTGCTTGGGAAGATTGTTTTGTGGAATACTTGTGTGAGAAAACCAGGAAATGCATGCGTAGCCAGGTGAACTGGCCGCCGTGATATAACTGAGAAATTGTTAAAAACGGCGTTAAACCCCAATCAACCCTTTCCCATAACCAACAAATCTGCAGAAATAGATTTTGAAAACACCTCTTCAAAAATATGGAAAATCTGTATGAAGCAAGTATATTTATTACATGTGGTTGAAAACAATTTCAGTAATTTCAATGCTTTCAAAACGTGTCTAACTGCAGACATGTCAAAATGGGTCTTCGAGTGGGAAAGGGTCCATTTTGTTAATTCAATAAGACGTTTTAATGTTGATTCATATGTTATTTTACAGGTGAAACAGATAATGGAGGAAGCAGTGACTCGTAAATTTGTCCATGAAGAAAGTAGCAGTATTACCTCCCTTTGTGGTACGTTAAACATGCCTGAACCTTTCACCTATTCCCTTATGTTCTTTTAGAGTCATCTGCTGATATAATATGTTTAAATTTGGAAGAATAATTTTGATACATAGAGGAATTAATATTGTTGAAAAATCAGATATTGGCCATGTTGAGAAACATCTTTAACCCTTAAAGGGACTGAACACCATAATGGACCAAAATCATTATATTTTATACTTATTCTAATTAATCCAAAATACGTTGATATATATGTAACGGAATGTTGTAGAAAGTCTAACAAGTCTTGTTTTTCATTATTTCATAGGAAATAAGCAGTTAAAAAAACGTCCGCTCCGTTTTTTCCCGTTTAAAAATACCGTTGAATTTCCTCTTGCTCATTTTAATTTGTGGATTCAATTCGGCATTCTCTAACACTATCATTACATTCATGTATGCGTGAGTGTAAGGAGCGACATCTCTGCGAAGGAGATTGTCAATTCGGTTGTAGTGATCACGTGATAAATATACAGTGATATTTTTAGATTTACAATGCAAAATAACGAAAAATCTCCGCAATATGAATAGTGTGCATATATTGTAGTACATCAGTCAGCAAATCTCAATGCCTTACATGCAAAAACATCAAGGTAATAGCAATTTTTAACAATTTTCTTTTTTTTCCCGCTTTTTTCTCATATGGAATTCAGTCCCTTTAAGACAATACTGCAGCAGACGACTTAAAACATATTTTATCAAATGATAAAAAATCTATACAATTGAATGGATAACCTATGACTAAAAGTGGAAAACATTGTGTCAAAAGGAGAAATTGCTCCTTTTGTCACTATGTTTTTAAAAAGCCGTAAAATAAGCAGTTTTGTCTTCTTGAAAAAAATATCCAATCCGTGTTTTACCGTTAAAATATCAAGAAAATCCTTTATTTTTAATTGTTTGGCACAAACTGGGCCATTGGTTGTATTTGTTAAAAAGAACAATATTTAAAATTATGTCTGATGCATCATCCATGTTTACAGCATCATTCAATAATTCACATATGTGCAAGAATTTCACTCATCTTTTGCTACAATGTTTTCCAAAGTTATTTGTTGGAGATGTTTCAACAGCTGTCTGCATGTCTGACTAATCGAGGAAGTATGCATTTTCATTTATTTTTCATCGTTTGCATCAGACCAGGTCAATATTGGTTGTTTTTGTTAAAAAGAACAATATTTATAATTATGTCTGATGCATCATCCATGTTTACAGCATCTGATAATAATTCAATAATGCACATATGTGCAAGAATTTTACTCATCTTTTGCTACAATGTTTTCCAAAGTTATTTGTTGGAGATGTTTCAACATGTGTCTGCATGTCTGACTAATTCACTTTTCCATAGGAGAACTGTCATTTTCATAACAGAAATCATCCATATCAGGAAGATAATAAATATCTGAAAAACAACAGTCTTTCAGAAAATCCATTAACTCTGTGTTTTATACAAACATTGATCAATTACGTCTTCCCCTCTCTGGCTACAGCATACCAGGGATGTCGAAATGTATTGGATATTGTGATTACAGGATATATCTACCATGAATTTAAAGTCAATGTTTATCTCTTAGCACGCTATAGCAGCAGATTTTGTCAACTGTTGAAAACCTTTGCAAACAATTTGGATCCACTGATCACGCCCCACAAAACATGGTGCCCATTCTGAGATCCAAACTGTTTGCCACTCTCAGTCCGTCTCAGATCCTATTACAACAAAAATTTGGAAAGTATTACAGATGACAATTTAGCAGAGGAAACAACTTAGCATGCAAAGAGTTATACAACTGAATAATCTATCCAATAATTACACAATGATATATATATGCGAGTTAATATCCAATGGAGAACCAATTTGTTTTTGTCATTTAGGCAGTCATAAACAAATGTTGCAAAATTGATTGGAAAATGAATAGCCAATACTGAAAAAATCCGATCTATATACGCTGCATACAAGTTTGCAGTAGGCATGGTTGTTCTGTGACCAAGATTTTATTGAAATTACTTGTGTTTATGCATGGGTCCAACTTGCCGACACATTTTAAATCTTTTGCAGCAGACAACCTTTGAAAACATAGCTTGAAAAAGCTCCAGCACACAAGTCTAGTAGTGTCAACATTCTGGAAAGAGAAGAAAGTTGCTCTGCTACAACATCCTCCTTTTCCCCCAAAATTTGCACCATGTGACTTCAATCTCATTCCAAAATTGAATCGCTTCCAAAGAATACAAGTCACCTTACAGTTCCATTTTCAAATGAATGTTAAAATTATGCTTTTCTAACCATGGTAAGTTCTTACAGGGTATAAAATAAATAAACAAAACCGCTCATTTTGCAGATGGGTTGTGTGACGGAAAAGGTTAACAGTAACTGTTCCTGCACATTAAACTGTCACTTTATTTGCATAAGAGAAATTATTATTTTCCATGTGAACTGACCTTTTAATGTAACAGTAAGCAATAGGTGATAGCTAAAGATAGACGTTTTAATGTAACAGTAAGCAATAGGTGATACCTGTAGATAGACATTTTAATGTAACAGTAAGCAATAGGTGATAGCTGAAGATAGAAATTTTAATGTAACAGTAAGCAATAGGTGATAGCTAAAGAAAGACATTTTAATGTAACAGTAAGCAATAGGTGATAGCTGAAGATAGACATTTTAATGTAACAGTAAGCAATAGGTGATAGCTGAAGATAGACATTTTAATGTGACAGTAAGCAAAAGGTGATAGCTAAAGATAGACATTTTAATGTAACAGTAAGCAATATTAGGTGATAGCTGAATATAGACCTCATAATGTAACAGTAGGGAATATGTGATAGCTGAAGATAGGCCTTTTATTGGCCGGATTGCTCAAGCAATTCCGGTCTATAGATTGGCGATGTCCGTCTGTCCGTCAACATTTTGGTTAAAGTTTCAGGTTAGGCAAAATGGTTAAAGTTTCTGGTTAAGCAAAATCTCAGACATGGAAAGAGCTACAAACTTGAAAATTGGTCTGTGTGTAGCCACTAACATGTTCTTTTGACTTCCATGATAACTCTTCACCTTCACCTTGCTATTGCCCGTCTGTCTGTCTGTCTGTCCGTCAACATTTTGGTTAAAGTTTCTGGTTGAAGCAAAATCTCGGACATGGAAAGAGCTACAAACTTGAAAATTGGGCTGTGTGTAGCCACTAACATGTTCTTTTGATTTCCATGATAACTCTTCACCTTGCTATTGCCCGTCTGTCTGTCTGTCTGTCCGTCAACATTTTGGTTAAAGTTTTTGGTTGAAGCAAAATCTCGGACATGGAAAGAGCTACAAACTTGAAAATTGGTCTGTGTGTAGCCACTAACATGTTCTTTTGATTTCCATGATAACTCTTGACCTTCATGTTGCTATTGCCCGTCTGTCTGTCTGTCTGTCTGTCTGTCTGTCTGTCCGTCAACATTTTGGTTAAAGTTACATCACAGCAACTTGCGTTTTAATTTGCTTTCTACAGTTTTATAGTTATATCACGGCAACTTGCGTTTTAATTTGCTTTCAACAGTTTTATAGTTATATCACGGCAACTCGCGTTTTAATTGGCTTTCAACAGTTATATAGTTATATCACAGCAAATTGCATTTTACTCCCCTTTCAACAGTTTAACAGTTATATCACGGCAACTTGCGTTTTAATTTGCTTTCAACAGTTTTATAGTTATATCAACTTGTGTTTTAATTTACTTTCAAAAGTTTTAAAGTTTTATCATGGCAACTTGCGTTTTTATTTGCTTTCAAAAGTTTTATAGTTATATCATGGCAACTTTCGTTTTAATTTGATTTCAACAGTTTTATAGTTATATCACGACAACTTGCGTATTAATTTGCTTTCAACAGTTTTATAGTGATATCACTGCAAATTGCGTTTTAATTTGCTTTCAACAGTTATATAGTTATATCACAGCAAATTGCGTTTTACTCCGCTTTCAACAGTTTTATAGTTATATCACATCAACTTGCGTTTTAATTTGCTTTCAACAGTTTTTGGCTGGATTGCTCTAGCAATTACGGTCTATAGATTGGCGATGTCTGTCTGTCCGTCCGTCTGTCTGTCCGTCCGTCTGTCTGTCTGTCCGTCAACATTTTGGTTAAGTTTCAGGTTGAGGCAAAATCGGTTAAAGTTTCAGGTTGAGGCAATCTCAGCACTGGAAAGGGTTACAAACTTGAAACTTTGCCTGAAGGTAACCAGTAACAAGTTCTATTGATTTCTATGGTTACTTTGACCTTGACCCTGGTTTGTCGATTTTCAAGGTCAAATTGCCGACAATCCGGCCTTACCGTCTTCAGCGGTTTCTTGTTATAACATTAAGCAATAGGTGATAGCTGAAGATAGACATTTTAATGTAACAGTAAACAATAGGTGATAGCTGAAGATAGACCTAAGGTTATCATATTTTAATTAATTGTAATGGGCTGATTAAAAATTTGTAATATTTTAGAAAGATGAGAGAATGGGTAAAAAATAAATACTGGTATGATTGATTTTGCAGACATGCTTACCACTATATAGATGAACTTTGCTTACATCAGCAGCAACATGTAGTCTTTTTGATAATATTATTGAGATTTAATTAAATGAATAAAAGTAAGCAGTTTTGCCATTTATTATTTCATAACTTTTGAACTCCTTAAAGGGTTTTAAAATAACTCATCACAAATATTCACCATAACTGAGACGATGTGCAGAGCGCATGTTACAACCACTTTGGTTCAAGGTCACAATTAGAGGTCAAAGGTCATATTACTATATTTCGTGTCCGCTCAATAACTATTGAACCGCTTGAAGGATTTTGAAACAACTCACAATAAATATTAACCATATTTAGATAATGTGCAGAGTGCATGTTACAACCACAAGGTCGCAATTATAAGTCAAGGGTCATATGACAATATTTTGTGTCCTTTCAATAACTTTCGAACCCTTAAAGGATTTTGAAATAACTCGCCACAAATGTTCACCATACTGAGACGATGTGCAGAGCGCATGGAACAACCACTTTGGAAGGGTCAAGGTGGCAACTAGAGGTCAAAGGTCATTTGACTATATTTCTTGTCAGCTCCAAAACTTTGAACCACTTCAAGGATTTTGAAATGTTCACGATACTGAGACAATGTGCAGAACGCATGTTACAACCACTTCAGTTTAAGGTCAAGGTCACAATTAGAGGTTAAAGGTTATATGACTCTATTTTTGTCCACTCAATAACTTTTGATCTGTTTGAAGGATTTAAAATAACTCACCACAAATGTTCACATATTGAGACAATGTGCAGAGCACATGTTACAACCACTTTGGTTCATGGTCAAGGTCGCAATTATCAAAGGTCAAATGACTATATTTCGTGTACGTTCAATAAATTTTGAACCATTTAAAGGATTTTAAAGGATTTTGAAATAACTCACCACAAATGTTAACCATAGTGAGATAATTTGTGTAGAGAGCATGTTACAACCTCTTTGGTTCATTTGTCAAGGTCTCAGTATTACAATCATTGACAAATGCAATGGGAGAGAAATATGTTTTTGCGACTAAAACGAAATATTTTTCTCCTATATAACCAATTCTGCTAACTATAGTGGTATATTGGGGCTAAGTGTTAATTCATACAAAATGTTTGTAGAAAGGACCCATAAATGTTATCAAATTGTTTAATGGATGCTGTTTATTGTAAATTGCATGCACTCAGAATTGATTACATTGATACAGAGCCCTAGGTAAAAATATTATTTCACCCTCAAAGATCCTTATATTTCCCTCACACCCTATGGTTTTGGTACTCAAAAGAATTGTCTCAGTGAGACGATTCTTTTGAGTACCCACAGTATAGGGTTTAGTTGAGTCGTAAGCGAGGTATAATTCGGAAAAGACCACCTTACTCCTCCAAATATCTTTTTTTCGCTCATAGGTAACATGTGTTTTTTTGTTTTTTTCATAAACCATGAAGTTTTATGAAGTGACCCTCGCCAACCTATGGCAGTCGCCATTTTGGTTATGTATAAAATGAGACGAAAAACATGGATTGGAAATTATTGTCATCTTTTTAATCATTTTTTTAAAACCAATATTTAAGATCATAAAAGTGCTGTGTTATTTTCTGTATAACTGTATACGAAAAATGTTTTCCCATTCGTCAAAAAAGATGGCAGCATTAGACTACTACGCCCAAACCTAAATGTTGACTGTAACGCAGCTAAAGAAGGACGTGATGTCATTCCCGTATCACATCATCTTGGCGTAACGTCAAATAGAGCGACGTTGTTTCCCACAGGATTTTGCTAACATCATGAAAGACCCCAAATTCCTATACTTGAGCTATAGATTCACTTATTCAAAGTATAACGATTTATTATTATCAAACAGTGTGGCTAAAGGATAACTTTCTCATAATGACAATTGTTCCTTTGGCGACAATCTTTTCCTGAGTCTTCTGCAGCAAAGGCGCCAGAAACCGTCTCTATTAGAGAAAAGGTTTAGCAGAAATGTGACCCCTTACACAATTTGTTCCAGTCACATCGACTGGTTGAAAAAGACTGTCTCCAGGTGGCATCAGAAAAGGGCTGATATATTTGCTTCTTTACCATAAAGCAGGTGATCGATTAAGGATCATCTTGGCCCTCATGATTAAACCTCGGTCATTATAAATGTATTCCTTGATTTTCTGATAGTCTTTACTTTATTATTTTCTGTTCCTAAAAATAGATGACAGCAATACGAATTACGAACATGTTGTGATCATGCATACAACATGACATAAACATTATTATCTTCTAGTCAATTTCTTATAAATCATTAAATGATTTTGTTATGGCCAAAGTATATGCTCTAATTTTTGTTTACAATCATCTTACGTTTTTTCGTAAATAGGTATTACCTATAGATATATTATTCAGATACACACCTTTGGTCCCCTTAAGCAGTTGCCCAATTTTGAAAAAAAATCACATGAATTCTCTACCCTGACCTTGACCATCTACCAAAATAGCTAAAACAAAAACATGGTCAAGATTTTAAAAGAGACAGTTAAACGTTATATTATAAATTATATATAGCATTCTTTGAATGATTTCTCCTTTGAAGATAGCTAGCTGATGTTGTATTAACCTTAACAAAAAGAGTTAAAATGAAATTTATTGGCAAAAATATGACAACAAGGTGCTTAACATGTGCTAGTTTTACTGTATAATTATAATGTAAGGTATGTATGGGGAGTAGGGGTATAGGTTGAATTAATACTTTAGGACCCAGTACATGTTACAAATTTGTTAGCAACTGTATGTAGTAGTATGGATTGACATTACCATAATCATCTTATCCCGGTTTAACCCTGTCCCACATACAGAAATTTTGCAGCAAACGACTTATTTTGAGCAAATTCTTCTTTTGTCGCCATGTTTTCAAAAAGCCGTCTGCTGCAGAGGTGTCAGAAAGCGTCTACATGAGGAAAAGGGTTTATGGGACAGAAGTACGGAATGCTACTGCATCAACATGACCCTGGTGATCTGCTATTGAGCAGTAGTGGGAATTTCGGTCAAAGTGCAATTTCTTCTTTTATCACTATGTTTTCAAAAAGCCGTCTGCTGCAGAGGCGTCAGAAAGCGTCTATAACGTTCAATTTCTCCTTTTGCCACAATGTTTTCCACTTTTTGTCATAGGTTATCCATTCAATTATGGAGATTTTCTATTTTTTGACAAAATACGTTCAAAGTCGTCTGCTGCAGAATTGTCGTATGAGGGAAAGGGTTAACAGCACAAGCAATCTCTCTTTATTCTGCTAGATATTCCACTCTATATAAAAGTAATTTTCGAGATGGCACATTATATCTGATCATGTTTACAGGGGCAGTAGAAGCTTGTCTGCTTCATGGTCTAAGAAAGCGAGCACTGGGCCTGTTCAAGTTCAGTAACACAACGGCTCTGCTACAGAAGGTGTCCAAGTCATTAGAGCCAGCCATGCAGGTGGTCAAACTGGTCAATGAGATCCAGTCCAACAATGAGCCTTCAAGGTAAGACCTTCCTTATGATTTTCCCACTTACGATAAACCTACAGCAGATGACTAAAAACATCTATAGATATAAGCTTATATATGGAAAATCTCTTTAATTGAAAGTTTTATCTACATGTAGAAATGGAGTTGAAAAGAAGAAATTGCTCATCATTTATCTGCTGCAAACAGGTCAAAGTGCATCAGCATATTGGAAGAGTTAATCATTTTTAGCTCAACTGGCTATGGCGAATCTGTGTGTGCGTCAACTGTTTGCTTCAAACGACTTCTCCTACCTAATCCCTTGGCCAATTGGGATGAAACTTCTCTCATTCTCTTAATGTCCTCTCCTAAATTCATTCAATTTTTTGGGATTCATGTAACATTCTGGTTTCCATGGCAACCAAAAGAAAAAACTTTAAATTCTTCTTCCCCAAAACAGTTTGGCTATAGTGGAAAAAATCGTCTCCCTCGAAAGTCGTATGCGGATTTTCAAATAATTTTGTAGAAATGTTCCTTGGGTGACCCTCTATCAGATTTGTTCAAGCCATGTTGATTGGTTGTAAACTATATAGGGCTATAGTGAAAACTTAAAAAATCTTCTCCCTCGAAAGTCTTAGGCGGATTTTGAAATAATTTTGTAGAAATGTTCCTTGGGTGACCCTCTATCAGATTTGTTCAAGCCATGTTGATTAGTTGAAAAACATGACTGCCAGGGGGGCAGGGCTGTGCCTTATATGGCTATGGTGAAAACTTCTTCGACTTCTTCGACGAAAGTACCTCGCCGATTTTCAAATAATTTTGTAGAAATATTCCTTGGGTGACTCTCTATCAGATTCCACCGAACCATGTTGATTGGTCATAAAAAATAGCTGCCAGGGGGGGCGAGCTGTTAGCCTTATATTGGCTTGAGTGAAAACTTCTCCTCCCAAACTATTTGGCCGATTTTCAAATAAATAATTTTACAGAAATGTTCCTTGGGTGACAGACACTCTACGAAATTCTTTCAAGTCATGGTGATTGGTAAAAAAACATGGCCACTAGGGGGCCGGGCTGTTTGGAGATTTAATTTTTGCCTAAAAGCAGCTATAATGGAGCGATACTGGCCCTCTTGGGCCTCTTGTTTCTAATACAGATGACTTTTGATGCCTCTGCAGTAGACAACTCCAGAAAACATAACGGGAAAAGGACAAATTGCTAAAAAACAAGCAATCTTTTCTTATCATCCCACAATATTTTGAATTTTGAAACAAAATTGTTTCCTAAATTTCTGAATATGACTTATTTTTTGCTGAGATGTTATTCAAAATATACAAACATTAATAATTCCTTTGAAGTAAATGAATAAATGTTATAGCTAATATTATGATTTAGGAAATATGTGTAACATCTCGGAAGTGAGAGTATGTTTGTTGTGCATGTGTAACCAGGGTAATAATCTAATATTTTAAAGAATATTAGATAATATTTGGAAAATTGTTATCTTTGATTTTGAAACACAAAATATTAGATTTATAACCTGGTTATAAATAATTGAAAAAAATACAAAAACATTGGGAAAGGAGAAATTGTTCATGTTGGGGCATAGAGGTAATTTAACCCTTTCCCACATACAACAAATCTGCAGCAGACGTCTTTGAAAACATCAGATTCTAGGCAAAACTATGGATAATCTCTATGAATTAAAGTTTTATTATTGAAAAAAGTTGACATCAATCTGACAAAAGGAGAAAATGTTCATTATAAGCAATTTCTTCTTTTGTCACAATGTTTTCAAAAGCCGTCCGCATCAGAAAGTGTCTATATGTTTGAAAGGGATAATGAAAAATTTCAAATTTTGGACATGACAATGATCTGTTAATCATCAAAAGACTTCAGGGGTTATCTGCTAATGGCATGTGATCACATACTTTAGTAAAGTAGGTGATTAATCTGAAGGACAAAAGCTTGGATTTATTTACTCTGATTTGACATGGAAACTTTCACATTTCTATGACAAATTTAATAACTTTAAATAGGAAATAGAAATCTGATTAATTTATGGTGATTTGCCCATTAATAACTTTCCCACATGTTCCTGTAACTGTAAGACACATTCTGATGCATCTGTAGCAGACAACTTTTTCTATATTTAAAATTTCTATATTTTTTTTTAGCTCACCTGAGCTTTGCTCAAGGTGAGTTATTGTGATCGCCTTTTGTCCGTCGTCTGTCGTGCGTCAACTTCTTCTCCTCAGTAACCTGAGTGGGTCAATTGGGATGAAATTTCACAGAAAGCATCCTCTCAATGACCTCACCAGATTTCCTTCAAATTTTTGGGATTCATGCAGAATTCTGGTTTCCAGATTCCTTCAAGCCATGTTGATTGGTCGAAAAACATGGCTGCCAGGGGGGCGGGGCTATTTTGCCTTATATGGCTATAGTGAAAACTTAAAAAATCTTCTTCTCCGAAAGTGTCAGGCCGATTTTCAAATAATTTTGTAGAAATGTTCCTTGGATGACCCTCTATCAGATTTCTTCAAGCCAATTTGATTGGTCGAAAAACATGGCTGCCAGGGGGGCGGGGCTATTTGCCTTATATGGCTATAGTGAAAGCTTAAAAAATCTTCTTCTCCGAAAGTGTCAGGCCGATTTTCAAATAATTTGTAGAAATGTTCCTTAAGTGACCCACTTTCAGATTCCTTCCAGCCATGTTGATTGGTCAAAAAACATGGCCGCCAGTGGGCAGGGCTATTTTGCATTATATGGCTATAGTGAAAACTTAAAAAATCTTCTCCTACAAAAGTGTCAGGCCGATTTTCAAATAATTGCAGAAATGTTCCTAGGGTGGCCCTCTATCAGATTCCTTCAAGCCAAGTTGATTGGTCGAAAACTATGGCTGCCAGGGGGCGGGCCTTATATAGCTAAAGTAAAAAAAAAAATCAGGTGAGCGATTCCAGGCCCATCATGGCCCTCTTGTTTCAATTATATGATAATTGTTTTCTTTGATAGGAAATTTTAATATATTTATCTAGATGTTGTCAAGGTTGTCAGCTGCAAATATGTTTTGTGTAAGAAAAGTCTTTAAAAGTATCTCAAGACGGTTGAGACAAAATCACAAAGCATGATCTTTGTCCTTGAAGATATTTAATTGGTTGTTTTACTTGATTCATGCTCATGGGTTTATTCGTATATGCAGAACATTGCCTTATTTGCACATATTATATAAAGGAAGTATCCTGTCTGTCTAAATTATTCTGAAGTATAACTGTATTAACCCATGCTCACATACAACAAATCTGCAGCAGACTCTCCATTGGCCAGATTGTTTTCATAAATTGTCTGCTGTAGAGGCATCAGAAAGCATCTATATGGGGGGGAAGGGTTAACATAATAGGGTACAATGCCTTGAAACTGAACCATTTAACTTTTACAGACTTTATTTGAAGCTCATAAGCCAGACCACTAATACTGCGTTGTAGTTAGAGGGGATATGCTCAAGTTAGTGGGCAATTTCTCCTGTTGGCAAATCATGTTTTTTCTAGCCTATTTCAAAATGTTTTTTTCCACATTTCAGGATATTACATATTTTCCTAATGTGTTCCGTAACCAGAATAAACAATATCCCATCAGTTTACTTTAACAGATTACTTTGTACCATTTACATGATAGGCATATGTCCAGGCTCTTCCAAAACTGTAAATAACTTCATAAATCCTAGTTGGATTATTCTAGATTAGAATAGATTCTGAAAGGATTTCATTATGAAGAATAAAACCTTGCTAACTTCTAGAAATAGAAATTTGCATTAAGTAATTCCTAGAAATTATATGTTGTAACAATGAATTTAATTCCTGACATGCATAGTTTTAAGCTTATGAAAAGTTTTAGAATAGTGTCTATATATAGTAGTAAAATCAAATCTACTAAATCTACAAATTTTAGATCTCTTCAGCTTAAAGCTGGAAGGATTCAGATCACATTCTTTCTGCCTTCCATCAGTTGTTAACCCTTTCCCTCATACACACGCTTTTTGACGCCTCTGCAGCAGATGACTTTTGAAAATATTCTGACAAGAGGAGAATTTGCTCAAAGCAAGCAATTTTACCTTTGCCACAATTTGCAGAACTCCATTCAATAATTAAACCCTTACCGGTATATATGGAGATTTTTCAAGTTTTTCCCCAACATGTTTTAAAAGTTGACTGCTGTAGATATGTTGAATGGGGAAAATGTTTAAGTTTTAACCTCAAACAACATCTCCTCTTAAACCACTGGACCAATTTCAACCAAACCTCTCAGGATGTTTCTTAATTTGGTGGTCGGTCCTCTTTCAAGATTATTTTGTAGACATGTTTGTTGCATGACCCTCTACCAAAATAATTGATCGGTTGAAAAATATGGCTGCAATGCAAAATAAAAAAAGTGGTTTAAAATGAAAATAAAACTCTTTTCTTCTCCTCTGAATCTGCTTGTCTGATACCAAGATAATGAATTGTTAGAAGTGTTCCTTTAGTTGCCCTCTACAAACATATTCAAGCTATTTTGATTGGTTGCACAAAACAAGGCTAATGGACAGAATCTGTTTAAAGACGGTTGTATGACATAAGTTTAATTATATACTCCTCTTAATCTGCTTATCTGATTTCAAGATAATTTTGCAGAAACATTTTGTATGTGACCGGCAATAAATGCTCAAAAACTGGGTGACTAAGTCAAATTTTAGAATAAACTTTTGAACACTCTCAACATAATTCTTTTCTTTCAATCTTCATGAAAATTAATCTGAACATATAGATCTCTCTTAATCAAAGTAATTGGGTCATGTGAGGTCAAATCTTAGTACAGACTTTTTAACACTTTAGATGCCACATTTTTTTTCATCAGACATTTTGTCTCCCTCATGTCTCAAATCATCACATGTGGACATCAATGCATTGATCTTCACTTACTTTTTTGTGTTACCCTGCATAGCATGGTAGGCACTTAGGGATTACTTTTTGTTTTGTTTGGCGTCTGTCCGTCCATCCGTCTGTCTGTCTGTCATACTTTTTTGTCACACTTTTTCGTCACACTTTTTTGTCATACTTTTTCGTCACACTTTCAATGAGCAGATGCAGGTGACACACGTGCTCCGCGGAGCACTCCATTCTAGTTTTATTTCATCGACTTGTCTGCATAATGCTACCATTTAATATTCAGTTTTCATAAAAAGGGTGAGACACCCACAGCTGGAATATATGATATTCATTTACAGTTTCCACTCCTTGCAGTTTTGTACCACTTATGATCAAATATTGTTAGTTTTCCATTTGTTATATGTGAAGATCAGAAAACTGTCAAAATATTGACTGCCTTTCAGTTGGTTTCACCTGCTTGTGTTTCCATGATCAATGGCCAAGAAGTTGAGAATATGACAGATAACCAGTTTTACACTTTGAAATGATACTATAGATTATTTCAGACTGGGAAAGTTTTGTATAGAGTAATAATAAGATCTGTCCTTGTTGCCTTGTCCTTACGGCATCCACTTCCGGAACAGGAGGTTGAATAATCGTATCCCAGTGGTGACAGTAGGGTCCGTTCTTAATTGGCCACTTAATATATAGTGCTGCCAATCTTGCCTGCCCTGTACCTTACAAAAAGACTTGCACTGGGAAAGTTAACACTTTACTTTTTACTAAATAATATGTTTACATGCATCATTTTATGGGCATAATTGACTTGTTCTAGAGGTACAAAAAGTGTTGAAACATCATGAAAGATCATGTCCTATCTCTGAGTATGTCAGTTAAGGGAAAAGGAGTGAGAATGTCCTACCGCAGTGGTTTCCTTGTAATTGATTTCCTTACCACAAATTGGTTGCCATGGCAACCTGTTTGATGAATGGCAGGGATGCACGGTGACAAGCGTTTAGACCAGGAAAGAGACTTTTTTCGAAATGGAATTGTTAGTTAAATACACTGGGGAATTGGTTTCTCAGCATGCGATGCCTAACAATTTTATTTTTTTTGTCTAGAATATTGCCTTTTCAACTTATTTAATGAATTGTTACATTTACTGAATTTTTGAAATTTAAATCCTCGCGGGTTAATTTTGAAGAGAGTATTGTCAGCATTATATTTGTTTCAAAATGTCATTAAGCACATTAGTAATTGTGCATGCAATGATGCAAAAGTGTTACTGTATTAACCCTTACCCTCATATAGATGCTTTTGATGCCTCTGCAGCAAACAGCTTTTTGAAAACATAGTGACAAAAGAAGAAATTGCTCAAAACGAGCAATTTCTTCTTTTGCCACAATGTTTTCCACTCTTAGTCATAGGTTATACATTCAATTATAGAGATTTTCTATTTTTTGACAAAATGTGTTCAAAGTCATCTGCTGCAGAATTGTCATATGAGGGAAAGGGTTAACCTAATAGAATGCTAGGTAATATTTTCTCTTAAACAGAGAACATTGAAAACCGTGTGGAAATATGTGACACCATTAGCTCAAAATTTGCCATTTTTCATTTTCTCCAGCAATGAAATCAACAAATCATTCTTCCTTTTTCCACAATGATCTAGAAAGTTGTCTTTATCAGAAAAAAGGTGAAACATTTCAAAAAATAAATTTTAGGAAACTAAACAATGATATTCTATTCTCTTTCTATAGGAAATCCTTGGACACCAACACAAATCAGACCAAACGACAGACATCAATTTCCTTCAGCCCAAAATACCTCTGGCTACGAGTGGCAATCTTTGAAAAACAGCTGGCTAAAATACTTGACCACCTTGTCCAAAATAACAGGTATTTATACTGCTTTATATATATGGCAATAGCTTTTATAGATGTGAAATACAGCTGGCTAAAATACTTGACTACCTTGTCCAAAATAACAGGTATTTATACTGCTTTATATATATGGCAATAGCTTAATTCTTTGAATTACAGCTGGCTAAACCACTTAACTACCTTGTCCAAAACAACAGGTAATTGTACTGCTTTATATATATGGCAATAGCTTAATTATTTCAAATACAGCTGCCTAAACTACTTGACTACCTTGTCCAAAACAACAGGTAATTATACTGCTTTATATATATATATGGCAATAGCTTATATAGTTCTTTCAAATACAGCTGGCTAAACTACTTGACTACCTTGTCCAAAACAACAGGTAATTGTACTGCTTTATATATGTATATGGCAATAGCTTAATTCTTTCAAATACAGCTGGCTAAACTACTTGACTACCTTGTCCAAAACAACAGGTAATTGTACTGCTTTATATATGTATATGGCAATAGCTTAATTCTTTCAAATACAGCTGGTTAAACTACTTGACTACCTTGTCCAAAACAACTGTTGAAAATAGTTTTTGCCAACATCTGATTTCATCTGGACTCTGAGCTCTAGTTGGGATACTATATTTATGGCGTTCAATAATTGATCTGAAGTAAATACAACAACATCAGACAAATACTGATTTCAGAACATCCGTTATGAGTACTGCAATATGGGAATTTTATTGCTTATGACCATTTCCCACATACAGCAAATCTGCAGCAGACGACTTTGAAAATGTATACTAAAAGTTATGGAAAATCTATTTAATTGTAGGTATAATTACTATCAAAATTTGAAAACAAATTTCTCCTTTTGTTACGATGTTTTCAAAAGTTGTGGGCTGCAGATGCGTCAAAATGCGTCTATAGGTGGCAAAAGAGTTAACCATTTCCCACATACCACAAATCAGCAGCAGATGACAGAAAATATCTAGGCAAAAGTATGGCCAATCTGTACCAGGGAAAGTGTAACTATTGAAAACGTCGTCTGCTGCAGAGGCGACAAAAAGAATCTACTTCAGGGAAAGGATTTAGCGGCAGTATAGGGTGTTTGATGTTAAAACATGAATACTAGAAAATGAATTTCTAATGTTCGGTTACCCACATATTCTGTTAGATGTTATAGTTATAATTGTTTAGCACAAAGCTATGTAATTATTCCTGCACATTGTGCAGAAGAGCAGTCACATATGACCTTTGTGTCTGTGCACTCTAACTATTTAAAGTGTTTTGGTCTTTGTTAACTGAGCTATGTATGTCCTAAAAATAGTCCATCTGTTAACCCTTTACCTCATGGTGATGCTTTATTACACCTCGGTTGCAGACAACTTCTGAAAACATTGTTGTAAAAGAAGAAATTGCTCATAATTTCTCCCTTGACACAATGTTTTCAATTTCATTCCGTACTTGTCATTTCATTTGTAAAGAGGTTTGCAGATTATGGTGTATATTAGTCCCCTACGGTCTCTTTAATCCCCTACCGGTTTGGGGACTATAGGTTTGGTCTATTCGGTCTGTCAGTCCCTCAGTCCCACCTAACCTTGTCCGGCCCGCATCTTAACCATCCATCATAGGATTTCCAAGAAACTTGGCACAAACCTTTACCATGATGATGGGCTTGTCACCCTCAAGACCCAGGCCTGTACCTTAAATGTCAAGGTCAAAGCTCAAAATGAGCACTGTTTCATAGGACTACATGTATCTTGTCTGGCCCGCATCTCAACCATGTATCATAGGATTCCCAAGTTACTAGGCACACATGTTCACTATGATGAGATGGTGTGTCGCGCACAAGACCCAGGTCTGTACCTTAACTGGCAAGGTCACACTTAGAGGTCAAAGGTCAAAATGAGTACTGTTTGATAGGAATACCTTGTCCGGCACACATCTCAACCATGCTTCATAGGAATCCTAAGTTACTGGCCACACATGTTCACCATGAAGAGGTAGTGTCTCGCGCACAAGACACAGGCCTGTACCTCAAAGGTCAAGGTCACACTTAGAAGTCAAAGGTCAAAATGAGTACTGTTTGTTATGACTACCTTGTCCGGCTCATATCTCAACCATGCATCATAGGATTCCCAAGTTACTGGGCACACATGTTCACCATGATGAGATAACATACGGCACACAAGACACAGGCCTTTATCTCAAAGGTCAAGGTCACACTTAGAGGTCAAAGGTCGAAATGAGAAACGTTTTATAGGACTGTATCCAAACTGTATGCAGTGCCTTGCTGTTTTTGTCCAAAAATGAATGCGCATACAATACACAATGTGCTGTCCTCCTCCGGTAGGGGACCTTTTTTATTGCTTGCAATACGATATTAATTTGCTTTTCATAGTTGACTGGATTTTTCATGTAGTCAGTCTGTTGTAGCCAAAATGTATTGCCCCTTTCCCTTATACATCAAATCTACTGCAGACAGCTCTGAAACCATATAGGTAAAATCTCAAAAATCTCTACAAATGAAAGTATGATTATTGAATTGAGTTGAAAAACATTGTGGCTAAAGAAAGAATTGATAATTTCTCCTTTGTCACATTATTTTCAATGGTAGTCTGCTGCAGATGAATCAAAATGTGTCAGCATATGGGGGAAAGGGATGATAAATACTTCTATGGAGTGCTAAATAGAGACATGGAAATTTGTTCTGGACCTTTCTAGAAAACTCCAGAATGTTGGTTTTCCCTTGGCATGGCTTATAAAGCTTTTATTATTTTATTTTTCAGAAAACTTTATGACAGCTGGGCCTTGATCTCTGACCCTGTAGATGGACCTATCCTGGCTTCATTGTTAGGTAACGGACAACTCTTATTTCACAATTTAATAAACCAATACCTAACAATACATGAGATAGTACAAACTACTCAAAACAAAATAAACAATTACAGTTAGAATGAACAATATATATGATTAAAACAAAATAATAATAAAATGTCAAGATGAGTTAAACTTAGGTCCAGCCAATCAGATATTTATGAGAATCTGTTCTACCAAGTCAAATTAAATGATCAAGATGAACTGATCGGATGCCAAGCAGAAACTGTTCAGAACATGTAAAGAAGAAATGTCAATTGTTTGATGTACTTACCTTTCTGAGACTAAATGACCAACTTTGGCTTAGTATCCATCTCCTTTTTTAAGTCCTTAATCCTTTCCCTTATATCGATGCTTTCTGACGCCTCTGCAGCAGACTGCTTTTTGAAAACATGTCGACAAAAGAAAACAACAAGGATGGCTGTACAAGTTTTTAGTTTTGTAGAGTTTGTTTTGATGATCGAATGGCAGAACTTATGTTGACTTGCAAAAAGGTAAAAGCTTCCTTATCTGTTGGTTCTGACTTGCAAAGAGGTTAAAGCTTCCTCACCTATAGACTAAAAAACATGAACACAGACCCATTCTATTGAAGGCTATGTAAGATTATAGAACATGAAAATAGACCCTTTCTATAGAGAGCTTTGTAAGATTATAGAACATAAAAATATACCTTTTCTATAAAGGGCTGTTTAAGATTATAGACCATGAAAACATGCCTTTTTAGCTCATCAGAGCTAGGGTCACTAGGTCAAGTTTAAAGAAAATCTTGTTAACACTCTGGAAGCCACATTTCTGGCTTGAGCATGTTGAAACTTTGTTAGAATGTTTGTCTTGGTGATATCTAGGCCAAGTTCGAAACTGGGTCATGTCCGGTCAAAAACTAGGTCACTAGGTCAAATTTAAGGAAAAAACTAGGTCACTAGGTCAAATTTAAGGAAAGTCTTGTTTACTCTTTGGAAGCCATTTTCTTGGCTTCAGCATGTTGAAACTTTGTCAGAATGTTTGTCATAGTGATTTCTAGGCCAAGTTCGAAAATGGGTCATGTCAGGTCAAAACTAGGTCACTAGGTCAAATTTAAGGAAAAAACTAGGTCACTAGCTCAAATTTAAGGAAAGTCTTGTTAACTCTTTGGAAGCCATTTTCTTGGCTTGAGCATGTTGAAACTTTGTCAGAATGTTTGTCTCAGTGATATCTAGGCCAAGTTTGAAACTGGGTCATGTCCGGTCGCAAATTACGTCACTAGGTCAAATTTATGAACAATCTTGTTAACACTCTGGAAGCCACATTTTTGGCTTGAGCATGTTGAAACTGTGACAGAATGTTTGTCTTAGTGATTTCTAGGTCAAGTTCGAATATGGGTCAGGTCAGGTCAACAACTAGATCACTAGGCTAAATTATAGAACAATCTAGTTAACACTATAGAGATTGCATTTTTGACTTGAGCAGCTTGAAATTTGGTCAGAAAGTTTGTCTTGATGATATTGCCATTGGCGCTGAAAGAGTTAAGTCTTAAATAGCCCATTCTCAGGTGAGCGATTCCAGGGCCTCATGGCCCTCTTGTTTTATATAGAGGGCTGTGTAAGATTATAGAACATAAAAATAGACCCTTGCTATAGAGCAGGGCTCCGGAAATTTTGAAATCTCAATCAGTCAGAGTGAAAATCAATTTTAACCCAAAGGCCAGAAGAGCTTATGCCGTGGTGTGGTGTCCTTCGTCTGTGTGTGTGTACGTCTGTGCGTCCGTAAACAATTGCTTGTGAACGTGTTACAGTCTTTAGTTTAAATTGTATCTCAATCAAACTTATACAGTAGTTAGATATTCATGAGAGCTTGGTTCCTTTCGTAAACCAGCCAGATCCGCCCATGCAAGACTGGATGATGGCCCTTGGAATTGTAAACATTGCTATAATAGAGCTTGTAAACACAATAGAGCCTCCATTTACTATCTGATCTTCACCAAACTTACACAGTAGTTAGGTGATTATAGAACATAAAAATAGACCCTTGCTATAGAGCAGGGCTCCGGAAATTTTGAAATCTCAATCAGTCAGAGTGAAAATCAATTTTAACCCAAAGGCCAGAAGAGCTTATGCCGTGGTGTGGTGTCCTTCGTCTGTGTGTGTGTACGTCTGTGCGTCCGTAAACAATTGCTTGTGAACGCGTTACAGTCTTTAGTTTAAATTGTATCTCAATCAAACTTATACAGTAGTTAGATATTCATGAGAGCTTGGTTCCTTTCGTAAACCAGCCAGATCCGCCCATGCAAGACTGGATGATGGCCCTTGGAATTGTAAACATTGCTATAATAGAGCTTGTAAACACAATAGAGCCTCCATTTACTATCTGATCTTCACCAAACTTACACAGTAGTTAGGTATCTATGAGAGCTTGGCTCCTTTTGCAAACCAGCCAGATCCGGCTATGCAAGACTGGATTTTGGCCCTTGAAATTGTCAGAATTGCTATAATAGAGCTTGTGAACACGATAAAGTCTTAAGTTTTGATTGTATCTCAATCAAACTTATACAGTAGTTAGATATCCATGAGAGCTCGGTTCCTTTTGCAAACCAGCCAGATCCGCCCATGCAAGACTGGATGATGGCCCTTGGAATTGTTCGGAAATTCTTATAATAGAGCTTGTGAACACAATAGAGGCTATAGACCATGAAACTATACCTTTTCTATAGAGGGTTGTGTAAGGTTATAGAACATGATAATATACCTTTTCTATAGAAGGCTATGTAAGATTATAGAACATTAAAATAAACCTTTTCTATAGAAGGCTGTGTAAGATTATAGAACATGAAAATAAACCTTTTCTATAGAAGGCTGTGTAAGATTATAGAACATGAAAATAGACCCTTTCTAAAGAGGGCTGTGAATATTTCAGTGGGCCCCTGTGCACTTGACTATACAAAGATGAAAACAGCAGACCACTTCTGGACGGATCCGCCAGCGGACGAACTTGTTCAGCGGCACCGTATACACTCAGGGGGACATCACATGACATCAGGAGCTGGTTCCCCTGGTACACCACGACGACCAGGGCTACAGGTATGTTGTCTTTTCAAAATGATAGCTCGAATGTTGTTTTTTCTCTTGTCTTTCTATTCTTACATTTCGGTCCTTATGTTTTAACTGTTTCCAACATATAAGCGCATTTTGACTCCTCTATAACAGATGACATTTGAAAAAAGTGTTACAAAATGAGAATTTGCTCATTATGAGCAATATCTCCTTTAGTCACACTGTTTTGAACTCTGTTGAAAAATTATGCTTTCATTTATAAATAGAGAATTTTAAAACTTGTGCCTAGATGGTTTTTTTTTAAGCATCTGCATTTGATGTATGTGTGAAAGAGTTCAGAGGATCAGAGCTCAAAGGTCAAAGGTTCAAATCCCCCTTTTGGCAGGTCAGTTTTGGGAATTTCCGTGCATACTTTAAGGTTTCCATATGCTTTTTTAAAAACATTTCTCCTTTTGGGCAATTTCTCCTTTGCATCAGAATGTTTTCATAAATGTGCCTTTGCATTGGAAATGGTACAAATTGGCTTTTGTGAACAGTATAGATGACTATCAGTCTGATCAAACACTGTTGAAATATTACTTACACAAGCATGTTAGAAGATTCTGTCAGCGTGTCTACATTCTTATAAGACTGAGCAGGTGGACAAGATGATTGATCTGAACCTACACTATTCAGGAATTCCAACCTGCACCTTTTCTCATGCACTGACACATATCATGTGTACATGGGTAAGGATAAACCCTTTCCCACATATAGACACTTTCTGATGCCTCTGCAACAGACATGTTTTGAAAACATTGTGGAAAAAGGAGAAATTACTCAAAACAAGTAATTTCTCAATTTGCCACAATATTTTCAACTTTTTTCCGTAATTATATATACCTTCATTTTCCAGGGTTTTTTATGTTGGAAAGGGATAAAGAATACATTATGAAATATAATGTGAGCTATTGTGATCACATTTTGTCCGGTGTGCGTTGTGTGTCGTCAACATTTGAGCTTGTTAACACTCTACATTTTGCATCAAATCTTCATGAAAGTTTATCAGAACATTCATCTCCATCAACTCTTGGACAAGTTCGAAACTGGGCCATATGAGGTGAAAAACTAGGTCACTAGGTCAAATTGAAGGGAAATCTTGTTGACACTCCGGAGGCCACATCTTCAACTTGAGCATGTTGAAACTTTATCAGAATGTTTGTCTTGATGATATGTAGGTCAAGTTCGAACATGGGTCATGTCGGGTCAAAAAGTAGGTCACTAGGTCAAATTGAAGGAAAATCTTGTTAACACTCCAGAGGCCGCAATTTTTGCTTCAGCGGTTTGTCTTAAAAATATCTAGGTCAAGTTCAAATATGGGTCATATTGGGTCAGAAACTAGGTCAATAGGCCAAATTGAAGGGAAATCTTGTAAACACTGTAGAAGCCGCATTCTTCAGCAGCTTGAAATTTGTTCAGAATTTTGTGCTGAATGATATCTAGTTCAAGTTCGAATACGGGTCATGCTGGGTCAAAAACTAGGTCACTAGGCCAAATTGAAGGGTAATCTTGTTAACACTGTAGAGGCCACATTTTCAACTTGAGCATGTTGAAACTTTATCAGAATGTTTGTCTTGATGATATGTAGGTAAAGTTCGAACATGGGTTATGATTGGTCAAAAAGTAGGTCACTAGGTCAAATTAAATGAAAATCTTGTTAACATCCTAGAATCCGCAATATGCAAATTGAAAATTTTGTCAGAGTGTTTGTCTTAAAGATATCTAGGTCAAGTTTAAATATGGGTCAGAAACTAATCACTAGGCCAAATTGAGGGAAAATCTTGTTAACTCTGTAGAAGCCCCATGTTTTGCTTCAGCAGCTTTAAATTTGGTCAGAATGTTGAACTGAATGATATCTAGGCCAAGTTCGAATATGGGTCATGCCGGGTCAAAAACTAGGTCACTAGGCCAAATTGAAGGAAAATCTTGTTAACACTGGATGCCGCATTTTTTGCTTAAGCAGCTTAATTTGGTCAGAATGTTTGTCTAAATGATATCTAAGCCAAGTTTGAATATGGGTCAGGCCTGGTTAAAAACTAGGTCATTAGGCCAAATTGAAGGGTAATCTTGTTAACACTCTGGATACTGTATTTTTAACTTGAGCATGATGAAACTTTATCAGAATGTTTTTCTTGATGATATGTAAGTCAAGTTCGATCATGGGTCATGTTGGGTGCCGCATTTGCTTCAGAAGTTTGAAATTTTATCAGAATGTTTGTCTTAAAGATATCTAGGTCACTAGGCCAAATGAAGGAAAATCTTGTTAGCACTGGAGGTTGCATTCAAAATAATTGTCTTGATGTGTTTTGCATTGCAGTACATTGTATAATTAAGGTGAGCGATCCAGGGCCATCATGGCCCTCTTGTTTTACCGAGAACTGCAGTCTATTTGGAGAGAGTTTGAAGTTACATTGTCTTGTGTAATTCTCTTAAGACTGGGTAGAGCGGTAAAGAACACCCTTTACTTATATATCTCTCTTTCAAAACTTTTCTTGTCACTATTGCATGCTAATGCATCCATTAACCGTTACCCACATACAGACAATCTCTGACGCTTCTTCAGTGGACAGCTTTTTGGAAACGTTGTGGCAAAAGAAGAGCAATATCTCCTTTGGTCACAATGTTTTCAATTGTATTGAATAATAAAATTCACCTTCATCTAGATTTTTCACATTTTGCCCAAAAGATTCCAAAGTCATCTGCAGAATTGTTGTTTGTGGGAAAGGATAGAGAGAAACAATAGATTATTTGAG
Source organism: Serripes groenlandicus (assembly GCA_031761405.1). Taxonomy (NCBI): domain Eukaryota; kingdom Metazoa; phylum Mollusca; class Bivalvia; order Cardiida; family Cardiidae; genus Serripes; species Serripes groenlandicus. Next base: position 10,925,004 of record JASEVX010000003.1, read on the forward strand.
CCCAGCTCCACCAAGAACGACCTCAGTTTAATTATAATACCCGTAAACAAATATCTCCCTGCCTGTCCATGTTATCAGATCCAAATAGACCACTGATTTTCACAACTTTTTCGAAACCTTCTATAACTCATTAGCAAGTAGTGCAGAGCCGGATAAGAACTATTTTTGAATGAAGTTGAAGAAAAAATTGCAGCAAAAGGAATTTTGTTCTCATTAGGAGCAAATAATGAGCAATTTCTCCATATATGCCACAATGTTTTCAACTCTATTCATTTTTTTGTACATTTATTTATTGAGATTGTCCATATTTTGTGTCTGATGCAGATTTATTATATGTGGGAAAAGGTTAAAAATAATAGGCAAAAACTTGAAATAAATCCATAAATGAGAAGACATATTGGCAAAAACATAAAATAAATCCATAAATGAGAAGACATTGGCAAAAAACATGAAATAAATCCATAAATGAGAAGACATATTGGCAAAAACATAAAATAAATCCATAAATGAGAAGACATTGGCAAAAAACATGAAATAAATCCATAAATTGGAAGACAAATGCGTTATTCACAATGACTTTTTCCAATGATGGCCAATCTTGTGTTCATAGTGATACATACATACATGCATTGTATTAGCATCAGCAAAGTATATTGCCTTTAGTCATTCACAGCTGAAATATGGCAGAGACACAAAAGTGCATACAAAGAAAATACAAGTGAGTAACTTATAAACAGAAAAGAAAAAGAAAGAACAAAAATATGCAAAAGCAAACAACTGGAATGGCAAAACATTTTCATTTGTTATGTATCTCGCAGTGTGAGGTGAGCTATAATTGTGATCGCTTTTCATCTGTCTGTCTGTCTGTCTGTCTGTTCACTTTTTCCTTCAAATACCTTCTCCTAAACCAATGGACTGCTTTCATCAGAAAAGGGGAAAATTGCCAACATTTTAAATATCCTCTTGTCCAAAAGTACTGGTCCGATTTAAAATAATTTGGCACAAATGTTCCTTGGTGGACCCTCTAACAAGATTGTTCATATTATTCCTATCCGTTGAAAACAATGGCCGCCAGGGGACGAAGCTTGTTTTAAAAATCTTCTTGTCCAAAAGTACTGGCCTGATTTAAAAATAATTTGGTACAAATGTTCCTTGGGTGACCATATACCAGGTTTGGTCAAAGTATTGTGAAACTTTGTAATACATGGCCACCAGGGCGTTAGGGCTTGTTATATGTATATAAAGTGAAAAATAATTTTGCAAGGATGTTCCTTGGGTGACCCCCTATCAAGATTGTTCAGATTATTCTGATCCATTGAAAAATATGGCCAACAGGGGGCGGAGCTTGTTTTCCTTTTATGTGTTTTAAAGACTTTTAACATTTTCTTGTCCAAAAGATCTGACCCGATTTAAAAATAATCTGGCACAAATTTTAATTGAGGAACCCATTACCGAGCTTGTTGAAATTATTCGGATCCGTTGAAAAACATGGCTGCTAGGGGATGGGGTTTGCTTTCCTTATATGTATATAAATTATCGAGAAAACTTTAAAAATCTTCTTGATGAAAAGTACTGGCCTGATTTGAAACCAATTTGGTACAAATGTTCATTATTTAACCCTCCACTGTGAACCCTCCACTGAGATTGTTCAAGTTGTTCTGATTCGTTGAAAAACATGGCCATGAGGGGGCAGCATTTGGTTTGTTTATATGTATAGAGTATAAACTTTGAAAACTGTTGAAGTGCTATTAAATCAGGTGAGCGATATAGGAGCATCATGGTCCTCTTGTCATCTGTTAAAAGTAAATTAGTTTCAACTGTTCTCTGTGTTCAAGAATAAAATCATTGTATTACTAAAGATGTCGGTAAAACAACAGTAATTTCTGGGTGTATTTAAATGTGTTGAATTATTTGGGGTATTTTAAAAGTAAAACAACTTGTTTCCTTCAAATATCAAGTATTAAATATATAAACGCCAACTCAAACGTACTTTGGTATTTATACAACACAATTCAAAGTAAGTGAACAATGGCCAGAATATTCCGAGAGACAAGACTTTTTGATGAACAAGTGAACAAATAGTGATACTCATTCTCATCCCTAATTATAACCATATTTTAAATGTCATGTTTTAAAGATGAGCTTTACATGAATGGGAGTCCGATTGCATCCATTAATTAAGCGGAATCAAATGGAGGGTTATGGCTGTGAAACTCGCAAAGCTATCATTTTAGATTTTCATCAGAAAGCTATTTCTATGCTTCTTTCAAATGAATGCAAACAGTAAGGATTCAGACAAGACTGCTGTTGCGCAGACTCACCTGAGTATACACTGTTATGCATATTCAATAAGACCTTCAAATTGCTAAATTTTGCAATTTGTTTTGTTTATTGGCAATTCAAATGACATTGAAGAGATCTGCAGAGGCTTCGTGAGCTTAGTGTTAATAAACCGTTTCCCACAGAAGTCAAATCGACATAACGAGTTGAAAGCATTGAGTCAAAAGTATGGTGGATCTCTATAAATAAAAATATGATTACTGAAAAAAGTCGTTTGCTGCAGAGGTAGCAGAAAAAAAAATAGATGATTAATTATACATGTATTCTTAACCGTTTCTCTCATATGAAAATTCTGCAGCAGACGACTTTGAACATATTTTGTCAAAAATAGATAATCTCTATAATTGTATGGATAACCTATGACTAAAAGTGGAAAACATTGTGGCAAAAGGTGAAATTGCTTGTTTTGAGCCATTTCTTCTTTTGTCACTATGTTTTCAAAAAGCTGTCTGCTGCAATGGCGTCAGAAAGCGTCTATATGAGGGAAAGGGTTAATATGATATTTGATCTGATCTATGGCCAATCAAACAATGTTTATAGTTGGCCATCTGGCAAATATGTATGGAACAATGGCTCCAAACTCCATCCTTGGCAGCATTGAAATAAGAGCAGCAATACATTCCAATGCTCAGGTTTATTCTGGATGATCTATAATTGTGATCACTCACCTTCCGGCAGATTACAGTTTCCTTCAAACAACTTTCCTAAACCGACAGACTAATTTCAAAATAAGATGTTTCTTAGTAAGTACTGCTACCACTGAAGACTAGATGAATCAGTAGGTATATTTGTATTGTCCTATGAGGCATGCCTCGCAAACAAGACCTGGAGGTTTTAATTTTAATGGTAATTTTAATTGATTGATTGGAATTAAATGTAGATTTCAATAATTATTTCAGTTATGTCAAGACAGACTTTTATCTAACCATGTGTTTCCTGGCTTTCTTGCACCAGTACTTTGCCCGAAATTATTCCAGGGAAACCGGCTACCTTTTCATGGACTATTTATACAATTGCTGGAGAAAAAAATTAATGATGATAGTCACAATGACTTGTGAAATGTCATTCTGATAAGCGCCATTTGTCTGCCACCAATAGGCACTCAATTGAAGGGAGATCTGGATCTGGATCCTTGTCGCCCAAGGTTGGTTATCATGTGACATGGCTCATATTATAAACTTTACTCATTACCTCAATTATCCTAGTCTTTTAGTCTAAACCTTTCCCACTTGTAGATGCATTTTTGACACATCTAAAGAAGACACTTTTTAAATACATTGTGACAAAGAGAGAAAATTATCTTATTGAGCAATTTCACCTTTTGTCACAATGTTTTCAACAGTATTAAAAATCTTGAGAGATTTTTCATATTTTTGCATAACCTTTTTCAAATTAGTCTGCTCAAATTTATTGTAGATGTGGGGAAGAGAAAAAGTATGAACCTTATTGCATTTCTCTCACCAAGGTTTCCGTATTGATTTCACAGTATTTTATGTCAGAAATAGTCAGTCTTGTTAGAGATGACGGTCAATCTTTTCCCGTATCCCTTTCTCACATATAGAAGCATTTTGACGCATCTGCAGCGGACAACTTATGAAAACATCGAAATTGCTCAAAACCAGCTGTTTCTCCTTTTTCCACAATGTTTTAAATTTTTTCAGTAATTTTACCTACAATTATAGACGTTTTCCATATTTTTCAGTAGACACTTTCATAGGCGTCTGCTGCAGATTTGCTGTATGTGGGAAAGGTTTATACAGACAACATTAGATGCCTTTTGCAGCAGACATCTTTTGAAAACATTGTGCCCCTGACAGTGGAGAAATTGATCTTTTACAGACATTGTTTACAGCTCAAAAGTATACATCTTATTTTACAGGTGTCACATTTTATACCTGTTGGTTTTTAACAAGAAAAACAAGTTAAAAAATATCATAGTGGCTAATTTTTAGCATGAATACCTAGTAAAAAATTATTATCCCCTCGGTTAGGAAGTAAGCGAGAAAGGGATATAGTAACGGGACCGTCCGTATGTATGTGTGTCCGTCCGTCCGTCCTTCCGTCCGTAACAAACCTTGTCATCACACTACACTAACCATTTCTTGACAGATCTTAACCAAACTTGGTATAAAGTAAGTATATGGTAACATCTTGAAGCCTATCGATTTTCAAGGTCATAGGTCAAAGGTCAAGCCCAAAATTGGATTTTAACAAAACTTGGTATAAAGTTACTTTATGATAATATCTTGAAGCCTATTGATTTTCAAGGTCATAGGTCAAAGGTCAAGCCCAAAATTGGACTTGCAATATTTTCAGCTGTGGCAACCTTGTCACCACTCTACACTGACCATTACTTAACGGATTTTAACAAAACTTGGTATAAAGTTACTTTATGATAATATCTTAAAGCCTATTGATTTTCAAGGTCATAGGTCAAAGGTCAAGCTCAAAATTGGACTTACAATATTTAGGTCAAAGGTCAAGCCCAAAATTGGACTTGCAATATTTTCAGCTGTGGCAACCTTGTCACCACTCTACACTGACCATTACTTGACGGATTTTAACAAAACTTAGTATAAAGTTACTTTATGATAATATCTTGAAGCCTATTGATTTTCAAGGTCATAGGTCAAAGGTCAAGCTCAAAATTGGACTTACAATATTTTCAGCTGTGACAGCCTTGTCACCACTCTACACTGACCATTCCTTGACCGATCTTTATAAAACTTATTATACAGTTAGTTTATGATAATATTTGAAGCCTATTGATTTTCAAGGTCATAGGTCAAAGGTCAAGCCCAAAATTGCACTTACACTATTTTCAGCTGTGGCAACCTTGTCACCACTCTACACTGACCATTACTTGACAGATTTTAACCAAACTTGGTATACAGTTACTTTATGATAATATCTTGAAGCCTATTGATTTTCAAGGTCATAATAGGTCAAAGGTCAAACTCAAAATTGGACTTAAAATATTTTCAGCTGTGGCAGCCTTGTCACAACTCTACACTGACCATTCATTGACCGATCTTAATAAAACTTATTATACAGTTAGTTTATGATATGTCTTGAAGCCTATTGGTTTTCAAGGTCATAGGTCAAAGGTCATGCCCAAAATTGAACTTGATTGAACTTACAATATATCTCAGCTGTGGCAACCTTGTCACCACTCTACACTGACCATTCCTTGACAGATCTTATCCAAACTTGGCATACAGTTAGTTTGTGACAATATTTTGAAGCCTATTGATTCAAGGTCATAGGTCAAAGATCGAAGTCAAAAATTGGACTTAAATATTTAGATCACAAGAGAACTCAATGTGAAAATGGAAAGCCGAGGGGATGCATCCGCTTTGTGGTGCCCTTGTTTCAAAATAGTTTTAGATGTTATTCACTAAATTTAACTGGTTCAAGAGGGTCATATGTTATGTGCCTTATGAAAAACAACTTTATTGTATTTATGACAGGTGTAGATAAAAGCAACATTATTGTATTTATGACAGGTGTAGATAAAAGCAACATTATTGTATTTATGACAGGTGTAGATAAAACCAACCTTATTGTATTCATGACAAGTGTAGATAAAAGCAAGCTTATTGTATTTATGACAGGTGTAGATAAAAGTAACCTTATTGTATTAATGACAAGTGTAGATAAAAGCAAGCTTATTGTAGTTATGACAGATGTAGATAAAAGTAACCTTATTGTATTAATGACAAGTGTAGATAAAAGCAAGCTTATTGTAGTTATGACAGGTGTAGATAAAAGCAAGCTTATTGTATTCATGACAAGTGTAGATAAAAGCAAGCTTATTGTACTTATGACAGGTGTAGATAAAAGTAACCTTATTGTATTAATGCCAAGTACATGTAGATAAAAGCAAGCTTATTGTATTTATGACAGGTGTAGATAAAAGTAACCTTATTGTATTAATGACTGGTGTTGATAAAGATCTGTCGACTCATCCAGGTGGTCTGATCAAAGGGCCTAAACTTTTTCAGAAGTATCTTGCTTGACATAATCTGTGACTGTGGCAAACAGTGTAGAGGCAGATCAATCTGCTTGGTCTGGCTTGTTGTACAGGTTTTATACAGACTCGGAAAATGGCCTGTGGGTAAAACTACAGATCGTATAAATATGAACTACTTCTGGGGATTTTGGGTCTAGACCCATTACTAAATGCAACAGTTCTGCAGCAGATAACATTTAAAATATCTAGGTAAATATTGATAATCTTTATAAATCAAAGAAATAAAAATAGTTTAAAACATTGTGGCCCAAAAGAGAAATTGCTCCGGATAGAGTTTCCTGTTTTTGCGAAAATGTGTTCAAAAGTCATCTGCTGCTAATTCATCTAAAAACATCTGCAGGTGGGATAGAGTTAATATATCAGGATAGAGTGGAGATTTAGGCAAGCCTGTGCATCTGCAGATTCTTCCTTGAGTCTTCAATGGCTGCATTATTATTTTTGTTGTTTTTGTTGGGGTTTTACGCCGTTTTCAACATTATTTCAGTTATATCATGGCGACAGTTCACTTATTCATGATCCCTGGGTAAACAAACCAGTACTAGGCTAGGAAATGTGCCTTGCCCAAAGGCACTCGACCATGACCACAGCACCGCAACTTGGGATCGAACCTGTGATGCCCAGTTCCAAATCCCCAATACTAACCACTAGGCCACAGCAGATTCTTGGTGTGAGAAAGCCAGGAAACGCATGAGTTGGTGAACTGGCCGCCGTGATATGACTGAAAAACTGTTGAAAACAGCGTTAATCCCTAGTCAATCAAGTCTTCATTATTTGTTTTATATAGTATAGCCTAACTAAAATAAAGCCAATATATCTTTAATCCTTTCCACTTACAACAAGTCTGCAGCAGAGAACTTAAACCCTTTCCCTCATATAGACTCTTTCTGACGCCTCTGCAGCAGATGGCTTTTTGAAAACATAGTGACAAAAGAAGAAATTGCTCAAAACAAGCAATTTCTCCTTTTGACACAATGTTTTCCACTTTTAGTCATAGGTTATCCATTCAATTATAGAGATTTTCTATTTTTTGACAAAATATGTTCAAAGTCGTCTGCTGCAGAATTGTCATAAGAGGGAAAGGGTTAATTTAGAAAATCTCAATCAATGAAAATATGCTTTATTGATTCGAGCTAAAAACATTGTGGCAAGTAGACACATTCTCTTTTCACCACAATGTGCATGCACACATCATTTGCTGCAGCTGAGTTAAATTGGGTCTGTATGTGGGAAAGAGATAATTTATGCTTTTCCCAGCCATTTCTGATGAAATAATATGTTACATTAACCCAACCCAAAATTCACTCTTTTATGCGATACACTACTGATAAATTAAGTGGTTCTGAACAAGCAGCTTTTCAACAACATTTTGGGAAAAGGAGAAATTGCTCATAATTCTCTTACAATTTATGAATCGTACATGTCGCTCTATCTTTTATAATCTGTAATACCTTCATCTGATTCTGTCTGTTTTGAAGGGTGTGTTATAATATATATCGAGGGCTTGGCTGGCGGGAAACGGTTGTAACTAAAAACCTATTTTGAAAACCCTGGTTTAGGGGCAATTTTGACCCCTTTGTAAACAATGCAAATTTAGGTGCCATTGCTCAGAACGAGCAATGGCACCTAAATTTTCATTGTTTACCAAGAAAAATGATTTAACCCTTTTAAGACTTTAAGGCGAGGTAATTAACCTTGCTAAAAAAAATACAAATTTTAGTTACAACCGTTTCACGCCAAGCCCTCGATATATAATTTTTATGTAGTTTGCATACTACTTAATTTGAAGCAGTAATTTAATTTTATATGATTATTTCCATTCCAAAATTGAAACCATGTTATTTTAGACTATTGATAGTTTTTACTGCTGTTTTGACAGTTTACTAGTCTTAAAGTTTCTGAACATGTCAAATTTTAAAATATCCAGGGAAATCAAATGAAACCTCAGGTAATTAGAAAGTTGTTTTGATACAGGGGTGAAAACATGGTGATAAAAAGAGCAATTTCTCAATTTGAATTCCTTTATAAATACTTCATACAATTAGGTTCAGTGTCGAGGGATCTTTTATACATTTTATCAACCTGGGCAAAAGTTCAGTGTCAAGGGATATTTTATACCTTTTATCAACCTGGGCAAACGTTCAAGGTCAAGGTCATCATTGCTATAATATGACTGAACAAAATGCACTTTTGTTTTGGGTGGAATTCCATCATACTTCATGACTGCCTGGGTGGTGTAGTGGTTGATCGTCCGCCATGGATGTGGGAGGTCGCGGGTAATACCAAAGACTTTAAAAATGATAGTAATGGCTGCATGCCCTCCTTGGCGCTCAGGCTGTTGTCAGGATAAATAGACCAGTAGCAATGGTAAGTTACCCAGGAAACGCCAAGATATAACTGAAAAATTGTTGCAAGCAGCATTAAATACCAAACAATCAATCAACCATCATACTTCATACAAGGGTTCAGTTTCAAGGGATCTTAGAGTTCTTGTTTCATTAACTAAGGTTTAACCCTTTCCCGCATATAGACTCTTTCTGACGTCTCTGCAGCTGAGGTCTGTTTGAAAACATGGCGACAAAAGAAGAAATTGCTCAAAACAAGCAGTTTCTCCTTTTGTCACCATGTTTTCATCTCTATTCAATTATTGTGTTTTAATTTAAAGGGAGTTCCCAAATGTTTTCAGGTATGTTTTTAAAGTCATCTGCTGCAGATTCTTTTATGTGGGAAAGGGTTAAGGTTGTGGGGTTTCTATAATATGTTGTTGGTCAATCACTTTATACATCATACAAAGGATAAGTGTCAAAAGAAGCTTAGAAATGTTATGTTGCTCCTAACTAGGTCAAATGTCAAGGTCACAGTTGCTATAATATATATATATATATATGTTTGAAATTATGTCATTGCTCAATTTTTGTTGGCGGAATTCCTCCAATCTTCAAACAGAGGTTCAGTGTCAAGAGAGCTTGGATAAGTTTACGTTTCACCAAGATAAATCAAGGTCAAAGTTGATATATAAAGTTTACCATAATTATGTACGAGACAACATCATAGAAATTTTCAATTTTGGGCAATATATGAAATGATGTCACCCAAAATGTTTAAATGATGATGGAATAGAGCACAGAATGCTTTATTTTTAACCCTTTCCAACATACAGCAAATCTGCAGCAGGCAAGTTTAAAAAATGTCTACTCAAAAATATGGAAAATCTCTATAATAATTATTGTAGATATAATTACAGAAAAAAGTTGAAAACGTTCTGGCAAAAGGAATTGTTGCAAAAGAAGAATTTCTCCTATTGCCACAATGATTTCAATCCTATTCATTTGTTATCCCTTTAAATGTAGAGAGTGTCCGTACTTTTAATTGTCTAGATATTTTCAAAGTTGTCTGCTGCAGGTTTGCTTCATGTGGGAAAGGGTTTATTTAACTTTGGATATGGAATTCTATCCACGAGATATTTATACACAAACAAAACAAGTAAAGTTGCTTGAGTTTGTTATAAGTAGGTAAAATTACAGGAGACAAGAATCAAAAGTTTAGTGGTCAATAGAATATAAGAACTGTTGGATGATAAAAGTAACTTTGAGGACTTTGCGTTAAGTCTCGACCTGGATCAGCCTAAGCATGCAGCACAGGCTAAACCGGACAGAAACCTTTTTCCTCCTGTGGATTTTCTGTTTCAGGAATCATTACTATATACCTCTATCCCCCCTGAGACGAAATGTGTCGGCCCGGATTAGCCTGCATGGAGTGTGAAGGCTGATCAGGGTCGATACATTATGCAGAGTCCAAAATGTTGGTTTTCTCATGGAATGGCTCATATCATCTTTTACAAGAAATGACAACAATTTTCTTTTAACCTATTACCTCATATGGTTTTATTACGCACTGATTTGAAATTAATTGAGTTTTTACGCAAATACCCAGCTATCTGTTGCACTGGACTTTAGATGCCTTTGCAGCAGATGACTTTTGAAAAAGGGAACAATCTCTCCTTGTCCCCAATTGTTTCAATGTATGATTGATGACACTTGAAGTGTCCTATTAAGGTAAATCATTCTCTATGTAAGTTTGCGCTGGTGTGTAATTTCAGACAGTGTCCCAACGAGGCCATGTTTTAGGGGTGAGTATAGTTGGGTGCCTAGACCACAGTTTGTCCATTTTTAGTGATGATATTGTGATGACCTTGTGTGGTAGATAATACTTCACATTTAGAAATAACTCGTTGTTTTCACCTATAAATATCACCATCCAAAAGATTCATCACTGTTGATCCATATTTTTGTTTATGATTGGTTTTAGCTAACAAATGGATAGATATTTTTTCACATATTTAACCCTTTCCCTCATATAACAAATCTGCAGCAGACGACTTTGAAAATATACTGACAAAAACCTGAAAAAACTCCATAAAAGATAGCTTAATTGTTAAATAAAGTTGAAAACATTGTGGCCAAAGGAGAAATTGCTCATCATGAGCAAGTTCACTTTTGGCAAAAACGTTTTCAAAAGTCGTCTGGTGCTATTGCGTCAAAATGCATCTGCAGGTGGGAAAGGGTTAAATACTTTGTAATTTTCATGTACATTAAAACCATTGCAATCCAAAATATGCATTGTTTTTAGCTCAACTAGCCAAGGGCATTGTTCCGTCGTTTGTTTGTTTTGTGAACTCAATTGAGTCAATAGTATTCTTCCAATTCCTTCAAACTTGCACAGTTTGTTTATATATATATATATGAGAGCTGAAACCTATCAAATTATATTAATTGGTAAATAAATCCTTTTTTAAAAATGAAAAATTGTCTGTGAGTTTCAAGCACAAATTTTTTCTGCTATTGAGAGCATGAAATCTATTGAAAGTGAACTACAAATACCACTGTTTTTGTGGGATCTTCTTGAAACTTACCCAGATTATTTGTTTCTGTGAGTGAAAAAACCCTACACAAATATGAAAAATATATCATTTACTTTGTTTATACATGAATATTAATATATCATAACTAAATTTTCAATCTTTCTGTCTGACGATCTTCTTCAGGAATTTAAATTACTTTACTGTGTATATTCCATTCCATAACAAAAGTCATTTTGTTGTTGTATGGCATATAAATAATAGTATTAATTCTGTCTATTTATTCATAGACCCCTTATGGTAAAAAAAAATAACAGTAATTATTATATATACTTTATTAAAAGTATAACTTATTTTGTAAATAACCATGTTTTCATAGGATCATTTTTAGACAGTTGCACAGTTTATCTGTTTTTGATTTTTAGTTCACCAGAGCACGAAGTGTTCAAGGTGAGTTATTGTGATTGCCTTTTGTCCGTCATTCGTCCGTTTTCAACTTTTGCCTTGTTAACACTCTACAGGCTACATTTTGCATCCAATCTTCATGAAAGAACATTCCTCTCCATCAAATCTTGGACAAGTTCAAACTGGGCTATATGAGGTAAAAAATTAAGTCACTAGATCAAATTAAGGGGAAATCTTGTTAGCACTCTGGAGGACACATTTTTAAATTCAGCTTGTTGAAACTTTATCAGAATGTTTTCTCGATAATATGTAGGTCAAGTTTAAATATGGGGAGATGTCGGGTCACTAGGTTGAATTGAAGGAAAATCTTGTTTACACTCTAGAGGCCGCAATTTTTGCTTCAGCAGTTTGACATTTTGTCAAAATAATTGTCTTAATGATACATGTATCTAGGCCAAGTTCAAATATGGGTCATATTGGGTCAGAAACACTTTAGAGGCCGCAATTTCTGCTTAAGCAGTTTGAAATTTTGTCTTAATGATATCTAGGTCAAGTTCAAATATGAGTCAGAAACACTCTGGAGGCTGCATTTTTAACTTGAGCATGTTGAAAATTTATCAGAATGTTTGTCTTCATGATATGTAGGCCAAGTTCGAATTTTGGTCATGCCTGTTTAAAAACTAGGTCACAAGGCCAAATTGAAGGGAAATCTTATTAACACTCTTGAGGTATTCATTTTTGACTTGAGCATGTTGAAACTTTATGAGAATGATTGTCTTCATATGTAGGCCAAGTTCAAATATGGGTCATATTGGGTCAGCAACTAGATCACTAGGCCAAATTCAAGGACAATCTTGTTAATACTCTGGAGGCTGCATTTTAAACTTGAACATGTTGCAACTTTATCAGAATGTTTGTCTTCATGATATGTACTGTAGGTCAAGTTCCAATTTTGGTCACTAGGTTGAATTGAAGGAAAATCTTGTTAACAAATTTTTGCTTCAGCAGTTTGAAATTTTGTCAGAATGTTTGTCTTAATGATATCTAGGTCAAGTTTGAATATGGGTCATTTCTGTTAAAAAACTAGGTCACTAAGCCAAATTGATATGAAGGAAAATCTTTTAACACTGTTGAACTTACATGTTTTGGTTTAGCAGATTAAAATTGATATCTCGGCCAAGTTTGAATATTGGTCATGCCGGGTCAAAAAATAGGTCACTAGGCAAAATTGTAGGAATGTCTTGTTCACATTCTGGAGACCACATTTTTTGCTTCAGCAGCTTGAAACTATGTCTGAATGATATCTAGATCAACACTCTTGATGCTGTGGTTTTAACTTGAGCATGTTTAAACTTTATCAGGATGTTTGTCTTGATGATATGTAGGCAAAGTTCGAATATTGGTCATGTCTGTACCGAAACTTGGTCAATAGGCCAAATTGAAGGAAAATCTTGTTTACACTGTGGAAGCCTCAATTTTTAGTCAGAATGTTTCCCTTAATGATATCTAGGCCAAATTTGAATATGGATCATATTGGGTTAAAAACTAGGTCACTAGGCCAAATTGAAGGAACATATTGTTAAAACTCCAGAGGCCCGATTTTTACTTTGAGCAAGTAGAAACTTTGTCAGAATGTTTGTCTTTTTCCTTAAAATGTTTCTTTGGTTACCCTCTACTAAGATTGATGAAATTATTTCTATGATATGTCTGTTAAAAACATGGCTTCTCTTATTAAGTCTTAAATAGCACATTCTCAGGTGAGAAATCCAGGGCCTTATGGCCTCATGGCCATCTTGTTAAAATGACAACATTTCAATTACTTAATAAATAAATCTTCGTTAAAATTATAACAATGGCTTGATAAAAATGTGACCATTGAGATTAATCTACAGTTTACATAAAATGAACTATTAAAGAATGAAAATTATTCAAATATAAAATACCCACTTTCTGATAGCCAGAAGATAAATTTTGGCCTATTTTTCATACATTTTGGGATGGATATTGCCTCTCATTTTAACATTATTTCATAGTTGATATTTAATATTATTTTTAGTAAGAGTTGTTACTGTTCTATTTTTAGCTCTACTTGCCAAAGGCCAGAACAGCTTTGACAATGGTGTTGTTTCTGTCAATCTGTCCGTATGTCTGTCTGTAAACAATTGATACATATTTAGATCACTCTTTGTCTGTCGTCCGTCGTGATCCTTAGTTGATCCTCTTTCAAAATTGTTAAAATATTTAATAGAAATGTTCCTTGGGTGACCCTCTACAAAAATTGTTCAAGCCATATTGATAGGATGAAAAACATGGCAGCCATGACATTTTTTTAAAAATTCTATTCATATGAAAGTGCTGGTTTCATTTCAAGATAATGCTTGGTTGAAAGACATATAGCATACAGGTGGGATCTTTTAGCTTCAAATGACATCTTCTTATACATTGGACCAATTTCCGCCAATCTGAATTGGAATGTTTTTTTGGGGTCCTCTTTCAGAATTGTTCAAATATATGAATTCTATATAGAACTTGTGTTGCTGCAGTATCAGAAAGGGAAAAGAATACCATAACTTTAAAATTCTACTTCTCTGGATATGCATGTCTCATTCCAAGATTATTTGGTAGAAAATGTCATTTAGTGACCCTCTTTTAAATGTGTTCAAGCCATATTGATTGGGAGGAAAACATTGCTACCAGATGGGATCAGAAAAGGGGCAAAATGACAAAACTTAAAAATTCCCTTCTTATTAAAGTTCTTGTCTGATTTCAAGATAGTTTAAGCAGATATGTTCATTTTGTCACACTGTACATAGTTTGTCAAAGTCATGTTGATTGTTTGAAAAAGATAGCTGCCAGGTGGCATCAGAAAAGGGGTATAATTAGGAACCTTTATCTTCAAATGATATCTTTTCCTAAGCCAATGGACTGATATCCACCAAATTTCAAAGGAATGTTCCTGTTATTTGCAGTATCATTTGCTACTATACTATATATATGACTCAGGTGATCGCTTTAGGGCCATTTTGGCCCTCTTGTTCTTCATTGTCCTAAAACTTAAATTTTACCTCTTTAAGTCAAAAACCCTTCCATACTCAAATGAAACTTATGGTACACATGTTCCTCAACACAAAATACATGTAAATCCGAAGTCACATAAATCTGGTTTTCATATTTATTCAGTTAATTATACCCTATTTTTGACTAAGACATTCACGCCAAAAGTTTTAACCTTGCCAATAACTCAAACACTTTTTAAACTCATGAGTACTTATGTTAAAATGTGTTGCTGTACTATTACCACACATGCTTATGTTCTGAACCATTGGCCTAGCTATTGCAACACTATGCTATGTAAGTTTTATTTCTTATTTACTCCAAACAAAAATCTTGAACTTCCCAAAGTAACTGGCTTAGTAACCCTCCCACTAAGACTATTTTTGTCAAATTAGTGATAGATAGACCTTAATCAATCATTGGAAAGAATAAATGGCCCGGCTGGGGTTCAAACCAACAACCCATTGATTGATAGCCCTTGACATTACCAACTGAGCTATTGTGCAACAATTTCTCCTTTTACCACAATGCGTTTAGCTCAACTCAACTTGAAAGCTTTCATTTGAAAAGATTTTCCGTATTTTTGCGTAGATGTTTTCAAAGTTGTTCGCTGCAGAGTTGTTGTATGTGGAAAAGGTAAGTTGAAAGCAAGGCAACTTCATATAAATATAAAAACTTGTCGTCAAAAACCAAGAAAGATGATAATAGCTTCAGGAATAGGGTAGACTAAGGGTATAATTTGTCAATATGGGGAACGGTAACGCTTTCATGTACGTTATATTACCAGTCAATTAGCACTGGGAAGGAAATCACTGCAAATTGGCAAAGTAAAGTGTGACAATCAGGTCTGCTAGCTATTTGATTAAACCTTTACCTTGATACAGTTGTCTTGAAAATATATATACAATGTATAGTACCGGTAGATGAAATTTTTCATGTTCAATGTTGTTGTTTTTTCAAATCAGATTTCAATAAAAACTAAATTCTCATCAAATAATGTGATGAAATCTGTTATATTACATTTTTGTTCTTTTGTACATTAGTAAGTTGGTGTCTCTTTGTCTGTTTTAGCTTGTGTTAGTTCTTAACTGTAATCACAAAGTTGCCATTGCAAGTTTAGAAAAGTTTGTTTTTATATAGATCCCCTTTTTGCCAAAAATGTTAAATTAATAGTTTTTTATTCATCAGCCCTTCAAATTAACCCTTTCCACATATAGACGCTTTCTGATGCCTTTGCAGCAGATGATTTTGGAAACAATGTTAAAAAAAAAAGAAATTGCTCAAAAGAGCAATTTCGTCTTTTGGCATTATGTTTTCAACTCTTTTCAATAATTAAATTGTCTTATAGAGATTGTTTTCATATTTTTAGCTAAATGTTTTCACAGAAGTCTGCTGCAGATGTAAGTGGGAAAGGGTTAAAGGGCCATAATTCTACATGCTTCTTTTTTTACTAAAATATCTTGGTTCAGGTTTTTTTTGTTTTAAAGTTTTTGTTTTAAATTATGATACCCAGGGTTTTTAACTTAATTTGGACTGTTTATAATTATTGAAGTTATTATTATCAAATGTTGCTAAGCTCCATTTGTCTCGCGACTTAAAAAAGAGCACGAGGCAAGGTAGCCATTTGCATTTTTGTGGAGTACTGCCATGCATATGGTGCAAGAAAGCCAGGACCATATGCAAAATCTTCATATAAATGCTCATTATGAGCAAGCAATTTCACAATTTGCCACAATATTTAACAAATCTGTCAGCTGCAGATGTGTCAAAATGTATCTATTTGTGGGAAAGGATAAAAAGTGGGGAAAAAATGCTCATGACAAGAAATCTCTACCTCTTGATAATTTGTTTCACTCTCAAAATTAATCACTCCTCTCTTTTCTTCAGATGTTTGTTCAAATTTTAAGAGTTGTTGACTTAGAAAACACCTGAAGAAGCATTATATTACACCTAGAAAATCCAGAGTATCCTTCAGTGTCTGAAGGTCATGAGCCTAAGCATTCTAAGAACTACTCTGCCGGGGACTAATTGAATATTGAGACATCAAAAAATTGTTAAACACTTCTCAGTTGACTGCTAGTACAAAGTTATGTGAGACACTTCTCAGTTGACTGCTAGTACAAAGTCATGTGAGACACTTCTCAGTTGACTGCTAGTACAAAGTCATGTGAGACACTTCTCAGTTGACTGCTAGTACAAGTCATGTGAAACAAGGGTGAGAATAATGAACCAACTTGGGATCATCACCAAGTTCAAATGTGTTATGATAGATATATTTCTTATACTGAGTTAGAAACAAGGGAGATAGAATATCAAGGAAAAACAACAACTTTGTTTTCAACAATTTAAAAAAGAAAAGAAAAATGATTAAAATGTGACTTGTTCCAGATAAAAGGTAAACTGGCATGTTATGAAAGTTGTGTCCCCTAAGTTTATAAATAAAATGTATATGTATATAAGTGAAGAGAGCTCCAAAAACATCTACGTTTATAAAGTGTTTATTTATATTTTCAGATAAGACGTAATGCCAGTAGCAGTAGTGAAGAGAGCTCCAAAAACATCCATATTTCAGCGCGGGAGTATGTTGAATCACTGCACCAGAACTCACGGTCCACTTTACTCTATGGGAAAAATAACGTTTTAGTTCAGCCAGTATGTAGAATATTGAATTTAGATTAAAAAATGTTTGCAGTTGATTAACCCTTTCCCTCATATAGATGCTTTTTGACTTCTCTGCATCAGATGGCTTTTTGAAAACATAGTGACAAAAGGAGAAATTGCTCAAAACAAGCAATTTCTCCTTTTGCCACAGTGTTTTCCACTTTTAGTCATACTGGTTATCCATTCAATTATAGAGATTGACAAAATATGTTCAAATTCGTCTGCTGCAGAATTGTTGTGTGAGGGAAAGTGTAACCTGTATCCTGTTATATATAACTTATCCTGCAATGTTGAATCTTCAAAATAAAATAAATTTGCAAACGATGTAGACTAAGAACTAAAAGCCTGCACTGCACATTTGTCGAGCCTTAGATTACCTTGGTGGAAATGTTTTGCTTGCAACTCCTTTATAATTCTTAGCATCAAATTATTCCCCATAAAATGGAAGAACTTGTCCCAAATTAGGGACGTTAACATCAGTTGCAAAAATTTGCTCTTGACCTTGACCTACTCTAACATTAGCCATCATTTTTAGCCTCTTGGTTATAATGATATCATACTAGGCAACTATTCTTGTGACACCAGCATATTTGATCTCAGGACATTGACATTGACCTTCAAACTATTTCTAGAATACTTTGTTGTAAGCAGGGACATCTTGTGGGCTTCATGCAAAATGGTTGTAAATACATATTATTGCAAGGTGTAGTTACAACAGTTTTGCATGAAGCCATCGAAATTTATTCTTTGTATGATGAACACATTTTATGTTATGTGTGGTAATTGACCTTGCTTTTTGACATTGACGTTGATCTGTGACCTATTTTGAACCCTTTCCCACCTGTTGACGCATTTAAATGCATCAGCAACAGACGACTTTTGAAAACATTGTAACAAAAGGAGAAATTGCTCAAAAAAAGCAATTTCTCCTTTTGCAACAAAGTTTTTAACTTTTAACAGTAATTAAACCTACAATTATAGAGGTTTTCCATATTTTTTAGTAGACATTTTTAAAGTCTTCTGCTGCAGAAATGTTGTATGTGGGGAAGGGTTAAAGCTGTAACATTGGCTTTTACTTTTCACCTGTTGGAATATTGCTATCATATTAGACATGTTTATATTTCTTATGGCAAGACCTTTGTATTGATGCCAACATCTACCATCTTGTGACATACATTGACATTTGACCTACTCAAAGACATCTTTGTCAGCCAGGGTCATTGATGTTTCACAAACACATACTAATTCATGTATCTAGTTACCTAGCTTTTTTTTTATACAGATAACCTTTGACACATCAGGCATGCCTTATGAAAATATAGTTGGAAAAGGGGCTTAAATATTGCTCAAAAGAGCCAATTCTCCTTTCCCAAGATATTTTCAACTCAGTATCGGAGTTCAGATCTCTAGATAACGGGTGTTGTGCATTTTCTAAAATCCGTATTTGACATTTAAACCCTATGTTATGGGTACTCAAAAGAATCGTCTCAGTGAGACGATTCTTTTGAGTACCCACAACATAGGATTTAGTTGAGTAATAAGAGCACTATTGTGGGGAAAAGACCTGTTCACTTCCTCTTATCTAGTACTCTGAGAGATCATGATTGGTGATACTAGTCACAGGGATGGAGAAGATAAGCGTGAATATTTTGCCTTATATGGGCACAATTTGGGGAATAGAAGAAATTGATTGAACTGAGCAATTCCTGCTTTTACCATGTAATTTTCAGTTCTTTGTCTTATAGATATTTTCAAAATTCCAAAGGTTAACGTTTCTTCCTCAGACAATCCAAAACAGTTGTTCATACAAACTGAAAGCAAAACATGGTTGCAAAAATTCAGTATTTTCATGAAATCTGTCTTCCTCACAGATGTATGTGTGCATAACGTTAAAGGTTAGTGCCTATTGAACACGTTAAGGAGCTGTTAATGATTGTGTTTCAGAAAGAAGGAGTTGAAGCATTACAAGGCTATCTGTCCCTTTATCAGACTGTAGATGGGCTAACCATCATGTAACGATTGTATTTCAGAAAGAAGGTATTGAAGCATTACAAGGCTATCTGTCCCTACATCAGACTTTAGATGAGCTAACCATCATGTAACGATTGTATTTCAGAAAGAAGGAGTTGAAGCATTACAAGGCTATCTGTCCCTACATCAGACTGTAGATGGGCTAACCATCATGTGGACACCCAATCAACTGATGAACGGATGTTGTGAAGAAACAGAGGAAGATCAAAACAGAAGGTATCTTATTGAACCCTTTACCACATTCAATAATTCTGCAGCAGATTATCAAGTCCAAAACATATAAAAAAATCTCTATAAATGATGGTATGTGTTGAAATCATTGTGGCAAATGAAGGAATTGCTCATGATGAGAATTTCTCCTTTTGTCAAAATGATTTTAAAACTGACTGCTGCATGCTGCAGAGGCATCAGAAATGTTTATATGTGGGGAGGGGGTAACCCCTTCAATCATGCCACTGCATTTCAACATATTTGCAACAGATGACTTAGAAAATATTGCCACAAAAGTTACTCATCATAGCACTTGGTTTGTTTAGGACATAAATACCCCTTATTTTGAGTACCCACTACACAGGGTTTGTAGTTCTATTTATGACTTTATGACATGAATAACCCTTATTTTGAGTACCCACAACACATGTTTTGTACTTCTATTTGGTTGTTGAGGACATGAACTGCCCCTTATTTTGAAAACCCACATCAAAGGGTTTGTAATTCTATTTGGGACTTACGGACATGAAATACTTTATTTTGGGTACACACAACACTGGATTTGTTGAGGACATGAATATTTTTAGTTTACTAAAGTATGAAGTGCTCAAGGTGAGTTTTTGTGATCGCCTTTTGTCCGTCGTCCGTCGTTTGTTGTTCGTCATCAACATATGCTTGTTAACACTCTAAAGGCAATATTTTGCTTCCAATCTTCATGAAAGTTTATCAGAACATACATCTCCATCAAATCTAGGCCAAGTTCGAAACTGGGTCATGTTGGGTCACAAAATAGGTATTTAGATCAAATTAAATGAAAATCTTGTTTACATTCTGGAAGCTGCATTTTAAACTTGAGCATCTTGAAACTTTGTCACAATGTTTGTCTAAGTGATATCTAGGCCAAGTTTGAATATAGGTCATGTTGGGTCAAAAACTAGGTCACTAGGCCAAATTGAAGGCAAATCTTTTTAACACTCTGGAAGCCGTGTTTTTAACGTGATCTACGCTAAGTTTGAATATGGGTCATGTCCAATCAAAAACTAGGTCACTAGGCCAAATTTGATAAAAATCTTGTTAACACTATAAAGACCGCTTTTTTGATGTGAGCAGCTTGAAACTTTGTCAGAAAGTTCGTCTAGATTATATCTACGCTAAGGTTGAATATGGGTCATGTGCAGTCATAAACTAGGTCACTAGGCCATATTGTAGAAAAATCCTGTTTACACTTGTCGAAGCTGCATTTTTTTCTACAGCAGCTTGAAATGGTCAGATTGTTTATCTAAATGATATCTAGGCCAAGTTCGAATATGGATTATATCAGGTCAAAAACTAGGTCACTAGGCCAAATATTGTTAACACTCTGGAAGCCACATTTTTGGCTTGAGCATGTTGAAACTTTGTCAGAATGTTTGTCTTGGTGATATCTAGGCTAAGTTTGAATATGGGCCATATTGTAGAAAAATCTAGTTAAAACTATAGAAACTATAGAGACCACATATTTTATCTTACAACTAGTAATGAAATAAAATGAAAAGAAAGTCAGGTTGTGTCAACCTGGTAATAATGTCTATGCCAACATAAAAACTAGGCTTCATCTCTAGAAAAACAATAATTATAGAACACATAAAATACACAATTTACCTGGAGCTATGATACATATACGTCTAACTAACAATAATTTGAAAATGTTAAGGCAGATCTAGTTGAAATGTCACCTGCAGTTGACACATAAAGGAGTGTCTGACCTGATGATGAAATGGCCATTGTTTGTTGCATGTGGCTGCTAGGCAACAGTTTTATATTGATAGTGTTGTGACTATTTCCCATATTTATGTAGGTATGAACATTTGAATGTTTAACCCTTTCCCACCTGCAGACGCAATTCGAAAACGTCTCCTTTGGCCACAATGTTTTCAACCTTATTTAACAATAAAGCTATCTTTTAGGGAGATTTTTCATCTTTTTCAAAGTCGTCTGCTGTAGATTTGTTGTATGTGGGAAATGGGGGTTAACCCTCTCCCACCTACATGTCTTTATCACACCGCTTTTGAATGAGTAGTTTTTCCTTTAGCCTAATTAACCCTTTCCCACATATAGACGTCTGCTGCAGATGACTTGAAAACCCTGACAAAAGGAGTAATTGCTCAAAACAAGCCATTTTTAGCTCTACTGGCCAAAGGCCAGAAGGGCTTATGTCGTGGCGATTCGTCCGTCTGTCCGTCCGTAAACAATTTCTTGTTAACATGATACAGTCTTCACCAAACTTATACAGTAGTTAGATATCTATGAGAGCTTGGTTCCTTTCGAAAACCAGCCAGATCCGCCCATGCATGACTGGATTATGGCCCTTGAAATGGTCAAAATTGCTATTAAAGAGCTTGTTAACACAATACAGTCTTCACTTTTGATTGTATCTCAACCAAACTTATACAGTAGTTAGATATCTATGAGAGCTCGGTTCCTTTCGTAAACCAGCCAGATCCGCCCATGCAAGACTGGATTATGGCCCATGAAATTGTAAAAATTGCTATAATACAGCTTGTGAACACAAAAGAGCCTCCATTTACTATCCGATCTTCACCATACATACATGCTCTGGATTGAAAATGACCAAAGAAACATACCAGTAGAGCATAGGCCCTCATGGGCCTCTTGTTTCCGTTTTGCCATAATGTTTTCAACTCTATTTGATGGGTGAACCTTCATTTATTGACATTTTTCAGATTTTTGTAAATATGTTTTCAAAATCGTCTGCTGCAGGATTGTTGTATGTGGGAAAGGGTGAAGTAATCAACTCTATTCAATAATTATACTTTTATTTACCATATTTTGGCCAGCATATTTTCAGTCATCTGCTGCACATATGGGTTTTTTACGTGGAAAAAGGCTAATGTCATGAAGTTGTATATGTGTGTTTATTACAGGATCTATTGAAATTTCAATCTGCACTAAAATTGCATTTTAGGTGTTGTCTACTTAAAAACATTGTACAAGATGTTTGTAACATCTTAAAAAAATATAGAACAGAGAAATGAAAAAGGCGATATTTGATAAGGGGACATATTGGGTGCCACCTTATTTCTACCAATATATTGGTGCCAAAGGTGATTCTAACCAAAAAAACATATTGAAAAAAATGCAATTTTTTCATAAGAAAATGATAAATGTTTCTATTCTGAGAAACATTGACCCTTTCCCACATATGACAAGTCTACAGCAGGCAATTCTGAAAACATCTTGATGACAATATAAAAAATATCTTTAAATGAAAGTATGATTAGTGAATAGAGTTGAGAATATTGTGAAAAATGGAGGAATTGCTCATCATGAGCATTTTCTCCTTTTATCACAATGCTTTCAAAAGTCGTCAGCCGCAGATGGGTCAAAATGTGTCTGTAAGTGGGAAAAGATTAATGAGGTTATAGAGTTTCTAGCATTTCAAAATATCGTGACTTTCATGTAAAAATTAACTATAAGTGCAAACTTTGGCTTTTTTTTTTTGGCACCTTATCATACATACTTGTACACAATATTTTCAACTGTATTAAATTTTTAAACCTTCATTTATAGAGATTTTCCTTATTTTTCCCCAGATGATTTCAAAGTCATCTGTTGCAGATTTGTTGTATGAGAGAAAGGGTTAATGTTTTGTTGTGATCATTCTGTATCAAGTAAAAGGTTATTGCAATTGAGTTGCATTTATAAACATTATTATCAAGTGATGATATATTTATCAACATACATACATACTTTTTATAAGCATCTGCAACTGAAATATGGCAATGACAGAAACAAGTTAACAACAAGCTCGTAAATGTGTCAAAAACAAGTTGTTATTTCTATTCATGAACTTTGTTCATGTGTAAGTTCTTTTTAGGATATATACAATGTTTCTTGCGACTACAATAGAATCTGAACAATTTCTTCTTTAACCTCAATATTTTCAAAGCTTGTCTGCTGCAGATGCATCAAAATGGGTCCGTATGAGGGAAAGGGTTAAACTATGTCTGCTGCAGAAGTGTAACAAAATTAGCTCCTAGATAAATGATAACTAAAAGATAATTGAATGAAAATAAATTGTTTATCCCTTTACCACATATAGACTTTTGAAAACACTGTGACAATAGAAGAAATTACTAAAAACAAGCAATTTCTCCTTTTGTCACCATGTTTTCACTTGTGTACGTGGGAAAGGGTTTACTAGCCCTTTCTCTGATACTGCTGCAGCAAATGATTAATAATAGCATTGAGGGAAAAAAGAATGAAATGATCTGACAGATCTGACAGAGTAATATCTCCTATGAAGACAATATTTTTAGTTCTTTTCTAAAACTAAAACGTAATGAAGAAAGATGTGCTGTGATAAAGCATCAGCCTCTTGTACCCAAAGTCATGGTTTGAATCTGGTGATAAGCGAGTTCTACCTTTGGGATTATTCCCCACAAATGGCGCAAGTATTGCTTTTAAGTCACCAGGATGCAGATATCAAGATTAATAATTAAGCTGGAAGTTTGGTTCCCAAACCATGTTAAATAAATAAGTTCGAACTTAAATTCCTTTTCTCCTTTGTACATTTTCAAAGCAGAATACTTAATTATCATGACTAATGATATAATCGTAAAAAAAGAAATATTTTGATATAATTTTATTTTCCACTGAAATTTTTTGATTAATGATTGCATAGTGATGAACTTTGCCCATGCTGCCTTGCTCGTGTTATGAGACATACAGGTACAAAATACAGGTATTTGGGTATGATATCCCTACATTAGGTTATGGGTTGTTACTCACTGATCTCTATATCACCGGCTGTAGACTTGGGCATAGATGTTTGCTATTGTCAACCATCCTTCACTATCTCAGGTATGGTTAGGGGAATTTTATTTAACCTTTTCCCACATACAACAAATCTGCAGCAGACGAATTTGAAAATATAGCCAAAACAAAATTGTAAACTCCCTTTAAGGATGTACTGAACTGAGAAGTTGAAATTTAAAAAGAAAAAAAAAGTTAATTATTATTAAATCTTCTGATTTTGTTGACAATTAAAACCTTTTTAGTAATTATACCTTTTTATAATGCTTAAAAATTTAAAACAAAAAGTGGTTTAAATTTGGTTTAGACAAAGGGCCTAATTTTTTCGTGAGCCTTCCAATTTTTCGTGAGCCGCTGTCCAGTAGCCATGTTTGATTAAGAAATATAACTGGGTAAATATTACATATTAAAGTTGATATATATCAATTTTAATCTAGAACTTGTATAGTATCATATTGTTTTTAAAAAAAGTAGAAAATATTGGAAAACTTTTATGACATTTGAAGATATGTTTGAAAAATAAACAAATATTTATTTATTCATATTTTAACATTTTTTAGCCATTCAGACAAGAAAAACTGAAAATTTTGCCCAATGACATATACTTTTCTTTTTAAATTTTGATAAATGATAGTTATTGCAATAACCTGAAGATGTTTCAGAAAAAGTTAAATATTATAAATATGTTTTTCCCTTATTTCAAAGTTTTAAATTTGTCTATTCTTACACCTGACAAATATGGGTTCTCATTAGGGAAAAAATGTGTCTATTTTTTAGGTTTAATTACAACGTATCACATGAACTTCCAAAGATATGGATAAGATAACTTCAGAATGAGATTTAAACCACAAGAAGACAAACAATTAGCATATCATTTTTCAAATATTGGCAATTTGCGTGAAAACTTTTTTTTTTTTCATGTGCTAAAATAGCAAAAAAATGCATATCATAAGGCTTTCATAAATTGATCTAGAAAAAAAAAAAAAACACTACCCTACCTTTTTTTTGTGTTTTTTTTATTTAACATACATCAAACTTTCAAAAAAACAATGTTACAACAAAAGTTAAATATTATGAAAAATCTACTTTTCAGTTCAGTACATCCTTAAATGACAGTATAATAATTAAACAATATTGGTGGTTGTGTTTAGCTTACCTATGCCCAAATTTTCCTTATATATATATATAAAGCCTCTTCTTGTACAAAAGTACAGTCCTGATTTGCCATTTTAGTTTTTCCATTTGCTTGTAGGTCAAAGTCATTCAACAAGACCAAAAGTTAAAACTCAGATTATTACTGCTTTATTATGCAATAACTTAATAAGCTGTAAACCTTAGAAATTAAACTTGTCATTTAATTTTTCTGTTGGTTTGAAGGTCAAGGTCACACTTCAAGGTCAATGGGCGTAGATTCTGACCCCTAACCAGTATGGGACTCTGAGTGACATGTATTGGTTGCAATGCATCAATAATTTGGTTTATGATATATATGGTTTATGGATGAATGGTGTATGCTAGAC
The DNA here is from genome assembly GCA_031761405.1 of Serripes groenlandicus. Classification (NCBI taxonomy): domain Eukaryota; kingdom Metazoa; phylum Mollusca; class Bivalvia; order Cardiida; family Cardiidae; genus Serripes; species Serripes groenlandicus. The sequence continues at coordinate 10,950,928 of JASEVX010000003.1, forward strand.
TTGGTGGAAGTTTTTAATATTTGTGTTCTTTGTTTGACATGCTGGGAAGTTTAACTTGTAACCCTATATCTGACAACTTTTGACATCTCTGCAGCAGATGCCTTTTGAAAGTTAAGATTGAGCAATGTCTTCAACACTGTTTCAAAATTGTATTTGAATATTCAAAAGGTTAAATTTTTCGCTTAAAATGTTTTCAAAGCAGATGACTTTCAAAATATCGTATAGATCTACATTAAGTTACGCCTCAGCAACATACAACAAATCTGTAGCAGTCAACTTTGAAACAATCTTAAAAAAATCAAAGTATAAATAAAAATACAATTGGATTAGAGATGAGAATATTGTGGCAAAGAACGTCTGCTTGAAATGTGTCTCCATGTTAGAAAGGCTAGTTAAACCAAACTCAAATCCACCTTGGTAATCTGTCATCAAAAATGGTTCTACGTTAATCAGTTCTACTGAACTAAAATCATCATTTGATATAAGAAGGAAAAGGTTAAGATAACAAAAAAAAAGGGATGTATTTCATTTTTGACTCCACTGACTAAAAGCCAGTCAAAGTGATGTCATGAAGAATTGACCAGAGCGTGTGCATCAAATTTTGATTTTAACCCATACAAAAATATAGACGCTTTCTGATGCCTCTGCAGCTGATGACTTTTAATTCATCGTTGCAAAAGAAGAAATTGATCATAATGAACAATTTCTCCATTTGTGACATTGATTTCAATTCTAATCAATAAGCATACTACATGTATTTATGGAGGTGTCCTCTCCTAAATTCCTTCAATTTATAGCTCTACTATTCAGATAATATGAGAGCTATTCTACTGAACCCGGCGTTGAAGTTCGGGTCTGTCACACCTATGTTAACCCTTTCTCTAATACAACAATTCTGCAGCAGACGACTTTGAGCATATTTTGTCAAAAAATAGAAAATCAATTATAGAGGTTTTCTATGACTAAAAGTGGAAAACATTGTGGCGAAAGAAGAAATTGCTTCTTTTGAGCTATTTCTTCTTTTGTCACTGTTTTTAAAAAAACGTCTGCTGCAAAGGTGTCAGAAAGCATCTATATGTGAGAAAGGGTTAAGGTTGTGCATGCAAGTATATATATTTCACCATAGCCCAGTAACTACTAGATGTATTGCATTGAAACAATCTACAACGCTTCCCAACTATCCCACCTAAATAATCAAGTTATTTAACTCTACCCTGCATTTAATACAAGTTATGGCCCCTTTTTTACTTAGAAATTCCGGTTAAAGTTTTGCGTGCATCTTCATTAAGAGTCCATATCTCAGTAACTACTTGATGCATTGCATTGAAACTTTATACAACCTTTCCCAACTATCACACCTAAATGTAAATCATCAAGTAGGATAACTTTAGCCTGCAATTAATCCAAGTTATGGCCCTTTTTTTACTTAAAAATTCTGGTTACAGTTTTTGGTGCAACTACATTAAGAGTACATATCTTAGTAACTACTAAATGCATTCCATTGGAACTTTATACAACCCTTCCCGTCCATCACACCTATGTAAATAATCAAGTAAGATAACTCTATCCTGCATATAATGCAAATTATCACCTTTAAGAAATTCTGGTTAATGTTTTGCATGCAAATTAACTACATTAGAGTCCATATCTCAGTAACTTATAAGCGATGGAATAATCAAGTCCACTATCTTGCGGACAGCTCTTGTTTTGGATCCATGCAAATTTCTGGTTTCCATGACAAATTGAAAGAAAAATACTTTAAAAATTCTACTCATCCTAAACTGGTTCCTTGGGTGACCCTCTATCAGATTCCTTCAATGCATATTGATTGGTCTTAAATACGGCCGCCAGTGGTAGGGGTTGTTTCGCCTTGTATTGGCTTAAGTGAAAACTTAAAAAATCTTCATCTCCAAAACTGGTTGGCTGATTTTCAAGTTATTTTGTAGAAATGTTTCTTTTGTGACCCTCTATGGGATCTTTATTATTGAAAAACATGGAAAGCCAGGGGAATGGGCTGTTTTGCTTCATATGGCTATATTGATATAAGCTTTGCCTTTTGGCAGTGGAGGGAACTGGCCCTCTTGGGCCTCTTGTTTTATGCTTTACTGTAAGTTTAAAGAAACATTATTTTTGCTGGTTTAATGTGCCTTTGTTTCTCAGTCATACTTCTATGTCTGGCTGACTTTCAGCAGTTGCATGTTGAAATTAAATGCAACTCTATGCGAAATATCGCATCAGGTGGAGGTGTGGTACTATCAGCTTGTTTCAGTTCAACTATTTTTAACCCTTTCCCACATTCAAGAAATCTGCAGCAGACGACTTAATTGAAACAAATTTTGTCAAAAAATGGAAAATCTATACAATTGAATGAATAACCAATGACTAAAAGTTGAAAACATTATGGCAAAAGGAGAAATTGCTCATTATGAGCAATTTCTTCTTTTGCCATAATGTTTTCAAAAGTTGTCTGCTTCAGAGGTGTCGTAAAGCATCTGTATGAGGGAAAGGGTTAACAGTAAGACCCTAGGATATTTTATTTGAAACCCATCCTTTGGTTTTCTCAAGTTGTTTTCATATTTTCAATTTTAAGTTTTAATTGCCGCAAATGCATATGGTGTTCTGGTCAAATTTGAACTTCATTTTTTGTATTCTGTTTATTTGGCATTTTATTCCATGCCATTTTCGATATTATTTCAGTTGATCACAGAGACAGAATTATACTTTTTCATTATCCCATTTAGTAAAACAAAGCTCTTTCTGTCATCCATGTCTATTTTTGTATTCCAGGTATCTTGAATAAGTGAACTGCCGCTGTGATATAACTGAAATAATGTTGAAAACAGGGTCAAACCCCAACATAGATAGATTTTTGTATTCAATGATAATGAATTCAGCAGCTAACATGAAATAAAATGGAAAATAGCAGATTTAACCTTTGTCCTGATGCAAACATCATAGTAATGGTTCCAAATTTTCTATTGGTATTATAATTATTCTTTTTCCTTTTTGCAACAGAAGATTCAGTACCTTAGCATATCAACTTAAGTATTAAGTATTATTAACATGTTACCCCTGATTATTATAACATTTAGACAAAAGATATACAGTAATTACTACTAATTATCCTTCGCTGATGACATTCGTTTGGCATTGTCTGTTCCTCCTTCTGTCTTTCAGTCTGTTCATGAATACTATTTATGTCAATACTTGTACATGTACTTCTCAAGGACAGTTTTTGCATGACAAGGCCATTTTCATTCTTAATCCTTTCCCACATACGACAACTCTGCAGCAGACGACTTTGAAAATGTCTACTAAAATATATTGAAATCCCTATAATTGTAGGTATAATTACTGAACAAATGTTGAAAATATTGTGGCAAAAGGAGAAATTGCTCATTTTGAGCAATTTCTCCTTTTGTCATGATGTTTTCAAAAGTCGTCTGTGCAGATGCATCAAAATGCATTCTATAGGTGGGAAAGGGTTAAGTGTTTGACTGCCTGAAGCAAATTCATTCTCTATCCTGATAATCGAAAGTCTTTATTTGATCACAAAGTTTGTATATATCATATAACCTGATATACTATAAGCTTTATCGACCAGGGATGATGTTGAAAAGCTCCAGAGCTCTGATATATTCTTATTAATATCTCTTGTATTTTCAGCCATTACTGGGACTTTGCTTTAACAATATTTTTGGATGAGATTGTCTATATACACTGCCATCAGCAACGTAAGTATTAGCAGTACCTTTGTCAGTACTGAAGTGTGCCTGTCTATCCTTCAACTTGTCCTTGAAAATAATATCGCTAAAATGATGAATGCTCAGGCTATAAGAGCTTTTACTGAGATTAACCCTTTCCCTCATATGACAATTATGCAGCCAACGTCTATATTTTGTCAAAAAACTGAAAATCTCTATAATTGAATTGAATTGAATGGATAACCTATGACTAAAAGTGGAAAACATTGTGTCAAAAGGAGAAATTGCACGTTTTCACTATGTTTTCAAATAGCTGTGTGCTGCAGAGGCATCAGAAAGCGTCTATATGAGGGAAAGGGTTAAAAGAGCATGTTTGGTATTCAATTTCTTGAATGGACCGTTATTCTTATTTATCCATATAAATTATGATCATATATGTTGGAAAGGGTTAATTATTTACGACTGTGTAACTTTCCCAGAGGTACCGAGGATGGTCCTTGGAAACCATCATGTGTTCAATTCTGTTTACTAAGTATACTAGTATTTTGAGAGGCTTTTATGGTTTTTTGCCTAGACATTTTGAAGTTGTCTTCCTTAGATTTCTTGTACATTGTGGGAACGAATTAACCCTTTCCCACATACAACAAATCTGCAGCAGACAACTTTGAAACTATTTAGACTAAAAATTGGAATATCTCTGTAAATGAAAATATGATTAATTCAAGAAATTGAAAACATTGCGGCAAAAGGGGAAATTGCTCATCATGAGCAATTTCTCCTTTTGTCACAGTGTTTTCAATAGTCGTCTGCTGCAGAGGCTTTATAAAACATCTGTATGTGGGAAAGGGTTAAAAGTGTAGTCCAACATTTGAGCTGCTTCTTGTACCTTCATTTCTTAATCATATTGCTATATTTTACAGCTGACTGCAGGGGAACCATTGTATTGGTTGGACAAGATGGTGTACAGCGCCCTCCAATCCACTTCCCAAAGGGAGGTCACTTACTTGCATTTTTGTCATGTTTGGAGACAGGATTGCTTCCCCATGGCCAACTTGACCCTCCCTTGTGGTCACAACGCGGTAAAGGTATATTCTGTATTTGTAAATGCTGTGATAGTGTTTGGTGAACCGAACCTTCAAACTCTTAATGATTATTATGTTACTAAAGTTTGCAGTTTGCAGCTTGTCTGTTTATATATGTTAATAAATTTCTGGAAAAATTATAAATTTTGGAAAAAAGACAGTGAGCAGACAGCAGAGGCATCAAACGTCGTCAAGGTTTTAAATGTTTCCTTTCTTTTGACATTTTATATTTTCTCTGATATCCACTGACATGTAAACCTAGAAATAGACAACTTTTGACTTCCTGCATTGTGTGACAAGCAGAAATTGTTTTTAATGTGATATTTCCTATATTTCTATATTAGATTTATATATTACATCAACATAATATATGATGTATCATATACATGTATTATAAAGATTTGCAGAAATATACAGGGATGAGAACTTTCAAATTTCTTTGCATGAACCAGTCATGCCGCTCATGGTGGAATGTCCTTAATTGGGCAAGGCATATTTCCTGGTTTGTTTAACCAAGGGATCATGAATAAGTGAACTGTCGTCCTGATATAACTTCAGTAATGTTGGAAGTGGCATAAAACTCAAATAAAAAACAAAACAAAATCCTAGTATGAATTATTTTCAATGAAAAGATATCAGATTTCAAGATGATGTATAATGACAGGCATAATTAACCCATTACTTCACATGATATTTCAAATGTTGTCAACTTCACAATCAACAGATGAACTGAAAGTAACTTTTTGACAAAGAGTTGAAAATATTGCAATTAAAGGTGGAATTGCTTGTTTTGAGCAATTTCACCTTTTATTGCAATGTTTTCAAAAGTCGTCTGCAACAGCAGGCATCAAATGTCGTCGGTGTGAAGTAATGGGTTAAATCACTGCTAGGTAGTTGATACATATTCCTGCCATGAAAGTGCATTATACACAGTTTCTTTGATCCAACTTTGATGTCAGTAAAGTACGGGAAATAACATCAGTATTCTTCACTGGTACATGTAGTATATAATAAATTTGCCATTGAACTGTTGATATGAGAATTCTATCTCTCATAATCTTACCTGTTAACCCTTACCAACTTGCAGACGCATTTTGACGAATCTGCTACAGACGACTTTTTAAAACATTGCGGTAAAAGGTGAAATTGCTCAGTTTTTTAACTATGTTCAATAATTACACTTTCATTTGTTGAGACTTTCCATTTTCTTATGTAGAAATTTCAAAGTTTTCTGCTGTAGGTTTGTTGTATGTTGCAAAGGGTAAATAACAAACTATTGCTGATTCACTTGTTTGAAACATAAGTGCCGGTAAAAATTATTCATTGAAACTTCTTGCATATTAATCTTCTCAATGTCTGCCTCTTAGTGACTTAACCAGCTCTCAAACTTCGGGTTAACCCTTTCCCTCATATAGACGCTTTCTGACGCCTCTGCAGCAGACGGCTTTTATAAAACATAGTGACAAAAGAAGAAATTGCACAAAACGTGCAATTTCTCCTTTTGCCACAATGTTTTCCACTTTTTGTCATAGGTTATCCATTCAATTATAGAGATTTTCCATATTTTGACAAAATATGTTCAAAGTCGTCTGCTGCAGAAAGGTCGTATGAGGGAAAGGGTTAATCATTTCCCACATACAATAGATCTGCAGCAGACACCTTTTTAAACATGTCGGGAACCAATTGAAAAATCTCCATAAATAAGGGTTAAATTATTGAATAGAGTTGAAAACATTGTGGCAGAAGAAGAAATTGCCCGTTTTAAGCAATAGCTCCTTTTGCCACAATGTTTTCAATAGTTCTCTGCGCCTGTATGAACGAAAGCACATAGGAATGGGATATGCTTGCAATGGCTTCTTTTCTCACTGTCTGGTCCTAGAATGATGTTGTCTGTCTCTTCTTAGCCCTTTCCCTCATATAGATGCTTTCTGATGCCCCTGCAGCAGACGGCTTTTTGAAAACATGGCGACAAAAGAAGAAATTGCTGAAAACGAGCAATTTCTCCTTCTGTCACCATGTTTTCAACTCTATTCAACCATTGTTCTTTCATTTAAAGGGATGTTCTGTGCTTTTGACTTGACATTTTCGAAGTCGTCTGCTGAAGATTCGTTGTATGTGGGAAATGGTTAGTAACTGTTTTGTCTGGTATGCTCGTTTTAAAGTTGTTTTTGTATATACATTGAAAACTTGTGTTAATTAACACCATTGTGGGAAAATGAAGTATGCATGTTTTAATTTGTGTTACTTTTCCTTTTCCTATAATGTTTGCAAAATGGAGAAGTGTCAAAAGTCATCAGTGAGGGTAAAATAGTTAATTTCTTGTTCAGAACAAATAGAAAAACTTCTTACCAAATTGAAATAAATATTTTTGAAGCGAAATACAGAACATTTTGGATTTTTTTTTTTAATTGTTCAATTAATTGACAGAGATGATTTAACCCTTTCCCTCATATAGACGCTTTCTGACGCCTCTGCAGCAGATGGCGTTTTGAAAACATAGTGACAAAAGAAGAAATTGCACAAAACGTGCAATTTCTCCTTTTGCCACAATGTTTTCCACTTTTAGTCATAGGTTATCTATTCAATTATAGAGATTTTCCATGTTTTGACAAAATATGTTTAAAGTCGTCTGCTACAGAATTGTCGTATGAGGGAAAGGGTTAAGAAACAGTTCTTTTTTCTTTCTATAAGAGTTGTCACAGAATACAAGTGAAGGAGAAAAATATAAGACACAGCTTATTGAATTATTTTAAACCCTTTCCCTCATATAGACGCTTTCTTATATCTCTGCAGCAGATGGCTTTTTGAAAACATGGCAACAAAAGAAGAAATTGCTGAAAACAAGCAATTTCTCCTTTTGTCACCATGTTTTCAACTCTATTCAATTATTGTTTTTTCAATTAAAGGGAGTTTCCAAATTTGTTTGGGTATATTTTCAAAGTTGTCTGCTCCATATTTGTTGTATGTGGGAAAGGGTTAATTGTCCTCTGCTTTGAAAAGCATGACATTCTGCGAAATTTAACCCTTTCCTACTTACAGACACATTTTGACGCATCTGCAGAAGATGACTTTTAAAAACATTGTTGCAAAAGAAGAAATTTCTCATTGCAAGCAATTTCTACTTTTTCAGTAATATGTTTAAACTTTATTCATTGATTACACTTGCATTAAGAAAGGTTTTTGATGTATTTGACTAGATGTTTTCCAAGTTGCTGCAGATGTGTTGTCACAATGTGGGGAAGGGTTTAATGTCAATTCATTGAGAGTTTAATATTGATTTAGTTTTGAAATCATTGTTGAAAAAACCAACATAATGGGTAATGCATCATCCCAGATCAGCCTGTGCAGTCCATGTAGGCTAATCCGGGCCAACACATTCTGTCTCAGGGGGAAAGAGGTATAGAGTAATGATTCCTGAAACAGTAAATCCACAGGATGCAAAAAGTGCCTGTTTGGGTTAGTCTGCGCGGCATGCTTAGGCTTATCTGGGTCGATTCTTTATGTAGAGTCCACAATGTTGGTTTCTCGCGGGATGGCTCATATGTGTATGCATCAGGGAGAGGATAAAGTCCTTATTCTGAGAGTATCCTCCTTACAGGAATGATAATTTTAACCCTTTCCCTCATATAGACGCTTTCTGACGCCTCTGCAGAAGACGGCTATTTGAAAACATAGTGACAAAAGAAAAAATTGCACAAAACGTGCAATTTCTCCTTTTGACACAATGTTTTCCACTTTAAGTCATAGGTTATCCATTTAATTATAGAGATTTTCTATGTTTTGACAAAATATGTTCAAAGTCGTCTGCTGCAGAAATGTCGTATGAGGGAAAGGGTTAAAGCAGACGGCGTTTTGAAAACATAGTGACAAAAGAAGAAATTGCACAAAACGTGCAATTTCTCCTTTTGTCACAATGTTTTCCACTTTTAGTCATAGGTTATCCATCTGACAAAATATGTTCAAAGTCGTCTGCTGCAGAAATGTCGTATGAGGGAAAGGGTTAAGGCTTATTTCAACAACACCTTCATTTTAACATTGTATCTCCATGCTTCATTTTGGCTGTATGATCGAACAGTTTATGCAAGTTCAATATTTTTGTAACAAAACACCTATTATATAATTTAAACAATTTACAGGTAAAGTTTTTCCAAAGTTAAAGCGTAAGGGCAGTAGACTGTCGAACCTGTCGTCGAGTAGCAAAGAGGGCAGCACCAGTTCTACATCCAGTAGTACAGATATGGAGGAGGAGGCGACAGATTATGTGTTCAGAATCGTGAAGGTGTTTAAACCGGATAATATTCGTATGTATCATTTTATACCTTAGTAAATAGACCTTTAGACATTTGCACTTGGTGTAGATCAAGATCAGACAGTGCTTTAGCATATGATCAGTCTGATAAGTTCTTGCTATGTTTTCTTTTTTGTCAACGGGCTATCAAAGAATCTCCTATGTAAAATCCTTTTCCACTTACAGCAAATCTGCACCAGACGACTTTGAATTATATTATTTCAGTTATATCATGGCGATAGTTAACTTATTCATGATCCCTGGGTAAACAAACCAGTACTAGGCTAGAAAACATGCCTTGCCCAAGGACATCCGGTTTCAAATCCCCGACGTTAACCACTCGACCACGGCAGATTCCTACAATTGTAGGTAAAATTACTGAAAAAGTTGAAAACTTTGGTAAAAGGAGAAATTGCTCGTTTAGAGCAATTTCTTCTTTTGTCTCGATGCTTTCAAATGTCGTCTGCTGCAGATGCATCAAAATGCGTCTATAAGTGGGAAAGGGTTAAAAAACACTGATCAAATCTTATACTATACAAATGGCAAATGTCTGAAGCTCTAATTTTCGCTCACCTCAGCATCACCTTTTGTCTGTCTTCTGTGCTTCATGCCTCATCAACGATTGCCTTAATAACACTCTAAAGGCAACATTTTGCATCCAATCTTCATGAAAGTTTATCAGAACAATCATTTCAATCAAGTCTTGGCCAAGTGAAAGTTTGTCTTGATGATATAGATTAAATATTGTTAATTTTCGGTAAAAATTCAGTCTTTGTGGAAAAGCAGCCAGTTGCTTGGAAAGAATGTTGTGTGGAGTACTGGTGTGAGAAAGTGAGGAAACACATGAGTAGGTGAACTGGCCTCCGTGATATGACTGAAAAATTGTTGAAAACGGCGTTAAACTCCAATCAATCTATCCGGTAAAAAGTTAGGTCACTAGGTCAAATTGAAGGAAAAAGATATTGTGAACACTTTGGAAGCCATATTTTGAACTTGAGCATGTTGAAATTTCGTCAGAACGATTGTCTTGATGATTTGTTTTCATCTTTGTTCAGTAATTATAACTACAATTATAGTGATTTTCCATAATTTTGAGTAAATATGTTTAAAGTCTTTTGCTGCAGATTTGCTTGATGTGGGAAAGGGTTAATCATGGCATTTGTAAAAGGGGGACTTGTTGTTCATCCAGACAGTGAAAACTCGCATGAGTCTTTGGAAATGTAGAATAGTGACAAAGCCTTCACACAATGTATAAATGCCCTAGGTTTTACTTCTTACCAAAAGCATTGAAATTTCACACTTTCTCTGACATTTGATTGAACAACTGTAAGAATACTTTTATTAGGTAACCCTTTCCCTCATATAGACGCTTTCTGACGCCTAGAGCAGACGGCATTTAGAAAACATTGTGACAAAAGAAGAAATTGTTCAAGACCAGCATTTTCTCCTTTTGCCACAATGTTTTCCATTTTTAGTCATAGGTTATCCATTCAATTATAGAGATTTTCTATTTTTTGACAAAATGTGTTCAAAGTCGTCTGCTGCTGAATTGTCTTATCAGGGTAAGGGGTAATATTATGTGGAAGTAAAGATGCACTAAGACCTAACTTATTTTGTCAAAACATAGAAAATCTCCATAGGTAAATGGATAACCTATGACAAAAAGTGGAAAACATTGTGGCAAAAGGAGAAATTGCACGTTTTGTGCAATTTCTTCTTTTGTTACTATGTTTTCAATCTGCTGCAGAGGCGTCAGAAAGCGTCTATATGAGGGAAAGGGTTAACCCTTTACCACATACAGACACTTTTTGACGCCTCTGCAGCAGACGACTTTTGAAAACATGTTGGCAAAAGGAGAAATTGCTCAAAACAAGCAATTTCTCGACTTTTGCCAAAATGTTTTCAACTGTTTTCAGTTATTGTACCTTCATTTATAGAGATTTTCCTGATGTTTTCAAACATGCTTTCAAAGTTGTCTGCTGCAAATTTGTTATATCTAGGAAAGGGTTAAACTAAGAATGTGTACAAGATAGATGCTCAATAAGATCAAACTGCATACTGGTACAGACTTTTTATGGACAAAACCATTCATCATTCCTGACGAAATGACAATAATGGTGGTATGGAAAACAGATACAACTCTGAGCACACCATTCACTATTGAAAACATTGTGGCAAAAATTGAAATTGAGAATAATAAGCAATTTCCTCCTTTGCCACAATTATTCCATCTCACTTAAATAATTACATTTTCATTTATAGAGATTGTCCATTTTTGCCTGCATGTTTTTTAAAGTCGTCTGATGCAGATGTGTTGTATGTTGTACAAGGGTTAATGGAAAACAGAGATGACCCTGTTCAGACTGCACAGGTCTGATCGATCTAGGTATTTTCTTGCAATTAAAATTCATAATGTTGTTTTTTTCTTATGAAAAGACAGACCAGTTACCTGTTATACAGATGACTTTGAAAACATTGTGAGAAATGTAAAAAAATTTCAAGTTGAGCAATTTCTTCTTTTCCCACCTTTTTTTTTTTTTAATTTTTAATTCCAAATTTGTACATATTACATATTTAATCTCTCTTGGATTCAGAGCATATAAGTCTTGAAATTTTAAATGACATATAATGATATATGGTAAACTTTTGTAATAGAATTCATATTTTAATTACAGCACCAGAAGTTCTAGATCCCAAAGCCAAATTCCGGCCCTCTGATTTGCTCCCATGGGCCCTTAATCGTCTCCCCAGAGGTCCTAGTCCTCTTGCCAAATGTGATGTACAGACATACGCTAAGGTACAAGAAGAACAAAACAACACTTGCATTACAAAGCTGGGGACTGGACAGATTAGACAAGGGTTAGTTCATTTATCATCTATCTGGTTTTTACTCTGATTTCAACAACAATTCAAGGCTACCAGGAAATTGTTTCCTGTCCAACGGCATTTCATCATGACCGATCATTGCAGAGTCTTGCCACAAAAAAGTTTGAAGAGATGTTCCTTGGGTGACCCTCTATCAGATTCCTTCCAGTCATGGTGATTGGTCTAAGAATGTGGCTGCCAGTGGGCGGGCTGTTATATTGAAAACTTTAAAAATCCTCTTTTTAGCTCGCCAGTACGAAGTACAGGAGAGCTTATGTGTTACCCCCGGCGTCGGCACCGTCGGCACCGTCGGCGGTGGCGTAGACACCTAGGTTTAAGGTTTGTGTTTAAGGTTTTCATTTGGGTTTTAAGGGTTTATACCTTTAGGAACCATTTGTCATCCATCTACGCACACCACTACACCCGTCCTGACCCTGGGTGAAGGTCAAGGTAATTTCTACTTGGTTCTACTTGGTTCAGTTACAAGGTTTAAGGTTTGCGTTTAACGTTTAACATATCACTCTGCATTCACTATTATGACATTGATTGCTTTCATATTTAGTTTATACATTTAGGAACTATTGGTCATCCATCTACGCACACCACTACACCCGTTCTGACCCTGGGTCAAGGTCAAGGTCATTTCTACTTGGTTCAGTTACAAGGTTTAAGGTTTGCGTTTAACGTTTAACATATCACTCTGCATTCACTATTATGACATTGATTGCTTTCATATTTAGTTTATACATTTAGGAACTATTGGTCATCCATCTACGCACACCACTACACCCGTTCTGACCCTGGGTCAAGGTCAAGGTCATTTCTACTTGGTTCAGTTACAAGGTTTAAGGTTTGCGTTTAACGTTTAACATATCACTCTGCAGTCACTATTATGACATTGATTGCTTTCATATTTAGTTTATACATTTAGGAACTATTGGTCATCCATCTGCGCACACCACTACACCCGTCCTGCACCTGGGTCAAGGTCAAGGTCATTTCTACTTGGTTCAGTTACAAGGTTTAAGGTTTGCGTTTAACGTTTAACATATCACTCTGCATTCACTATTATGACATTGATTGCTTTCATATTTAGTTTATACATTTAGGAACTATTGGTCCATCTACGCACCCCACTACACCTGTCCTGACCCTGGGTCAAGGTCAAGTTATATCAGTGTTATTGCCCCTTTTCTGTCAAAAAATCTAACTTTTTCGTCACGTTTTCAAATAACTTTTTTTCTACTCAAAGGATTAGATTGAAACTTCTGACAAATGTTTATATCAATGTGTGTGATTGGTTCACAAAAGGGGGATAATCCAAATAATTTTATATCAGAGTTATTGCCCCTTTTCTGTCAAAAAATTAAATTTTCAAATAACTTTTTTTCTACCCGAAGGATTGGATTGAAACTTCTGACAAATGTTACTTTTTTTTTTATTCGACGTCTGTCTGTCTTTTTTTTTTTTATCCGGCGTCTGTCTGTCTGTCTGTCCGTCACACTTTTTTCGTCACGTTTTCAAATAACTTTTGTTCTACTCAAAGGATTAGATTGAAACTTCTGACAAATGTTTTTATCAATGTGTGTGATTGGTTCACAAAAGGGCGATAATCCAAATAATTTTATATCAGAGTTATTGCCCCTTTTCTGTCAAAAATTTAAATTTTCAAATAACTTTTTTTCTACTCAAAGGATTAGATTGAAACTTCTGACAAATGTTTATATCAATGTGTATGATGGGTTCACAAAAAGGGGGATAATCCAAATATTTTTATATCAGAGTTATTGGCCCTTTTCTGTCAAAAATTTAATCTACTCAAAGGATTGGATTGAAACTTCTGACAAATGTTTATATCAATGTGTATGATGGGTTCACAAAAGGGGGATAATCCAAATATTTTTATATCAGAGTTATTGCCCATTTTCTGTCAAATATTCAAATTAATTTTTTTCTGCTCAAAGGATTGGATTGAAACTTCTGACAAATGTTTATATCAATTTTTGTGATGGGTTCACAAAAGGGGGATAATCCAAATATTTTTTATATCAGAGTTATTGCCCCTTTTCTATCAAAAATTAAAATTTTCTGACAAGGCGCCGGCAGGTGACACACGTGCTCCGGGGAGCACTCCATTCTAGTTCAACTTAGAATTTTTGTCAAAAGTATTGAAAAGGTGTATTATCTTGCAATAGGTGATACTGTGCGACTTTACCTAATACTTTAACTGTTCTGAAGTAGGCCCTGATATACGATGGCCCTGATAGGCGAGCTATATTGTCCTCCGACAACTCTTGTTCAAAAATATCTGGCCAATTTCAAAAAAAAATTGCTGAAATGTTCCTTGTTTGACCCTCTACCAGAATACTTCTAGGCATGTTGGTTGGTAAAAGTTATTGTGGTAGGCATTCCAATCACATTGCATAATTCAAGTGAGCAATCCAGGGCCATCATGGCCTACTTCTTTCAAACAATTTTTGTTAAAGAGCTGATTTTTTTTTTTCATATACTGTTTGGGCATGAGTCACATATAAATAATACTGCCTCAGTTGTGTGTGGCACATCACAGGTTTGATCCCTGGCCAGGACATACCAAAGACTTTTAAAAATTGTGGTAAAGGCTCTCTTTCCTTGGCGCTAAGAATTTTGGGGTAGACATTATGATCGAATTGCTTGTGTCAGGAGTTATGGACCGGTAGTACTGGTAACTTAGCCAGGAAATGCTGCAATATGATAGAAAAAATGTTGAAATCGGCATTAAACACCATACAATAGTATATGAATAATAATGGAGTGTAATTACACTTTGGTTGACCTGTATAGAGAAATTCTGATGTAACTATCGACCATTGTACATAAAATGAAATTTCAAGTGCCTTACTTATTTATCCATGTTATAACTTTGAAACCATTCTATGCTAGATGGAAGTTTATACATGGGTTTATCATGATATTAGTAGCTGGTTTTAACATATACATCTGAGATATATTTTTATGCCCCCCCGGAATCTCCGATTCGGGGGGCATATAGTTTTTGGCCTGTCTGTCTGTCTGCACGTTGGTCTGCACGTCTGTCTGTCTGTCTGCACAAAAAAAACTTTAACCTTGACCACTACTTTTGAACCATAACAGGTACGGCTACCATATTTCACATGTGTATTCCTTGTGACATGACCTTTCTGTCAGTACCAAAATGTTTGACCTTGCGACCTTGACCTTTGACCTAGATGTAGTTTTTGGCCTGTCTGCACGAAAAAAACTTTAACCTTGACCACTACTTTTGAACCATAACAGGTACGGCTACCATATTTCACATGTGTATTCCTTGTGACATTACCTTTCTGTCAGTACCAAAATGTTTGACCTTGCAACCTTGACCTTTGACCTAGATGTTGCCATTCTCGAAAAAAACCTTTAACCTTGGCCATTACTTTTGAACCATAACAGGTACGGCTACCATATTTCACATGTGTATTCCTTGTGACATGACCTTTCTGTCAGTACCAACATTTTTGACCTTGCGACCTTGACCTTTGACCTAGATGTAGTTTTTGGCCTGTCTGCACGAAAAAAACTTTAACCTTGACCACTACTTTTGAACCATAACAGGTACGGCTACCATATTTCACATGTGTATTCCTTGTGACATTACCTTTCTGTCAGTACCAAAATGTTTGACCTTGCAACCTTGACCTTTGACCTAGATGTTGCCATTCTCGAAAAAAACTTTAACCTTGGCCATTACTTTTGAACCATAACAGGTACGGCTACCATATATCACATGTGTATTCCTTGTGACATGACCTTTCTGTCAGTACCAACATTTTTGACCTTGCGACCTTGACCTTTGACCTAGATGTAGTTTTTGGCCTGTCTGCACGAAAAAAACTTTAACCTTGACCACTACTTTTGAACCATAACAGGTACGGCTACCATATTTCACATGTGTATTCCTTGTGACATTACCTTTCTGTCAGTACCAAAATGTTTGACCTTGACCTTTGACCTAGATGTTGCCATTCTCGAAAAAAACTTTAACCTTGGCCATTATTTTGAACCATAACAGGTACGGCTACCATATTTCACATGTGTATTCCTTGTGACATGACCTTTCTGTCAGTACCAACATTTTTGACCTTGCGACCTTGACCTTTGACCTAGATGTTGCCATTCTCGAAAAAAACCTTTAACCTTGGCCATTACTTTTGAACCATAACAGATACGGCTACTATATTTCACATGTGTATTCCTTGTGACATGACCTTTCTGTCAGTACCAACATTTTTGACCTTGACCTTTGACCTAGATGTTGCCATTCTCAATTTTTTTTTTAACCTTGGCCATTACTTTTGAACCATAACAGGTAAGGCTTCCATATTTCACATGTGTATACCTTGTGACATGACCTTTCTGTCAGTACCAAAATTTTTGACCTTGCGACCTTGACCTTTGACCTAGATGTAGTTTTTGGCCTGTCTGCACGAAAAAAACTTTAACCTTGACCACTACTTTTGAACCATAACAGGTACGGCTACCATATTTCACATGTGTATTCCTTGTGACATTACCTTTCTGTCAGTACCAAAATGTTTGACCTTGCAACCTTGACCTTTGACCTAGATGTTGCCATTCTCGAAAAAAACTTTAACCTTGGCCATTACTTTTGAACCATAACAGGTACGGCTACCATATTTCACATGTGTATTCCTTGTGACATGACCTTTCTGTCAGTACCAACATTTTTGACCTTGCGACCTTGACCTTTGACCTAGATGTAGTTTTTGGCCTGTCTGCACGAAAAAAACTTTAACCTTGACCACTACTTTTGAACCATAACAGGTACGGCTACCATATTTCACATGTGTATTCCTTGTGACATTACCTTTCTGTCAGTACCAAAATGTTTGACCTAGATGTTGCCATTCTCGAAAAAAACTTTAACCTTGGCCATTATTTTGAACCATAAACAGGTACGGCTACCATATTTCACATGTGTATTCCTTGTGACATGACCTTTCTGTCAGTACCAACATTTTTGACCTTGCGACCTTGACCTTTGACCTAGATGTTGCCATTCTCGAAAAAAACCTTTAACCTTGGCCATTACTTTTGAACCATAACAGATACGGCTACCATATTTCACATGTGTATTCCTTGTGACATGACCTTTCTGTCAGTACCAACATTTTTGACCTTGCGACCTTGACCTTTGACCTAGATGTTGCCATTCTCGAAAAAAACCTTTAACCTTGGCCATTACTTTTGAACCATAACAGATACGGCTACCATATTTCACATGTGTATTCCTTGTGCCATGACCTTTCTGTCAGTACCAACATTTTTGACCTTGACCTTTGACCTAGATGTTGCCATTCTCAATTTTTTTTTTAACCTTCCCCACTACTTTTGAACCATAACAGGTAAGGCTTCCATATTTCACATGTGTATACCTTGTGACATGACCTTTCTGTCAGTACCAAAATTTTTGACCTTGCGACCTTGACCTTTGACCTAGATGTAGTTTTTGGCCTGTCTGCACGAAAAAAACTTTAACCTTGACCACTACTTTTGAACCATAACAGGTACGGCTACCATATTTCACATGTGTATTCCTTGTGACATTACCTTTCTGTCAGTACCAAAATGTTTGACCTTGCAACCTTGACCTTTGACCTAGATGTTGCCATTCTCGAAAAAAACTTTAACCTTCCCCACTACTTTTGAACCATAACAGGTAAGGCTTCCATATTTCACATGTGTATACCTTGTGACATGACCTTTCTGTCAGTACCAAAATTTTTCACCTTGCGACCTTGACCTTTGACCTAGATGTTGCCATTCTCTAAAAAAACTTTAACCTTGACCACTACTTTTGAACCATAACAGGTATGGCTACCATATTTCACATGTGTATTCCTTGTGACATGACCTTTCTGTCAGTACCAACATTTTTGACCTGGCGACCTTGACCTTTGACCTAGTTATCCATTGGGGGGCATCAGTGTTTCACAAACACATCTTGTTTTTAATGACAAGCATATTGTTTTGGGCATGGCAACTTTTTTTGCAAACACATTTTTGGTTTTATGTTAATGCCCACCCTTCAAAGATGAGTTTTTATGCCCCCGGAATCATAGATTCGGTGGGCATATAGTTTTTGGCCTGTCTGCACGTCTGTCTGCACGTCTGTCTGTCTGCATGAAAAAAACTTTAACCTTGACCACTACTTTTGAACCATAACAGGTACGGCTACCATATTTCACGTGTGTATTCCTTGTGACATGACCTTTCTGTCAGTACCAACATTTTTGACCTTCCGACCTTGACCTTTGACCTAGATGTTGCCATTCTCGAAAAAAACTTTAACCTTGGCCATTACTTTTGAACCATAACAGGTACGGCTACCATATTTCACATGTGTATTCCTTGTGACATGACCTTTCTGTCAGTACCAACATTTTTGACCTTGCGACCTTGACCTTTGACCTAGATGTTGCCATTCTCAAAAAAACCTTTAACCTTGACCACTACTTTTGAACCATAACAGGTACGGCTACCATATTTCACATGTGTATACCTTGTGACATGACCTTTCTGTCAGTACCAACAATTTTCATGCGACCTTGACCTTTGACCTAGATGTTGTCATTCTCGAAAAAAACTTTAACCTTCACCACTACTTTTGAACCATAACAGGTACGGCTACCATATTTCACATGTTTATACCTTGTGACATGACCTTTCTGTCAATACCAAAATTGTTCACCTTGCGATCTTGACCTTTGACCTAGATGATGCCATTCTCGAAAAAAACTTTAACTTTGACCACTACTTTTGAACCATAACAGGTACGGCTACCATATTTTACATGTGTATTCCTTGTGACATGACCTTTCTGTCAGTACCAACATTTTTGACCTTGCGACCTTGACCTTTGACCTAGATGTTGCTATTCTCAAAAAACACTTTTAACCTTGACCACTACTTTTGAACCATAACAGGTACGGCTACCATATTTCACATGCGTATACCTTGTGACATGACCTTTCTGTCAGTACCAACAATTTTTACCTTGCGACCTTGACCTTTGACCTAGATGTTGTCATTCTCGAAAAAAACTTTAACCTTCACCACTACTTTTGAACCATAACAGGTACGGCTACCATATTTCACATGTGTATTCCTTGTGACATGACCTTTCTGTCAGTACCAACATTTTTGACCTGGCGACCTTGACCTTTGACCTAGATGTTGCCATTCGGGGGCATCAGTGCTTCACAAACACATCTTGTTTTTTATATAGTTGGTCTGTTGGTAGACCAAAGCGTGTCCAATTGATAACTGAATAATGCTTCGACCTACAGCACTCAAACTTGTTAGGTAGGTTGGGCACAACCAGTAGATGACCCCTATTGATTTTGAGGTCATCCATTCCGAGGTCAAGGTCAAGTGACCTTGAACTTGTTCCTAACAATGTGACCCTCAGGGGGCATAATGACAAACATTGTTTTGCATTGACTTAAAAGTTTGATATATTTATATTTGTTTTTATAGAAGTACAATAAAACAACTATGTGATACAATGAGGAGACAGATTATTTCACGAGCATTTTATGGATGTAAGTACATGTTTAACATCCTTTATTTTGTCAATGATTAAATGTTTTATTTCGTTTTCCGAAGCTTTCTACACAAGTTTACACTTTCCTGAATACAAGCGACAGTTGATACCAGATCACTCATGAAATTATTGTTGGAAAAGGACAAACTATTGACTTGAAATATGTAAAAATTGCTTCTCTTCTGTCAATGTTTACAAAACTGCATCAAAATGCTATCAAAATTTTAAAAAAATTGACAATTTTTTCCTAAGGTTGTCAAGGTTTTGTCTGATTCAGTAAAACATTTAACAATGTTATTGCTCTTTACCACTTTCCCACATACTAGAAATCTGCAGAAAATGACTTTGAACACATCTCAGTTAAAAAGTCGAAAATCTTTATAAATGTGTATGTATAAATATTGAAAATTGTTGACGACAATGTGGCAAAAGAAGAAAAAGCTCATTGTGATCAATTTCTTCTTTTGCCACAACGGTTTAGTATATATGGTATGCTGCATAGGCATTAGAAAGGGTCTGTAAATCAGAAATGGTCAATATTTATACTGCAATGCTTGTTTAAATCACAGTTTTACTGCAATATCTCCTCAGAAAATTAATTATAGATACACTATCATGTTACTGTCACCTTCATCCCATACAGGGTTGGCCCATTGCAGACATTTGAAGACCGTGAGAACCCACCTGTCTGGCCTTGTTCACCACCGAATATTTCCCATAGACCAGCCACATGATGCCTCTAAAGGACTCACAAAAGCAGTCTGGAATGAAATGGTCCGCACTGGAACGGTAAGTTAACCCTCTCCCACATACAACAAAATCTGCAGCAGACGACTTTGAAATCATCTAGGCAAAAACATGGAAGCTTTCTGTATATGAATGAATGAATGAATGTATATTGTTTTATGGCGCATCGACAGCTAAGGTCATTTAGCGCGCAATTAAATTTAATTATTCATGATCCCTGGGTAAACAAACCAGTACTAGGCTAGAAAATGTGCCTTGCCCAAGGGCACTCCACCATGACTGTAGTGCCGCGACTGGGGATCGAACCCGGGACACCCGGTTTCGAAATCCCCGACGCTAACCACTCGACCACAGCGGATTCCTTTTCTGTATATGAAAGGATAATTATTAAACAGAATTGAAAACATTGTGGCAAAAGGTTCTTCATTGAAGATAGTGTGATTAAGTGATACTTTTGAAATCATTGAAGATTGTGTGATTTAGTGATTCTTTTGAGATCATTGAAGATTGTGTGATTTAGTGATACTTTTGAAATCATTGAAGATTGTTTGATTTAGTGATACTTTTTAAATAATTGAAGATTGTGTGATTTAGTGATACTTTTGAAATCATTGAAGATTGTTTGATTTAGTGATACTTTTTAAATAATTGAAGATTGTGTGATTTAGTGATATTTTTAAAATCATTGAAGATTGTGTGATTAAGTGATACTTATTTCAGTGCTTATTTACAAAGCTATCTGAATATTTTAGGGCAGTATGAATTGATTTTATCTCGTTGCCTGCTTGATGTATACATCCGTTTATCATGTTTACATGGCTAAACTGGTTCTCAGCAACTGCCCGCGTACATTCAATTAAGCTCCATTATCTGGTGCACATTTGCATTTTACCAGCTTGTTAAGATTAAAAACGCGTTCCCACATACAGTAAATCTGCAGCAGAAGACTTTGAAACTTAAAGACAAAAATATGGAAACTATAAATTAAAGAACATTAATTTTATTCAATAAAGTTGAAAACTTCGTGGCAAAAGAAAGATTGCTCATTATGAGCAATTTCCTCTTTTTATGAATGTTTTAAAAATTCGTCTGCTGAAGACACACCGCAATACATCTTAAGGTGAGAAAGGGTTAATGGAGTTAGGGCCCTTTGATATTTAACTTTTAAATTCCCATTCCGGACGCATCAATTGGTTTTCTTGTTTCCTAAGAGTTTGTTACCCTGCATCTGAAGTTTTAATCAAATCATTCAAGTTAGATATGTTAAAAGATTTAAATGTGTGGCAACCCCTATCATGATATTAAGCCTTTCCCACTTACAACAAATCAGCAGCAGACGACTGAAAACTTACAATGGTAAAATAATGGTAAATCTCTATACGGGAAAGTGTAATTATCAAAAAGAATTGAAAAGATTGTGGCAAAATGTGTTAAATGTCGTCTGCTGAAGAGGCATCTTAATTTAGATTTGAATTTTAAAATGTATCAGTAAAGTTCACATGCCCCACATTTTACTAAACTAGGTTCTATAGGTGACACTTGGGAAACTTTTCTCTGTCGTCTGTCTATTTTGGTTTGACAAGATTTATAGTTACTGTTTATTGGCAATGGATACATGTATTCCTTCACATATTTGTTTTATGTATATATACATATATAGCATGATATCCACATGCAAATCATCTTCACCCCAAAGCTCTTGATAAGGGGCGTTTTGCATGTTCTAAAATCCTTATTTGATCCTCTAACCCTATGTTGTGGGTACTCAAAAGAATTATCTCAGTGAGACGATTCTTTTGAGTACCCACAACATAGGGTTTGCTTTATTAATAAAAGAGAAATTGTGGGGAAAAGAGCTGAATACCCCTCCTTATCTGGACCTCTGACAGCCTTTCCCAGATGCACTGTTCTGTTATGCAAAGACATATTTCAGACCATACTACCGAAACGCATGAAATAACTCATCTTATCAGTTTTATTTTTAATATTCAGGTGACTGGGTATCCAGAGGTATTCAGACTGGTTTACTATGGCGGTATTGAACATGAAATAAGGAAAGAGGTAAATCTTGTTTGTATTCATGGTCACAATATTACATTACTATGCTAGTTACTGGTACTGCAGTCAGTAACAATGAGCACTATTAATCCAGGGGTTGTGGGTTCAAACTATGGCTCAGCCATCTATTCTTACCGAAGATTGATAGAAGTCATTGTTCCCGGTGTCATTTATGTTCCACCAATGGACTAAATAGTTTATGGTGTAAGGTGGCCTGGTAAGAATGTTGTGTTGAGTACAGATGAGAGAAAGGCAATAAAAAGAAGACAACTTTTTAAAACATTGTTGAAAAACGAGAACTTGCTGCAAACAAGCAATATCTACTTTTCTCATAATCTTATGAACTCTGTATCAAATTCATACTTCTAATTGTCCACACGTAACATAGTCTTCTTCAGATGTTTTTAAAAATATTATATGAGAACAACTGTTTCCAACTATGTTTTAGGTGTGGCCATATTTGTTAGGACATTATAAGTTTGACAGTACCAAAGAAGAGCGGGACTATCTCGACAAGAAAACACACGATTTGTACGAGAAGACCATGTCAGAATGGCTGGCAGTGGAGGCCATTGTCAAACAGAGAGAACGAGAAAACATGGCAGCCAATTTAGCAAAAATGTCATCAGAGAGCACAGATGGTAACATACCTCTAGTGAGAAAGGATTCGAGTCTGGACAATGATGTGTTCTTGTCTCAAAGTTTTGACTCGGATGAGTTCTCACATCCAGAAACTGTGCCCGAAGAGAGTAGTGCTACCGGGACTACTTGCTGTACTCCCGACAGAAAACAAAGCATGGACTTACATTTTGATGTTATAGACAAAATTACACAAACAGACAGTTGTCCTTTGATTGAGAAACGTGAATATTTGACATCATACACCACCGACAGTCCAGACGATGGACTTGGAGATTCTATTGCTCGTCAGAGCTCACAAGAACGCAATAAACTAGACTCTGCAGGCGATTCAGAGAGTACAGATATTTCTAAAACAGACCGAGAAGGGAGCATAGAAAGGGGAGTGAGTAGGACTAAAATGTCGGTGGAGAGTTCAGGATTGGAGGAGGACGAGAACGAGGCAGATGACGAGGGAGGGGATGAGGAGGAGGATATGGAACAGGATGACCAGGATGGAGACATATCTACAGTGGAAGAGGCAGATCAACCAATCATCACTCTGAGGGTGGAAAACTTGGCCAGCGAACTGGATGGTAAGAAGCCCTTAACACATACAACAATTCTGCAGTAGACCTTGTAAACTTCTTGGCAAAAATATTCAAATATTTTATATACACTGGAAATCGCAATTTTCCAGTAGAACGCGATGGTTTTTTAGCTCCCATTGCAATCTTGAAAACAAAGTAAATTTTCCATTTTAATTTAAAAAAAATCTACACCAAAAATAAAATTATAATTTAAAAAAAAAATCCAACTGAGAATTCTGTAAAAGACTACTAATTTGAAAAATAATATACAAACCTGACTTTAAAAATCCAAACAAATAAACTAGTCAAAAATATTGCAAAGTCATAAATTATGAAAGTATGATGAGTGGACAGAGTTGAAAACATTAGGGCAACAGTTGTCTGCTGCTGTCAATGCATCAAAATCCTCTGCAAGTGGGAAGTGGTTAACCCTTTTCCTCATATAGACGCCTTCTGAAGCCTCTGCAGTAGACAGCTTTTTGAAAACATAGTGACAAAAGAAGAAATTGCTCAAAACGATTATAGAGATTTTCTATTGTTTGACAAAATATGTTCAAAGTCGTCTGCTGCAGAATTGTCGTATGAGGGAAAGGGTTAAACCTTTCCTAAATACAACAAATCTGCAGCAGATGACCTTTAAAACAAAGTGATAAAAACCTGAAAAATCTCCATAATTGGCTTAATTGTTACATGAAGCAGGACACATTGTGACCAAAAGTCGTCTGCTTCTTTTGCGTCAAAATGTTTCTGCAGGTAGGTCAATGTTATGGTATGAACTGTTTATCAAATATGGTTCTATAGTCATTTGTTTTAAACATAGGTTAAAAAACGAAGCATTGTTATGAAGAACTTGAACGAATATGTATATTGATTTGAAAAAAAACCTGAAGGAAAACATCATTGATATCTAGTGTATTTTGGAATTGAATGGATCAAGTTGAGCATACAAACCGTTTATGATAAATATCATGAAAACCATTTATACTATTAACATATATTGTTATTTATTGTAGAACATACTCGCCATTTGTCAACATCTAAAGAAAGTCTGATGTCCCCAGCATCTCCTGCATCCAATGGAGGCGTATATTCTGTAAGTACAGGTTTTAACCCTTTCCCACATACAGACTCATTTAGACGCAATCGCAGCAGACGACTTTTGACAACATCGTGTCAAAATGAGAAATTGCTCAAAACAAGCAATTTCTGGTTCTGTCACAATGTTTCAACTTTTTTCAGTAATTATACTTAACCCTTTCCTTTATATAGACGCTTTCTGACGCCTCTGCAGCAGACAGCTTTTTGAAAACATAGTGACAAAAGAAAAAAATTCTCTAAACGAGCAATTTCTCCTTTTGCCACAATGTTTTCCACTTTTAGTTATAGGTTATACATTCAATTATAGAGATTTTCCATATTTTGACAAAATATGTTCAAAGTCGTCTGCTGCAGAATTACTGTATGAGGGAAAGGGTTAATTACAGAGATTTTCCATATTTTTTAGTAGATATTTTCAAAGTCGTCTGCTGCAGATTTGCTGTATGTGGAAAAGGGTTAAAATACAACAAATCTGCAGCAGATCACTGCAAAAATATAGAAAGTATCTATAAATGAAAATATAATGATTTTTTAGCAACATACAACAAATCTATCTACAGCAGATGATACTAAAAGCATCTAGATAAAAAATATCAAAAGTCTCTAAAAAAAAATTATTAACATATTTGTTGAATAATGTTGAAAACATTGTGGCAAAAGGAGAAATTGCTCATTATTATGAGACATTCACAGTTCGAAGTTTACATTAGAATAATGTAGGTGGATGTTCTGGCAGATCTTTATGTGTTTAGCCTGTTATATAAACCAGGAGACACTCAAAATCCCCATGCTCAAAATCCCCATGGTTCAAAATTGGCATAGTACTCAAAATCTCCATGGTGAATATCTGTGTTTATTTTGTTTGTCACTGCCAGTTATTTAAATTATCATTCCCCTAAATTAGATTAGTTAATTATTTTGAGTACAATGCACATTTTGAACCATGGGGATTTTGATATACACTTATATAAACCATGTGTTCTGAAAAAGGGGTTTGATGGCTTGTTCAAATATTATAGGCTAAGGTAAGTCTTTGCGTAGACTGATCTGGGCCGACACATTCCGTCTCAGGGGGAAAGAAGTATAGACTAATAATTCCTGCGTTGTTAAACACCAATCAATGATTCAATGTCTTCTGACAAATGTACTGAAGTGTTCTCACACGTTTCACAGCAATGCGCTTTTATATCTAGAAGAAACTGTGATACATTAAGATTCCTTTTTGCTTTAACCTATTCTCACACAGAACACATATGTATGAGAAGTTTGTTCGAATTGTCAGGGGGAAAATATCTAAGGTATAATGTTGAAAAAAGAGTAGAAAACATTGTAGGAAAGGGAGAAATTGCTTGTTAGAAGTAGTTTCTTGTTTTCCCAAAATGTTGCCAAACATTGTCTGTTGTAAGTGCTTCATAAATCTTTATGTGGGAAAGGGTTAACTGGTATATTGAAGTTTTGTTTTACCATTTCAGCAAGAATTGTTGGACAATGTTGCCCTGAACTTACACAGGATTGACAAGGATGTACAGAGATGTGACAGAAATTATTGGTATTTTACACTTGAAAATCTGGAAAAATTACGCAATATCATGTGCACGTAAGTAAATCATTAACTCTTTTTATAATAAAACAAATATGCAGCAGACAATCTTTTTGAAAATCTCAGTAAATGATTTTGTATTTATTAAATGGAGTTAAAATCATTGTTACAAAAGGAGAAACTGTTCATTACGAGCCCCAGAATTACAAGAAATGTTGACCCCCAGAATCACAAGAGATGTGGAGACCCTGAATTACCACAGATGTGGACTCCCATAATTACCAGAGATATCAACTCCAAGAATCACCAATATTGTGGAACCCCTTTTGATGTGTGATATTAATTTAAACCTTTTCCCAATTATGACAAATCTTTGAAAACATTTAAGCAAACATTTGGAAAAACTATATAAATAAAATGAAATTATTGAATCAAGTTGAATACATTGTGGCACAAGGAAAAATTGGTCATCATGAACAATTTTGTTTTTGGCCACAATGTACTCGACAGTTGTCAGCTGTAGATGCATCACTATGTGTCTTTAGGTGGGAATAGGGTTAACCCTTTCCCACATACGACAATTCTGCAGCAGACAACTTTGAACATATTTTGTCAAAGAAATAGAAAATCTCTTTAATTGAATGGATAACCTATGACTAAAAGTGGAAAACATTGTGGCAAAAGGAGAAATTGCTCGTTTTGAGCAATTTCTTCTATTGTCACTATGTTTTCAAAAAGCCTTCTGCTGCAGGGGTGTCAGAAAGCGTCTATATGAGGGAAAGGGTTAAGAATGTTCTTGTTGTTCCAGATATGTGTGGGAGCATTTGGATGTAGGCTATGTACAGGGAATGTGTGATCTCTTGGCACCAATACTAGTCATTATTGATGAAGGTAAGGTCCTCTATATATATTTTATCTTGTAAAGACAGTTTATTTAGTTAATTCAGAGCTGTAAATTAAGCAAGTATTTAGTATCCTTATTTGACCTCCAAACCCTATGTTGTGGGTACGCAAAAGCATCGTCTCAATGAGACAATTCTGTTGAGTGCCCAATATATAGAGTTTAAGTGTGTAATAAGTGAGATATTGTGGTGCAAAGAACAGCCTACTCATCTTATCTAGGTCTGTAAGTCATGCAGCAGATGAAAGGTCACAGTGGTTAGGGAGTGAGGCGTTGGAGCGAGAGATATGGCTTACCTCCTTGGCACTCCGGGTTTTCGGATAGATAGATATTATTTATTTAGTAAAAAGTAAATTTAACCCTTTCCCTCATACGACAATTCTGCAGCAGACGACTTTGAACATATTTTGTCAAAATACAGAAAATCTCTTTAATTGAATGGATAACCTATGACTAAAAGTGGGAAATTGCACGTTTTGTGCAATTTCTTTTTTTGTCACTATGTTTTCAAAAAGCCGTCTGCTACAGAGGCGTCAGAAAGCGTCTATATGAGGGAAAGGGTTAACACAAGATTCTAGTTACATAAAAATAAGTATATACATATGTTAACAAAATTATGAATGAGCTATAAGCATTAATCTGGTACAACACATTCATATATGAGGATGAACAAAACATAGATATTTTCTTCATCAATCTTTAGCTTACCTTAGCACAAAGAGTATGCTCATATACTGTTGAAAGTTGCTTACAACATTTATAAAATGAATAAACTTTTTGATTTTCCACAATGTCTTTAGCTCACCTAAGCCAGGGCAGCATGATAATGATCCGTTGAAAAACATGGAACGCAGAACTGATAATTTCAAAGTCGTCTGCTGCAGATTTGATGTGAGCCGTCACGCAAGAAAACCAACATTACGACCTCTGCGTAATGTATCGACCCAGATCAGCCCGCGCAGGCCACGCAGGATAATCTGAGCCGACACATTCCGTCTCAGGTGGATAGAGGTATAGAGTTATGTGTCCTGAAACAGAAAATCTTCAGGAGATGAAAAGTTTTTGTATGGGTTAGCTTGCACAGCATGCATAGGCTGATCTGGGTCAATACTTAATGCAGAGACCACAATGTTGGTTTTCTCGCGGGAAACCTCATGTATGTTTGGAAGCATTAATTTCGGTTTCCTGTAGCAGTGCTTACATAATCCTGTAAGTGACATACTCTCCCTGTGATGTGTCTTGTCATTGTATTTCAGAGTCAAAGTCCTACAGCTGTTTTTGTGAACTCATGAAGAGAATGTCAAGTAACTTTCCACATGGTGGAGCCATGGATACCCACTTCGCCAACATGAGATCTCTCATACAGGTTTATTTCTTTTAATAGTTAAAACAGTGTTTATACATTTTACTTGTCTGAAACCGAAAGGCCTATAGCTAAGATATTTAGTATAGGTTTGTCTAGTGGTCCTACAAAAGAATTGTTCAAATTATGCCACTGGGTTCAAAATTGGCCCGACCCCAGGGGTCACCTGTTTTACATAGAGATAAATAGTGGAAAACTTTGAAAATCTTCTTGTCTGAAACTGAAAGGCCTAGAGCTTCAATATTTGGTATAGCTTGTCTTGTGGTCCTATACAAAGATTGTTCAAATTATGCCACTGGGTTTAAAATTGGCCCTGCCCCGGCGGTCACCTGTTTAACAGAGAGACGTAAAGGGAAAAAATTGTTCAAGCTGTGTCAATTGGTGATACAGGACAGGGTTAGTTTTAACTTTATTCTTATATCAGATCTTTAGCTCACCTGACCCAGAGGCTCAGAGTGAGTTAATGTGACCGGTCTTTGTCCGTCCTACGTGGTTTGTCATCATTATGCTTCAAATGTCATCTCCTCCTAAACTGGTTGACTAATTTTGATAAAGCTTTACAGCAATGTTCCTTGGCTGGGCCCCTTTCAAAGTTGTCCAAAAAATTAAATTACATGTGGAACTGGCATCGGAAAGGAAAAAACTTTAAAACTCTTCTTGTCCAAAAGTACAGGCCAGATTTGAAAATTATTTTGCACAAATATTCTTAAGATGACCCTCTACCAAGATTGTTCAGATTATTCTAATCCATTGAAAAACATGGCCTTCAGGGGATGGAGTTAGTTTTCCTTTTATGTGTATAGTGAAAATTTAGAAAAATATTCTTGTCTAAAAGTACCAGCCTGATAAGAACATTTTTTGGCAAAGATGTTCCTTGGTTGACCATCTTTCAGGATCATTCAAATTATTCGGATCCGTTAAAAAACATGGCCTCCAGCAGGCCGAGCTTGTGTTAATTGAAAACATTAAAAATCTGCTTTTACAAAAGTCCTGGACTGATTTGAAAATAATTAGGCTCAGATGTTCATTGGGTGACCCTCTACCAAGAATTTCAAATTATTCCTATCAGTTGAAAAATATGGCTGCCAGGTTCCTTGTATTAATATAAAGTGAAACCTTTATTAAACATTTTGTCAAAAATATATGCCTGATTTTGAATTAACCTGGCACAAGTGTTCCTTGGGTGACCATTTACCAAGTTATATCAAATCAGGTGAGCAATCCAGGGATATTATGGCCCTCTTGTTTTTAGCTCGCCAGTACGAAGTACAGGAGAGCTTATGTGTTACCCCCGGCGTCGGCACCGTCGGCACCGTCGGCGGTGGCGTAGACACCTAGGTTTAAGGTTTGTGTTTAAGGTTTTAATTTGGGTTTTAAGGGTTTATACCTTTAGGAACCATTTGTCATCCATCTACGCACACCACTACACCCGTCCTGACCCTGGGTGAAGGTCAAGATCATTTCTACTTGGTTCTACTTGGTTCAGTTACAAGGTTTAAGGTTTGCGTTTAACGTTTAACATATCACTCTGCATTCACTATTATGACATTGATTGCTTTCATATTTAGTTTATACATTTAGGAACTATTGGTCATCCATCTACGCACACCACTACACCCGTTCTGACCCTGGGTCAAGGTCAAGGTCATTTCTACTTGGTTCAGTTACAAGGTTTAAGGTTTGCGTTTAACGTTTAACATATCACTCTGCAGTCACTATTATGACATTGATTGCTTTCATATTTAGTTTATACATTTAGGAACTATTGGTCATCCATCTGCGCACACCACTACACCCGTCCTGCACCTGGGTCAAGGTCAAGGTCATTTCTACTTGGTTCAGTTACAAGGTTTAAGGTTTGCGTTTAACGTTTAACATATCACTCTGCATTCACTATTATGACATTGATTGCTTTCATATTTAGTTTATACATTTAGGAACTATTGGTCCATCTACGCACCCCACTACACCCGTCCTGACCCTGGGTCAAGGTCAAGTTATATCAGAGTTATTGCCCCTTTTCTGTCAAAAAATCTAACTTTTTCGTCACGTTTTCAAATAACTTTTTTTCTACTCAAAGGATTAGATTGAAACTTCTGACAAATGTTTATATCAATGTGTGTGATTGGTTCACAAAAGGGGGATAATCCAAATAATTTTATATCAGAGTTATTGCCCCTTTTCTGTCAAAAATTTAATTTTCAAATAACTTTTTTTCTACCCGAAGGATTGGATTGAAACTTCTGACAAATGTTACTTTTTTTTTTATTCGACGTCTGTCTGTCTATTTTTTTTTTTATCCGGCGTCTGTCTGTCTGTCTGTCCGTCACACTTTTTTCGTCACGTTTTCAAATAACTTTTGTTCTACTCAAAGGATTAGATTGAAACTTCTGACAAATGTTTTTATCAATGTGTGTGATTGGTTCACAAAAGGGCGATAATCCAAATAATTTTATATCAGAGTTATTGCCCCTTTTCTGTCAAAAATTTAAATTTTCAAATAACTTTTGTTCTACTCAAAGGATTAGATTGAAACTTCTGACAAATGTTTTTATCAATGTGTGTGATTGGTTCACAAAAGGGCGAAAATCCAAATAATTTTATATCAGAGTTATTGCCCCTTTTCTGTCAAAAATTTAAATTTTCAAATAACTTTTTTTCTACTCAAAGGATTGGATTGAAACTTCTGACAAATGTTTATATCAATGTGTATGATGGGTTCACAAAAAGGGGGATAATCCAAATATTTTTATATCAGAGTTATTGGCCCTTTTCTGTCAAAAATTTAATCTACTCAAAGGATTGGATTGAAACTTCTGACAAATGTTTATATCAATGTGTATGATGGGTTCACAAAAGGGGGATAATCCAAATATTTTTATATCAGAGTTATTGCCCCTTTTCTGTCAAATATTCAAATTACTTTTTTTCTGCTCAAAGGATTGAATTGAAACTTCTGACAAATGTTTATATCAATTTTTGTGATGGGTTCACAAAAGGGGGATAATCCAAATATTTTTTATATCAGAGTTATTGCCCCTTTTCTATCAAAAATTAAAATTTCCTGACAAGGCGCCGGCAGGTGACACACGTGCTCCGGGGAGCACTCTATTCTAGTTGAACTTAGAATTTTTGTCAAAAGTATTGAAAAGGTGTATTATCTTGCAATAGGTGATACTGTGCGACTTTACCTAATACTTTAACTGTTCTGAAGTAGGCCCTGATATACGATGGCCCTGATAGGCGAGCTATATTGTCCTCCGACAACTCTTGTTAAATCTTCTTGTACAAAATGGGACATCGTGGTGGAGTGTAAAATAGCCATCTGTGCACTTCTAGCAAGAGGTCAGAGTCCCTCAATGAAAGCTAAAAACTCACTAGTGTAGTTTTGGCTTAAGTAGGATGCAAAGATATAATATTCCTTTCCAGTGTTCATCATCCGAATGTCATTTTTTGCGATTCAGGGCCATCATGCCCCCCCCCCTCTTGTTTAAGTTATATCATTGCGGCCAGGGCACCTTACCACCACTTGTTACCTCGCTTTCTCACACCAACACTCCACATTACATTCTTCCAAGACGACTGGTTACCTTCCCACATAAATTGTTATAGCCCATTGGTGGAGGAGGTGGAGGAGGAATGATGCTAGTACTAATTAACCCTCTCCCCCATACAACAAATCTGCAGCAGACGACTTTGAAAACATTTACACTAAAATATGAAAAACCTCTGTAAATGAAAGTTTAATTATTGAATAAAGTTGAAAACATTGTGGCAAAAGGAGGAATTGCTCATTATGAGCAATTTCACCTTTTGCCACAATGTTTTTGAAAGGCGTCTGCTGTAGAGGCGCGAGAAATCGTCTGTATGTGGGAAAGGGTTAAGGAATGAATGGCTGAATCAGAGGGTTGTTACATTTTATTTGAAACAGTTATTAGTAATCATCTAGAGGAACAGCTAATACTGCTTTACTTTTTGTTTCAGATTTTAGACTCCGAACTCTTTGAGCATATGCATCATCATGGAGACTTCACACACTTTTACTTCTGTTATCGCTGGTTTCTTCTCGATTTTAAAAGAGGTAGGTCTCAAGCTTTCTATGAAATTCTGCTGAGCCCCGATGTGGGCTGTCAATCCAGCGGTTGGGAGTTAGAACCTCCAGCTCGGCCAACATTCTTTCCAATGTTTGACATATATCAATGTAACATGCAGTTCCCACCATGGAAAAGCAGCAAGTTGTTTGGAATGCCTTTTGTTTGGAGTACTGTTGTGAGAAAACCAGGAAACATAATTTGGTAGGTGAACTGATTGACGTGATATTGCTTAAAAAAATGTTGAAAATGGTGTTTAACCCACTCAATCAATCAATCTTTCTATATTTCTCTATATTTCTCAATAAGATCATGCAAAAATACAGAAAATCAGGTATGACTTTTAAAAAAAAAAATGAAAAGAAAGGCAATGTGGCATTCACAAGATTATATGATTATATTTTGAGTTTGATAAAATATGTTTAATGAAATGAAATTTCTTTCAGCCAATCAAATCATGGTATGGACTTAAATCAAACAATAGTGTCAGAGTAAGTGTAAAAAGGTGATTATAATGAATGGAACAGCAAATAGCAATCAGAATGATAAGAGCATCGCAGTTCTTTTAGAACGGATTGGAACATGAGCAGAGCAGAGGATGATTCTGATTGGATTTGGACATTAACGCAAAATTTGTCAATTTCATGATGTTCTCAACTATAGTAACATGTTATGGTCTAAACATTTCCGGCTTGTTACGTGTATGTAACTGATGATTTTGAAAACATTGTGGCATAAATATGGAAGCCCTTTCTAAATGAGTGTAATATATTTTAATAAAGTTGAAAACATTTTTGCAAAAGGAGAAATTGCTAGTTATCCGCAATTTCTCCTTTTGCCATAGTACTTTCAATATTCAATTGCTGAAGATTCTTCAAGATTCAACCGCAGGTTGAAAAGGTATTGTTAAACTACAACATATTCCGTTTTCTTGTTACAGAACTGGTGTATGATGACATTTTTGTTGTCTGGGAAACCATTTGGGCAGCTAAGCACATCAGTTCAGCCCATTTTGTGTTATTTATAGCCCTGGCCCTGGTCGAGTATTACAGGGAAATCATATTGGACAATAATATGGACTTCACAGATATAATCAAATTCTTTAATGGTAAGTCTTTTTTATTTGTTTGGTGCTTTACGATTATTTCAACCCTGTTTTCTGTTAACCCTTTCCCACATATAGACGTTTTTTGTCACCACTGCAGCAGACAACTTTCAAAAACATTGTGGAAAAAGGATAAACTGCTCAAGATAAGCAATTTCACCTTTCGCCACAATGTTTCAACTCTTGTCACTAATTATGTCTCCCCCATTACATGGGAGTGACATATTGTTTTTGCCCGTTCCGTCCGTCCTTCCGTCTGTCACACTTGTTTCCACTCAATAACTGAAGAACGCTTGGGCGTAGGAATTTCATACTTGGTTTGCAGGTTGGTCATGACCAGTAGCTGACCCCTATTGATTTTGATAACAGAAGGTCAAAGGTCAAGGTCATGGTGACCTTGTGAGGTAAAAATTGGTTTCCGCTCAATAACTGAAGAACGCTTTGGCTGAGGAACTCCATACTTGGTATGCAGGTTGGCCATGCCTAGTAGAAGACCCCTATTGAGGTCAGTACGTCTAAAGTCAAGCTCACAGTGACCATGAGCTTGACAGGTCACAGTAACAATGAGCTGATAAATAGTTTTTGCTTGGGCCCAAGAACTTCATACTTGATGTGCAGGTTGGTCACCACCAGCAAATGACCCCTATTAATTTTAAGGTCACTAGGTCAAAGGTCAAGGTCACATCCGTCACACTTGTTTCCGCTCAATAACTGAAGAACGCTTGGGCATAGGATCTTCATATTTGGTATGCAGGTTGGTCATGACCAGTAGATGACTCCTATTGATTTTGATGTCAGAAGGTCAGAGGTCAAGGTCATGGTGATCTTGTGAGGTAAAAAATGGTTTCCGCTCAATAACTGAAGAACGCTTGGGCTGAGGAACTCCATACTTGGTATGCAGGTTGGCCATGCCCAGTAGAAGACCCTATTAATTTTGAGGTCAAAGTTAAGGTCACAGTGACCTTGAGCTGAAAGGTCACAGTGACAATGAGCTGAAACATTGTTTTTGCTTAATAACTGTAGAATGCTTTGGCCATGGAAGTTAATACTTGGTGTGCAGGTTGGTCACCACCAGTAGATGACCCCTATTGATTTTGAGGTCACTAGCTTAAAGGTCAAGGTCATGGTAACCTTCAGCTGAAAAATGGTTTCCTCTCAATAACTAAAGAATGCTTATGTTGAGGAACTTCATACCTGGTGTGCAGGTTGGTCCTAACCAGTAAATGAGCTTTGTTGAATTTGTTTGATTTTGAGGTCACAAGGTCAAATGTCGAAGGTCACGGTAACCTTCAGCTGAAAAATGTGTTTTACTCAATAACTCAAGAACGCTTATATCCAGAAACTTCATACTTGGTGTGCAGCTTGGTCCTAACCTATAGATGACCACTATTGATTTTGTTGTCAGTAGGTCAAAGGTCAAGGTCGCGGTGACCTTTGGCTGAAAAATGGTTTCTGCTCAATAACTGAAGATTGCTTGGGCCCAGGAACTTCATACTTGGTGTGCAGGTTGGTCACCAGCAGCAAATGACCCTTTCCCACATATAGACACTTTCTGTCACCTTTTGAAGCAGATGACTATTGAAAACATAGAGGCAAAAGGAGAAATTGCTCCATAATGAGCTGTTTTTTCTGTTTTCCACAAGGTTTTCAACCCTATTAGAAATATAGTTTTTCGATTAATAGATTTATTTCCTATTTTGGTTTAGATGTTTTCAATGTTGTTTTGTTACTATGTTTTCAAAAAGCTGTCTGCTGCAGAGGCATCAGAAAGTATCTATATGAGGTTAAGGGTTATATAAGCATCAACTCTGCTTTCTAACAAGTTATTACATATTAATAGACTAGTCCATACCAAATATTGATATATTGATATATGAGTAGAGAATAGTAGCAGACATCTTTTGAAAACATTGTGACAAAAGGAGAAATTGCTCAAAACGAGCAATTTCTCCTTTCGCCACAATTTTTCAACTCTTTTCAGTGATTATACCTACAATTAAAAAGATTTTCCAGATGTTTTAGTAAACATTTTCAAAGTTGTCTGCTGTAGATTTGTTGTATGTGGAAAAGGATTAAACTACATGTACATGTAGGCTGCTATTGCTCTACGTACTTCACAAATGTGGTTAGAAGCCTTGCTTGCATTAAGGCATAAGTAAATATGTAGAACCATTTAGATGCCCCTGCAGCTGTCAATGTTTTATAACATTATGGCAAAAAGAGAAATTGCTCCTTTTGCCACAATGTTTTTAACTATATCCAATAATTAACATTTTGTTTTTATAGAGATTGTCTGTGTTTTATACAAATGTTTTCAAAGTTTCAATACTTTTTTTTTTTATTTTTTTTATGGACCACTTTTTACTTTCTTTTGAATGAAACTTTCTCTTCCACAGAAATGGCAGAGAGGCACGATGCAAAGCAGGTATTAAAGATTGCGCGAGATCTCATTCTCCGGCAACAGACGTTGATCGACAACAAATGATGTACATAACACCTGTAGATACCTCACGATCATGTAAAATTGTTGTAATATTATTTAATGATTTCTGAGGCTTTTGAAAACATTATGGCAATAGAAGAATTTGCTGTCAATGAGTAATTTCTCCTTTTGCCACAACAGTATTCAAATTTTCAGTTTTAAATAAAGTTGTAAACATGTTGCGAACAAAGAAATGGCTTATTATGAGCAATTTTTCTTTTTGCTACAGTATTTTAGCTCCACTGACTGTAAGCCAGTCAAGCTTATGTCAGGGTGAATTGTCTGTTGTGTGTCCGTGCATGCATCATTCTCCTCTGTAACCACTGTGCCAATTGGGATGACATTTAATTGGTAGCATATTCTCAATGTTCTCCCCTAAATTCCTTTAAAATGTTTAAGATCCATGCAATATTCTGGTTTCCATGGCAACTGAAAGAAAACCATAACAAAATGCTTGGCTTTTTTTTGTTTTTGTAGAAATGTTCCTTAGGTGACCCTCTTCCAGTTGCCTTCAAACCATGTTGATAAGAAAAAAATCATGGTCACCAGGGGGTGGGGCTGTTTTGCCTTATAAAGCTATTGTGAAAACTTTCAAAATCTTTTAGTCCGAAAGTGTGATCCTGATTTTCAAAATAATTTTGTAAAATTGTTCCTTGGTTGAACCTCTATAGGATTCCTTCAAGTCATGTTGATTTATTGAAAAACATTGCCCCTAGGGGGGTCAGGGCTGGTTTGCATTATATGGCATTAGTGAGTTGCCTAATGACAGTAGAGCAATATTGGCCCCCTTGGGCCTCTTGTTTAACCCTTTCCCTCATATAGACACTTTCTGACGCCTCTGCAGCAGACGGCCTTTTGAAAACATAGTGACAAAAGAAGAAATTGCGCACAATGTTTTCCACTTTTTGTCATAGGTTATCCATTCAACTATGGAGATTTTCTATGTTTTGACAAAATATGTTCAAAGCCGTCTGCTGCAGAATTGTCGTAGGAGGGAAAAGGTTAACAGACGTATTCTGTTAGTGAATAAGGGTTTATAAACGTTGTCTTTAATCATAAACATGATATGATATTTTGTGAGTATAAACAATAGTAACCCTTTCCCACATACAGCAAAATCTGCAGCAGACAACTATGAAAATGCCTACTCGAAAATATGGACAATCTCTATAATTGTAGGTACAATTACTGAAAAAGTTGAAAAGGAGAAATTGCTCTGAGCAGTTTCATCAAAATGTGTCTATATGAGGGAAAGGGTTAATCCCAAAGTGAAGTAACGGTATAATGAATAATTCCTCCCTGATTGTAGACGAAATCCATCCAAGTCACAAGGTGGATTCCATCTCATATCTACAAAAATAATATGTTTTGCCTTTAAAACAGAATATGGCCGGAAATATTCAAATTAGGCGCAATCTTTCGGAATACAGGCCAAGATATTAATTTTAGATGGAACCTGTCTACCCTTAGATGGGATCTGTCTACCCTTAGATGGAATCTGTCTGCTCTTAGATGGAATATATCTACTCTTAGGTGGATTCTGTCTACTATGCTTTCACATGTTTAGATTTGATCATCTTTTAGTCTGAAGTTTAGATTTTGTCAGATTCCAAAAATACCATATCAGGTGAATGTATTAACTTGTTAATATTCAGGTGTATTGGGGCCTCATTGTGTCTCAACTTTATAACAACAAAAAGGTGTTTACACATGTCACCAATAGGGCTGCACATCTATACATTCATCTTTATATATGAGCCTTTCCATGAGAAAACCAACATTGAGGACTCTGCATAAAGTATTGACCTGGATCAGCTTAAGCATGCCGTGCAGGTTAACCCAGACAGACATTTTTCGCCTCCTGTGGATTTTCTGTTTCAGGAATCATTACTTTATAACTCTATCAACCTGAGAAGGCATGTGTTAGCCTGGATTGGCATGCATGGACTGTGCAGGCTGATCCGGTCCAATACATTACGCAGAGTCCATAATGTTGGTTTACTTGTGGATCGGCTCATATGTTAACTGTGAAGGTTCTGAGGAGACGGGCATACCGGAGCCTTGTTTTATATTATTTCAGATGTAACAAGTACCTTTTTATGCTATTCATGTATATATAACACATACAGTAAAATCAAACATTCCTTAAACCTTTTCCACATACAGATGCTTTCTGAATGCCTCTGCAGCAGATGACTTTTTGAGCAATTTCTCCTTTTGTCACAATGTTTTTAACTTTACAATAATTATACTTTCATGAATAGAGATTTCGTTTCATATTTTTATTTAGATATTTTCAAAGTTGTCTGCTGCAAATTTGATATATGTGGGAAAGGGTTAATTAAATTAAAACAGCACATTCTTATGTCAAAAAGAGATAATTTTGAAAACAAATATGAAAAACAAAACCCAATCATTTATCTGTAACCGAGTTATAAGAAATCGGCTTTTCGTATTTGTACAAACTTGTCTCATGCATGTATCTAAGTATTTAACCCTTTTCCTCATATAGACGCTTTCTGATGCCTCTGCAGCAGACAGCTTTTTAAAAACATGGCGACAAAAGAAGAAATTGCTAAAGAAACAAGCAATTTCGCCTTTTGTCACCATGTTTTCAACCCTGTTCAATTATTGTACTTTCATTTAAAGAGAGTTTTCAAAGTCGTCTGCTGCAGTTTGTTGTATGTGGGAAAGGGAGGTTAACTTATACTTATTGAAAATGTTTGTATACTTGTAGCCGTTTTTGTCCACAATATATACAGGTTTTTGTATTCTACATTAGGTGCGTGTCAATCTATTTATAGAACAATAGTATTTTGTTAAGAATCTTTTAAGTTAAAACAGAATCTCTATATATTGCATTGAATCTCATCTATGTTAAAGATGTAACATGTTAACCTTCCTTTATACAGATGACTTTTGACACCTCTGCAGAAAATGATTTCTGAAAATAATAACCCTTTCCACATACAATAAATCTGCAGCAGACAACTTTGCAAATATCCAGGCAAAAACATGGAAAATCCACATAAATGAAGGTATAATTATTGAGCAATTTCACCTTTGGCCACAAATATTGTCTGCTGCTAGTGTGTAAAAATGCATCTGCAGGTTGGAAAGTGTGAAGGGAAGTGAAGAAATAGCCTATAATTAACAAGTTCTAACAATGAACCCAAAAAAACCATCTTTTTAAACCTTTCCCTCATACGACAATTATGCAGCAGACGACTTTGAACGTATTTTGTCAAAACATAGAAAATCTCCATAATTGAATGGATAACCTATGACAAAATGTGGAAAACATTGTGGCAAAAGGAGAACTATGTTTTCAAGAAAGTGTCTATATGAGGGAAAGGGTTAACCACATGTTGAGGCAAATCACAAACAGATTCTCCTTCAACCACTGTTTTTCCAAATCATTTCAGAACATTGTTGTTATTACACTTTTAACTTTAGAGGTTTTCCATATTTTTGCCTAGATATTTTCAAAGTTGTCTGCTGAAGATTTGTTGCATGTGTCAAAGGGTTTAATTCTAAAACACATCTTCAAGTTTAAAAGACAAAAGATCAACAAGCGTACACTTCCCAGCAGATATTTGGGACTATACAATACCAGTTGAGGTAAATCTGACAAAAGGAGAGTCAATGTATGTCTTCTTGTATGTTTATTGAATTAGATACTAGTAACACCAAGGACGTAGATGTTCTTGTATGACAAAACACAGATTGAAACTGTTAATTAACATGATTTGACAGCTTATCCCCTTCAGTTCCCACATACTTTTGCAGCAGACGACTTGGATAGCAATTTGGCGAATCTTTGAATATGTGAAAGATATTAGTAAATTGAATAGTTTGAAAACTCTGTGGTAAAATGAGAAATTGCTCATCATGAATAATTTCCTTTTGCTACAATGTTTTCAAATGTTGTCTTCTGTAGATGCATCAAAAATATGTCTAGTGGGAAAAGGTTAACCCTTTCCCGCATACAACAAATCTGCAGCAGACGACTTTGGAAACATGTGGACAAAAATATAGAAAATCTGTATAAATGAGGGCATTTTTACTGAAGAAAGTTGAAAACATTGTGACAAAAGGAGAAATTGCTTATTTTAAGCAATTTCTTCTTTTGTCACAATCACAATGTTTTCAAAAGTCGTCTGCTGCAGATGGGTCAGAAAGCGTCCATATGAGGGAAATGGTTAAGTTGATGGAACAATGTTTTGGGAATCCTATCGAGGATTTCAAGTGAAACTGTGAAACATTTTTCTGATGTGAGCTTATAGAGCTGTCTGCTTTTAAAGATATTTTGTTAAAAATTATGACATCTTAAAAAATTTAAAGTTGAAAAAAACTTTTCTCCTTTTACCACATTATTTTAAAAAGTTGGCTATTGCACTGGCATCAAAAGTCATAGGTTTGAGGGAACATGTTAACCTTTTCCTTCATGTAGATACTTTTTGATGCCTCTGCAGCAAACAGCTTTTTGAAAACATGGTGACAAAAGTAGAAATTGATCAAATCAAGCAATTTCTTCTTGTGTCACCACGTTCTTGTGTCACCATGTTTTAAACTCTAATCATTATTGTACTTCTATTTAAAGGGAGTCTCCAAATTTTTTCAGGTATATGTTTTCAAATTCGTCTACTGCAGATTTGTTGTATGTGGGAAAGGGTTAGACACAGTTTGTCTATAAATTGTGAAAAAAAATCCCAGGTATATCATTATTTCAATTTTTGTATCGCCTGCCTTCGCATGGGAGGCACATAGGCTTACTTCTCTGTCATGGGAGGCACATAGGTTTACTTATCTGTCATGGGCGGCACATAGGCTTACTTCTGTCATGGGAGGCACGTAGGTTTACTTATCTGTCATGGGAGGCACATAGGCTTATTTCTGTCATGGGAGGCACGTAGGCTTACTTCTCTGTCATGGGAGGCACGTAGGCTTACTTCTCTGTCATGGGAGGCACATAGGCTTACTTCTGTCATGGGAGGCACGTAGGCTTACTTTTCTGTCATGGGAGGCACATAGGCTTACTTCTCTGTCGTCTGGTGACTGGTGACCCGCTTTAACACCCTATTTTACCACTGTTCTTGGTAAAGCATGGGGCCTACTAGGCTCCCAAATTTTCCAGCATGAAATAGGAGGGAAAAGCAACCTTACTTTTGAAACAAACAAAAATACAATCTGCACTCAATCAGATGACTAACTAACTCTAAGACATTTATCCACATGATTGCATAACGATTTGTTCAATAATACAGGTAAAAATCGATAGGGTTGTGTAGTTTGTTTGCGCATTTACACCTATCGTATGGCATAATTACTTATCAATTGGGGATCAGCAGATGCTTGTTATTGGTCCCTGAGCTTCTTAGTGATCAGTAAGAGAGATTATCACACCAATGCAAGAGTAGACGTTATCTGGGAGTGTTGCCATATCTGTATTTACTCAAATTGATTCTTGAACAAATTAATCAACAAAAATAATTCCAAGCTTTTATTTCGCATAAAATGATACTTACCACATACATTACTGATTTACCCAATGTGTAAATAATACGATTGCACTGGTTAAAAAGCACAATTAAAAAATTAAGATGTAAAAAAACTGTTTTATGAAATTTGTATAATATTTTTCGAAATTTGGTTATACATGTACAAATATATGTATCATATGCCAAATAAAAAAGAAATAGGTAATCGCAAAGTAATTGCAAGCTTGTTATGAATTAGCGTAATCATTATAGGAGTGTGGGTTGAGTAATGTCTCGGCCAATTGGAACCATGTTATAATTTTAATCCCTCTAATACCGCGGATTCAAGACTATGTTCCCTGTTGTAGCAGGTCTGCAGTGAACCTACCTTTTTATGACATCTTTGTTATTCTTATATTTAAGAATAAGGATTAACCCTTTCCCACATACAACAAATATACAGCAGACAACTTTGAAATAATTTAAGAGGTTTAGATAAGGAGGGGTTTACAGCCCTTTCCCCACAATATCTCTCTTATTATCCAACCAAACCCTATGTTGTGGGAACTCAAAAGAATTGTTTCATTGAGACAATTCTTTTGAGTACCCACAACATAGGGTTAGCAGATAAAATACGGATTTTAGAACAAGCATAACGCTCCTT
Source organism: Serripes groenlandicus (assembly GCA_031761405.1). Classification (NCBI taxonomy): domain Eukaryota; kingdom Metazoa; phylum Mollusca; class Bivalvia; order Cardiida; family Cardiidae; genus Serripes; species Serripes groenlandicus. The sequence continues at coordinate 10,993,225 of JASEVX010000003.1, forward strand.
ATCTAGAGCTCGGAACCAAGATGTTCGGTATGAACTTTAACGCTAATCTTTGTCAACATTGTTGGTAAATTTTGTAAATAGAAAGACGTAAATGGCAGGATAAAGATAATTAATGTTGGTTTACCCTTTCCCACATACAGAAGCATTTTGATGCCTCTGCAGCAGACAACTTTTGAAAACATTGTGACAAAAGGAGAAATTGCTCAAAACAAGCAATTTCTCCTTTTGCCACAATATTTTCAACCTTTTTCAGTAATCATACTTACAGATTTTCCTTATATATTTAAGTAGACATTTTCAAAGTCGTCTCCTGCAGAATTGTTGTATGTGTGAAAGGTAAAAACCATGTATATATTGATATAGAAAAGTATAATTTGTCTAAATTGTCTGTTATGGCTATTATTTATTTATATGAATCAAAACTTGTCATTCATGATTTGTTTAGACTTGCATTCCAGTTGCATTTGATATTTTGTGACCCAAATCAACTTCATGTAGAAATCTTGTTATGTTGCGTTCTTTCCTAAAATTGATAAAATAGCATTTTAGCACAATCTGTTACTGCCATGTTCATAATAACATTGGAAAGCATTGTGGGAAATTGTTCAGTATGATCGGTTATATTTTATTTTTTTCACACAATTGTGATTTTAAAAGAAAAATTGTTTATTTCTTTACCACCTGCAGACGCATTTTGATGCAATAGCAGCAGACGACTTTTAAAACATTGTGGTCAAAGGTGAAATTGCTCATGATGAGCAATTTCTCCTTTGGCCACAATGTTTTCAACTTTATTATTAAGCTATCTTTCATAGAGATCTTTCAGGTTTTTGTCACTATGTTTTCAAAGTCGTCTGCTGCAGATTTGCTGTAAGTGGGAAAGGGTTAAAAGGTTTTATGTAATGTTTTAGTTTGGGCAAAGTGCAATCAGGAGTATTTTATTAACACTAGTTTTACTAATCTTTAAGTTGCTGTGATAGCTCATTCTGTATTGACAAGGGCTATAATTCCATGACTTGGCTATACATTATTTCATTCTGTATTGACAAGGGCTATAATTCCATGACTTGGCTATACATTATTTCATTCTGTATTGACAAGGGCTATAATTCCATGACTTGGCTATACATTATTTCATTCTGTATTGAGGAGGGCTATAATTCCATGACTTGGCTATACATTATTTCATTCTGTATTGACAAGGGCTATTATTCCATGACTTGGCTATACATTATTTCATTCTGTATTGACGAGGGCTATAATTCCATGACTTGGCTATACATTATTTCCAATGATTGACAGAAGTCACTGTGACTAGCGTCAATCATCATCCACCAATGGGATCAATAGTAAGAAGGTAGCCAGTTGCTTGGAAAGAATTCTGTGTGGAGAGCCAGGAAACACATTAAATGGCAACCATGACTGAACTGAAATACCATTGAAACAGTGCCTAACTCCACTCAATGAGCTATTGTATCCGACGCTTGAACTGAGAAAACAGTCTTGAACTAAGAACACAGCCTTCACATATAATATGAGCCAGTACATGAGAAAACTTACAAGTTGGTTTTTGTGAACAGTACAGAACTATGGAGCCTTTTTTCATGCACTTGCTCTGCCGCTCATATATATCGTAAATATACAAATGTTCCCACTTCAGGCATACTACATGTTTCTTCCAAGGTTATTATTTGAAGGTCACGGTGTATCTGTCAAATGTTGTCTTTTCACCTTTCACAAAAGTATATGGAAAATTAGAAGCTTAGCACCCAAGACATGTGACTTTGTATCATTGGCCAATAGGTCAGCAGATTAGTCATATGTTTATGTGTGTATGGGGATCCCAGATACTAACCCTTACCCACATGCAGCCGCATATTCAGCAGACGGCATTTGAAGTTATTTAATGATTATACTTTCATATTTAGAGATTTTTCATGCCTTTGCTTAGATGTTTTCTAAGTCATCTGCTAGCTGCATGTTTGATGTATGTGGTAAAGGGATAGTGAATGTTTAGGTAATAAGACAATACAGACAGTTTTTGACCTTCCTTCAACAGACAAGTTTTTAAAAACATTTTTTATCAAAGATCTTTGCTTTTTATGAGAAACTTCATTTTTCATTTGGATCAAGTCATGTGTATCAGTAAAAGGGTTAATTAACCCTTTTCTACATATAGATGCTTTTTAAACCTCTGCTGCAGACGACTTTTGAAAACACTGTGTCAAAAGGAGAATTTGCTCAATATGTGCAATTTCTCCTTTTGCCGCAATGTTTACAACTTTTTTTATTAATTGTACCTTTATTTATGGAGATTTCGCATAATTATGCCTATATGTTTTCAGTCGTTTGCTGCAGATTTGTTGTATGTGGTAAAGGGTTAAAATAGCTTTCACAGGAAACATAAAATATGTTTTAAAAGATTACTGGTTCATTTGAATGTCATTTTTTTTTAAATGAACGGACATCATAACATTTCATAAAATATATTGTATAAAATTAGTTATACATGTATGTCAATGTGTTTTTTTTTTTTTAGCTCACCTGTGCCGAAGTGCTTAAGGTGAGCTATTGTGATCACATTATGTCTGGCGTCTGTCCATCATCCGTTCTGCGCCTTGTTAACACTCTACAGGCTACATTTTGCATCAGATCATCATGAAAGTTTATCAGAACATTCATCTCTGTCAAATCTTGGACAAGTGCAAAACTGGGCCATATGAGTTCAACTATGTCAAATTGAAGGAAAATCTGTTGGAGGCCGCATTTTTAACTTGAGCATGTCAAAACTTTATTAGAATGTTTGTCTTGATGATATGTAGGTCAAGTTTGAATATGGGTCATGTTGGGTCAAAAAGTAGGTCACTAAGTCAAATTGAAGGAAAATCTTGTTAACAATCTAGAGGCCGCAATTTTTGCTTCAGCAGTTTGATATTTTGTCAGAATGTTTATCTTAATGATATCTAGGCTAAGTTCGAATATGGGTCATGCAAGGTCAGAGACTAGGTCTTTGAGCCAAATTGAAGGAACATTTTGTTAACACTCTAGAAAAAAAATTGTGAGAATAATTGTCTTAATGATAGCTAGGCCAAGTTTAAATATGGGTCATATTGGGTTAAAAACTAGGCCACTAGGCCAAATCGAAGGAAAATAGTTTTAAAACTCTGGAGGCCCCATTTTTAATTTGAGCAAGTTGAAACTTTTTCAGAATGTTTGTCTTGATAATATCTTGGTAACAAAAATAGCTATCATGGCCCTCTTGTTTGATTTACTCAACTGAGCAAAAAGTGCTTTAGTGAGCTATTTAAATCACTTACTTTAAATGTGTTCGCCACTTCATATAACAATATTGTTAAATAAAACTACTGATTTTAGTTAAAATTCAATTACAAATTGACCCTGTCCAAAAATGTACAGGTCATTTTGATTGGTTAAATTTGTTGTTTGTGGGAAAGTGGTGTTTTGTCCATTACTGCATACTTTTTCTTCATAGAAACATGTCACTTATCTAATTTGTAGTAAATCAGGTGAGCAATATAGGACCATCATGATTCTCTTGTTTATATGTCTTTAGTCTCATTTACAGAAAAAGAACTTCCTGAAAATTCAAGTTTCTTTTTTGCTCTATGCAGACATCTTTTCCCACATACAGATACCTTATTATGCCTCTGCAGTAAAACGACTTTCGAAACATTGTGTAAAAGGAATATTTTCTTGTAATGAGTAATTTCCCCTTTTGCAACAATGTTTTCTACTACTCTATTCAATATTACAACTTTTATTAATAGAGATTTATACATATTTTTGCCCACATTTTTTGCAAATTCATCTGCTGCAGATTCGTTGTATGTTGAAAAGGGTTAAAGCAGACAATATTTTCAAACAGGGAATGACTAGCAGTTAAACCTATTCCGACATACAACAAATATCTAGCAGATGACTTTCAAATCATCCAGGCAAAAAAAATGGAAATTGTCTTTAAATCAAGGTAATCCTATTCAATAGAACTCAAAACGTTGTTGCCAAATGAGAAATTGATCATGTTAACCAATTTCTCCTTTTGTCACAATGTTTTTAAAACTTGTCTACTGTAGAGGCATCAAAAAGCTTCTATATGTGGGAAAGGGTTAAGAGTGAATCCACAATACCTACAATCAGGTTCTTTACAGCAAGTCAAACACATGGGTAAAGGTGAATTGCGCTTCATGATCAGTCAAACACATGGGTAAGGGTTTGCCCTTCATAATATCAATCTCATCAGAGATCTAGCTAAGGCGAGTATTTCAAATTCTAAAATCCTTATTTGATACTCAAACCCTATGTTGTGGGTACTCAAAAGAATCGTCTCAAGGAGGGTTTGGTTGAGTCATAAGAATAATAAAGTTGGTAAAAGAACACATTACTCCTTATCTAGCCCTCTGTCTCATCTTTTCTAACAATGAATGTTGACTGCTACAGGAGTGGCCAAGGTTGTTTGTATCATGTAAGTGAATAAATATAGTTGTACATTGTTTTTATTAGATTTTAGTGATAGTGATTTTTACAGTTTTATACATAAGCAAAACATTTCCAATACCCCTTGATTACTGAAATAGGTGTCTTCTTGTTTATTTCATTCTGACAGTGATTTAAGACTTGTCCAAATTTTCTGAAACATCCCAGGTCTTTTCCTATATCATCTGGTGACTTGACCACATACTAAGGTTTAACACTTTCAAGAATGCAACAAATCTGCATCAGACAACTAAGAAAACATTTAAGCAAAAATATGGAAAATATTAACAATAGAAAGCATAATCATTAACCCCCATACGGCAATTTTGCAGCAGACGACTTTGAACGTTCTTTGTCAAAACATAGAAAATCTCCATAATTGAATGGATAACCTATAACTAAAAGTGGAAAACATTGTGGAAAAAGGAGAAATTGCATGTTTTGTGCAATTTCTGCTTTTGTCACTATGTTTTCAAAAAGCCGTCTGCTGCAGAGGCGTCAGAAAGCGCTTATATGAGGTAAAGGGTTAAAAAGAGTTGAAAACATTCATGTAAAAGGAGAAATTACTCAAAATTAACAATTTCTTTTTTAGATCACCTGAGCCCTCTGTCCGTCATTAATATTTAGCTTTAAACATCATCTCCTACTAAACCACTGGACTAATTATACTAATTATAACCAAACTTCACAGGAGTGTTCCTTCGGTGGTCGGTCCTCTTGCAAAATTGTTCAAAGATTTAAATTCCATGGAGACCTTTGGTTGCTGCGGCAGAAATTGGGGCAAAATGTCCAAACTTTAAAATTCTTCTCCTCTGAATCTGATTGTCAGATTCCAATATTACTTTGTAGACATGATCCTTTGGTGACCCACTACAAAAATTGTCCAAGCCATAATGATTGGTCGTAAAACATGGCAACCAGGCCGCATCAGAAAAGGGGCAAAAATGACATTGAATAGAAATCTTACTTCAGTGAACCTCTTATTGTTTTGTTTCAGCCATATTAATTGGTTACAAAATCATAGCAAAACCAGGCGTCATCATAAAAGGGGTAAATTGAACTTATAGCTACAAATGACAACTCCTACCATTTCACTCGACCAATTTCAACTTTACTTCACAGGAATGTTTCTTTGTTGGTCCTCTTTCAAAATTGTTCCAAGACTTACATTCTGTGTACAACCTTAGGTTGCTGTGGCATGAGAAAGTGAGAAAAATGCCCACTTGTTCGATTCTAAGATAATTTGGTAGAAATGGTACTTGAGTGACCCTCTACAAAAACTGTTTAAAGCCATATTGATTTGTTGGAAAACAGGGCAGCAAGGCGGCATCAGGAAAGGGGCAAAATGACAAAACTTTATAATTCCATGCAAGATAATTTAGCAGAAATGTTCCTTTACTGACCCTTTACATAATCTATTTGGTTAAAATAAATATGCTGTGTGGCATCAGAAAAGGGGTAAATGAACTTTTAGCTTCAAATGACATCTCCTCCTAAACCATTGAACCCGATCAATATCTACCAAACTTCATAGGAATGTCCCTTTGGTGGTCCTAGATTTAAGCATTGTTACAAATGGCCTTTAGTGATAAGCTATTTCTTAGCCACTCCTTGCAGTTTCATTTGCACTACTGATAAAATTTTCCCAGATATTTACGGTTACACACTCAGGTGATCGATTTAGGGCCATCTTTGCCCTCTTGTTTGCTAAATGTTTTCAGTATGTCTGATATTGATGTGTCTGTTTACGGGAAGGATTAGGTTGGTTTTAAAGCCAATATGCTGTTTTAGACTGGCGAGTTATTACTTTGTAAAGAGAGCAAGAGTCCTACATTTAACAGTCAATCTGTTGGAAGCAGCTATTCCAACATTCTCTAATTTGTAATTGCAATGAATTACACATATGCTTTTTAGCAACCAATTGGATGACACGGTTGCTTTCTCAAATGTCCTTAACCTTTTTCCCGCATGCAGACACATTTTAAAGCATTTACAATAGACAACTTTTGAAAACATTGTGGCAAAGGAAAAAAATTGCTCATGAGCATTATTTCTATTTGCAACAATGTCTCCAACTGTATTTTTTCATTACAATTTCATTTAAAGAATTCTTTCACATTTCTGCCATGATGTTTTCAAATTTGTCCGCTGCATATTTATTGTATTCGAGTTACCTTGCAGACTAAGCCAGATTTGACTGTATTTCATGAGTAATCATTGTTCATCTCTTTCAGGAATTTAAGGGGGCAGTTTATAGTTTCATTCCAAAAGATCAAATTATTTCCGATATATAAACAATATTGTGATCATTTTGTAAAATATACACTTAAGTTATTGTGCCCAGTTTGTTAAATGTTAAAAATAAATATAGTTATGTTAAAATCTTGTCATATTTGTGTCTTCTAACCGTTGTTTACCTAATCATGTATACCACCTTTCAACAATTGTAGTTAGTTATTTGAAAATCCAACAAGAGCATTGCCAACAAAACAAATCTCCTTTCATTTTCGTTTTGTACAGTCACTGTGAGGTGATGCTTGTGAGCATGTTTTAACATGACAATCAGATAAGAAATAAAGTCCCTAGAGCGAATGACGTCGGTGGGACAATAGTATAGTCGCCGTGATTTTGACCTGAAGTCGGTGAAATGCACTCATACAAGAGCGGGATGCTTGTGAACATATGTGTTTGGTTTCATAGAGCGATGTTGTCGTTGGGACAATAGTATAGTCGCCGTGATTTTGACCTGAAGTCGGTGAATTGCACTCGTACAAAAGGGGTATATGCTTGTGAATATATGTGTTATGTACTTACAGGCGGATCCCTTTATCTGCTCAATAACCTCGTCGTGAGGGGATACTAATGAATTAAGAAGTTAATCCTGGACCAGGTCATATAGAAATATCGGTGAAGAAGTGGCAAAAATCAACACTAAAAAATATTCATCAATTCGAATTTTTATTAGTTTCTATCTGAACAAAAATACAATTAAATTTAACATAATAAATTCTATTGAAGTATTGAAAAAAAGACAGAAATCCCCACCTCCATTAAAGTATTTAAGACAAGAGGGCCATGATGGCCCTATATCGCTCACCTGATTTAATAGAACTTCAATAGTTTTCAAAGTTTTTACTCTTTTTAGGGAAAACAAGCTCCGCCCCCTGGTGGCCATGTTTTTCAACGGATCAAAAATATTTAAACAATCTTGGTAAAGGGTGCCCCAAGGAACATTTGTGCAAAATAATTTTTAAATCGGGCCAGTACTTTTGGACAAGAAGATTTTTAAAGTTTTAACAATGCACATATAAGGAAAACAAGCTCCGCCCCCTGGCCGCCATGTTTTTCAACGGATTGGAAATATTTGTACAATCTTGGTAAAGAGTGCACCAAGGAACATTTGTGCAAAATTATTTTCAAATCGGCCCAGTACTTTTGGACAAGAAGATTTTACAAAGTTTTAACAATGCACATATAAGGAAAACAGGCTCCGCCCCCTGGCGGCCATGTTTTTCAACGGATTGGAAATATTTGAACAATCTTGGTAAAGAGTGTCCCAAGGAACATTTGTGCAAAATAATTTTCAAATCGGGCCAGTACTTTTGGACAAGAAGATTTTTAAAGTTTTAACAATGCACATGTAAGGAAAATAAGCTCCGCCCCCCTGGCGGCCATGTTTTTCAACGGATTGGAAATATTTGAACAATCTTGGTAGAGGGTACCTCAAGGAACATTTGTGTAAAATAGTTTTCAAATCGGGCCAGTACTTTTGGACAAGAAGATTTTTTAAGATTTGGCAATTTTTCCATTTTCTGATGCCGCAGCAACCAAAGTTCTACTTGGAATTAATTTCTTTGAACAACTTTGAAAGAGGACTACCTAAGGACCATTCCTGTGAAGTTATTTTGAAATCTGTTCATTGGTTTAGTAGGAGAAGTCATTTGTAGGAAATTGTTAACAGACGCCGACGACGACGGACGCCGGACGGTGAGTGATCACAAAAGCTCACCTTGCACTTCGTGCTTAGGTGAGCTAAAAAGAGAGAAAACCCTTCCATCGTTAAAATATTTAAGACAAGTGAGAATTCCCAACCTCTATTGATATTTTGAGACAAGAGGGAAATCCCCACCTCAATTGAAGAATTTAAGTCAAGAGAGAAATCACAGACTCCATTAAAGTATTTAAGACAAGGGAGAAATCCCCACCTACATTGAAATATTTAAGACGAGAGAGAAATCCCCACCTCCATTGATATTGAGACAAGAGGGAAGTCCCCTACCTCCATTGAAGTATTTAAGATGAGAGAAATCCCAACCCCCATTGAAGTATTTAAGACAAGAGAGAAATCCCCACCTCAATTGATGTTTTAAGACAACAGGGAAGTCCCCACCTCCATTGAAGTATTTGAGACAAGAGAGAAATCCCCACCTCAATTGAAGTATTTAAGAAAAGGGAGAAATCTCCACCTCCATTGAAATATTTGGGACAAGGGAGAACTCCCCACATCCATTGAAGTATTCGAGACAAGAGAGAAATACCCACCTCTATTGATTTTTTGAGACAAGAGAGAAATCCCCACCTATTGATGTTTGGAGACAAGAGAGAAATCCCCACCTCTATTGATGTTTTGAGACAAGAGGGAAATTCCCACCTTCAATGGAGTAGATAAGACAAGAGAGAAGTCCCCACCTCCCTTCAGATGCATTTGACAACATTGTGGCACACTGCTTTTAATTTTATTCAATAATTGAATTTTCATTTATAAAGTTTTTCCATATTTTTGCCTACATTTCTTTGATGCCGATTTTCTGCATTTGGGAAAGGGTTAATAAGGTAGATTCTACTCCAATGAAAGCATTTAAAGACCACACTCGATGTTCTTGGAAAAAAGGTGTACTATTATGGGAAAGGGATGAATTGCTAATATGAACAATTTATCCTTTTCCCACAACCTTATCAAATTGCATGCATTTCATTCAAATCAGCAAGATCTCTTTCAAATTCAGTCTTCAAGGCAATAAATATTCACTCCAACATATGGCATTTGGGTATTGTATATACCCCGAGGACTAAATAAGGGTGGAGGTATATAGGTCTTTTCCCCCAAAAATGTCTCTTATTCTGAACCAAAGCCTATGTTGTGGCGATTTTTTGAGTACCAACAAGATAGGATGGATGATTTATTTGTTAACCCTTTCCCACATACAACAACTCTGCAGCAGACGACTTTGTAAACATACCCGAAAAAAATTGGAAACTCCATTTAATGAAAGTTAAATAATTGAATATAGTTGAAAATATGGTGACAAAAGGAAAAATTGCTTGTTTTGAGCAATTCTATTTTTGTCGCTATCTTTTCGAAACACCGTCGGCTGCAGAGGCGTCTATATTAGGGAAAGGGATAAATAGGGATTTTGGAAGATAAATTACGCGCCTTATCTAGAGCCCAGAACCTTGCTGTTTTATTTTTTGCTTCCTTGCGTAGCTGGTACAACTAAACTGTCTAGTTCACGTTTATGACCCATCTCCGCTAACCATGAATGAAACCTGCTCTCTACTAATCCCTGAAACTCTTTCCTCTGCTCTCTGGTTAGGCCTGCATCCTTCACCGCTTTCTGCCATGAGTCTATCTGTTTGTGTCGGTGTGACACGGCACGTTGGTATTTACTTGGAAGTCCCCCAGGAATGGAACTTGTTGGTCCATCCATGTCAAACGGAATATTAAAGGTAAAAAACTCCGATGGTGATACCAGTTCCCATACCGGTGATTCTTCGCGATGATCTGGTCCTATACACAGAGGCTGATCCCACATGTTTCTATCTGGGCCTGCAATGAAACACAGTAGTTATTTCTAACAAGATATCTGAACAATCTATTATCCTAACACATTGTTCATCACTTATATTCCAATCCAATAGGGTAACACTACACCCTTTCCCACATACAACAAATCTGCAGCAGACGCTTTGAAAACATCCCTTTGAATAAAAGTACAATGATTTTTTTAGCCTTGAAAACATGGTGATAAAAGTTGAAATTGCTCATTTTGAGCAATTTCTTCTTTTGTCGCCATGTTTTCAAAAAGCTGTTTGCTGTAGAGGCGTCAATATGAGGGAAAGGGTTAACACATACAACAGGGTCCCATGGAACACATGTGTCACCTGCAAAATTTTGAAAATAAGTGAAATTTGTAAGGGAGATAATTCCAAAAACGAGAGGACCAAGAGGGGGCTTTTAATCAATGACCTGAGAGATAGCATATTGGCAAATGTGTAACAACTAATATCTGGGAAATTTTCATCAAGAATGGGAATAAAACTGCAAGAAATTGATACAGTAAATGACATTTGAAACAAGAGGACCATAATGGTCCTAAATCACACACCTGATTGAATAGAAATCTAAGATTTCAATGTGCTAACAATATGTATACAAGGAAAACAAGGAACACACCCTTGTGGTTGTATTTATCAATAGATCTTCATAGAGGGAACACTTGTGCAAAATAATTTTCAAATCGAGCCAGTCATTTTGGATAAAGAAGATTTTAAAAGTTTTGGCAATTTTCACCTTTCTGATGCTGCAGCAACAAAAGTTCAACAAGAAATTGAATTCTTTGAACATGTTTGGAACAGGACCACCTAAGGAACATTTTTGTGAAATTATTTTGAATTTGGTTTGTACGTTTAGGAAAAGAAGTCCATTGTAGGAAAATGTTAACAGACAACGACGGACAATGAGTATCCAAAATAGCTCAACCCACACTTCAGGCTCAGGTAAGCTAAAGACGCATTTTGAAATAGGACCTCTACCGTAAAGTTTGGCAATATTAATCCTATGGTTTAGGAGGGGATGTTGTTTGAAGCTAGAAGTTCATTTAACACTTTTTTCTAATGAAGCCTAGTGGTTATCTTTTTCCACCAATCAATGTGGCTTGAACAAGTTATGAAGAGGGTCACTACAGGAACATTTGTGCTTAACCATCTTGAAATCAGACAAGAACTATCGAATTCTGCCCCTTTTATGATGCGGCCTGGTAGCAATGTTTTACAACCAATTAATATGGCTTGCACAATTTTTTGAAACATTTCTACAAAATTATCTTGAACTCAGACAAGCGGATTAGAAAAAAAGAATTTTAAAGATAGGGCATTTGTCTCCCTTTCTGCATGCTGAGGCAACCAAAGTTAAATATAGAAATTTATATCAAAAAATTAAATATTTATGAAAAGGTCACTAAAGGAACTTTTCTGCTAAATTATCTTGAAATCAGACACACCATTTCATATCTGGAATGGAATTTTAAAATTTTGTAATTTTTCCCCTTTTTCTTATGTCATTTGGCTGCCATGTTTTTCAATATGAACAATTTTTGTAGAGAAACATTTCTACCAAATTATATCAGAATCCAACAAGCAGTTTAAGAGGAGAAGAATTTTAAAGACTGCATCTTTCCCCCTTTCTGAATAATTCTACATATAATTTAAATCTTGAACAATTTTGAAAGAGGTCCACCAAAGAAACATTCCTGTGAAGTTTGGATGAAATTGGTCTAGTGGATTAAGAGATATTAAAGGGACTGAACCCCATATGAGAAAAAAGCGGAAAAAAAAAGAAAATTGTTAAAAATTGCTATTACCTTGATGTTTTTGCATGTAAGGCATTGATATTTGCTGACTGATGTACTACAATATATGCACACTATTAATATCGCTGAGATTTTTCGTTATTTTGCATTGTAAAATCTACTGGGTTAGTAACCCAGTAAATCTAAAAATATCGCTGTATATTTATCACGTGATCACTACAACCGAATTGACAATCTCCTTCCCAGAGTTGTTGTTCCTTACACTCACGTATTCATGAATGTAATGAGTCGATAGTGTTAGAGAATGCCGAATTGAATCCACAAATTCAAATGAGCAGGAGGAAATTCCACGGTATTTTTAAACAGGAAAACACGGAGCGGACGTTTTTTTAACTGCTTATTTCCTATGAAATAATGAAAAACAAGACTTGTACGACCTTTTACATCATTCCGTTACATATATATAGACGTATTTTGGATTAATTAGAATAAGTATAAAATATAACGATTTTGGACCATTATGGTGTTCAGTCCCTTTAAGTTAACAATGATGAACAGGGAGTGATCAAAATAAATCACCTCGATCCTTCAGCTTAGGTGATCATAAGCAGACTGGAGTTATGTTCCGTGTATTGCTCCATTCTCATGATCACAAGGTTTAACCCTTTCCCACATACAATAAATCTGCAACAGATAACTTTTGAAAACATCTTACAATACTATGGAAGACATACTTATTGAATAGAGTTGAAAACATTGTGTCAAAAGGAGAAATTGCTCATTTTGAGCAATTTCTTCTTTTGTCAATTTTTTCAATTGTCGTCTGCTGCAGTGGCTTCAGAAAGTGTCTGCATGAGGGAAAACTTTGTGAATCTGTTGAACAAATACCAAATAGTGTGTGACCAATTAATGCCAATCGTGACAGACTTACAGAAAATGGAGAAGTGATCCCTACGTGTCTACGTGCCTTACCGACAGGTGACAGATCCCTACGTGTCTTACAGACAGGTGACAGATCCCTACATGTTTACATGCTTTACAGACAGGTGACAGATCCCTACATGTCTACATGCCTTACAGACAGGTGATAGATCCCTACGTGTCTACATGCCTTACAGACGGGTGACAGATCGCTACATGTCTACATGCCTTACAGACGGGTGACAGATCCCTATGTGTCTACATGCCTTACAGACAGGTGACAGATCCCTATGTGTCTACATGCCATACAGACAAGTTACAGATCCCTACGTGTCAACATGCCTTACACATAGGTGACAGATCCCTACATGTCTAACAAAGGTGACAGAGCCCTACGTGTCTACATGCCTTACAGGTAGGTGACATTTCCCTACGTGTCTACGTGCCTTACAGACAGGTGACAGATCCCTACTTGTCTACTTGCCTTACAGACAGGTGACACAAACACTGTGTGAGATAAAATATAAACACATGCATAGTAAGAAAGAAAGGGAACCAATCAACTCAAAGAAACATACCTATTCCAACTTCCGCCATATGTTCCTCTAGTTTAGGGTAGAATGTATGGTATGGAGCCAACAAGATTGAATCATTACTACTTAACAACACTGGAGGATTTGGCGAGAGCACATGAAGAGTGCATAGGGTACAGCCACTGAAAAATACAAGTTATACAAGTTAAGCAAGTGAAAAATGAACCCTTTCACAGCTGCAGATGCAATTTGACGCATCTGCAGCAGACGACTAATGAAAACACAAGACCTTGGGCTGAGGTCAGTCTCATCCTTCTTGGAACACCAAATATTAAATGGTATCATTATGGGAGAAAAAAATGAAGTTGATGAAACTTAAAAAGTAAGTGAAGATCGGTGCATTATTGTCAATATGTTATGAAAAATGGAGACAAATGTTCTGATTTATTTTCATGAAGATTGACAATCATCACAAGGTTATTCTAACATTTGACCTAGTGACCTAGTTTTTGACAACCCATTATTGATGTCCTATAACCCAACAATACATCTGAACAAGAGTTGTCGGAGGACAACATAGCTCGCCTATCCGGGCCATCGTCTATCAGGGCCTACTTCAGAACAGTTATAGCATTAGGTAAAGTCACACAGTATCACCTATTGCAAGATAAAGCACCTTTTCAATAGTTGCATGCAAATGTTAACCAAGTCCATACAGGCCCTTTTGGGCCTTTTAAATCTGTAAATTTATTTATATACGATAAGCAACAGCTTACACAGTGTCTGAGAAAAGGCCTTTCACGCAAAGGTTTGACCAAAATTCTAAGTCCAAAAAGGGGCACAATTCAGTAAAAGTCCATTTCAGAGTTATGGGACTTGACATACAAGGTCACCTAATGACCCTGAATAAGTGTGTGAAGTTTCAAAGCAACAGCTTATACAGTGTCTGAGAAAAGGCCTTGCACGCAGAAAGGTTTGACCAAAATTCTAAGTCCAAAAAGGGGCCCAATTCAGTCAAAATCCATTCCAGAGTTATGGGACTTGACATACAAGGTCACCTAATGACCCTGAATAAGTGTGTGAAGTTTCAATGCAACAGCATACACAGTGTCTGAGAAAAGAACTTGCACGCAAAGGTTTGACCAAGCTGGCGGATGCCAACGCCAACGCCAACGTGATTACATAAGCTCCCCTATTTCTTTGAATAGGTGAGCTAACAATGGGGAAAGGAGCTGTAAACCCCTCCTTATCTGGACCTATGCAGATCTATCTCTCCAATTATATTCAGGATAGATTTATCTAACTTGAATAATTACATAGCTGTGATGGTTGGGAAGCCTCGTAGAAAGTTTAAATGCAATACATCTAGTAGTAATTAAGCTATGGTGTAAAATATGAACTTGCATGCAAAACCTTAACCAAGGTGTGACGCCAACGTGGATGCTAGTGTGAGTGGAATAGCTCTCATAATCTACAAATAGTCAAGCTAAAAATGAGCCATGCATTGAGGAAATGACTTCTTAAATTGGAAACAAGTCAAGCTGATCCTGCACTGATGTGCAGTCTGTTGAGGGCTCTCTATGCACCATCTAACAGCATTATTTTGGCTTCTAGAGAATGTTAATGTCGTCAATCAACCTGATCTTAAGCAGAAAACTTTAAAAAACATTTAGGTAAACATATGGTAAATCTCTATAAATAATAGCATTGCATGGAGTTTATAACATTGTGGTAAAAGGAGAAATTGTTCATCAGCCTTTAATCAGAATGTTTTCAAAGAGATTGTCTGCTGCAGATTCTTCAAGAACCCACTGTATGTGGGAAAGGGCTAAAACCCATCCATGAAGGACAGGTCCGAAAGTTACAGTTACACAAATGAGTGAATTTATTACCTGACAGTAACAGTTCTACATGAGCCAATCAAGGTTACAGATTCACAATGACTTAAATACACAACAGTCTCCACTGGTCCTAACACTACTGTTGTATTGCGACATTTCTCAATTGTCACAGATCTGAAATTGAAAAAACATTACAGTTTAACCCTTTCCCTCATAAGACAATTCTAAACCAGACGACTTTGAAAACATATTGGCAAAAATGTGAAATATCTCCATATGTGGGAGTTTAATAATTAAATAATATAGTTGAAAACATTGTGGCAAAAGGAGAAATTGCTCTTTTTGAGCAATTTCTTCTTTTGCCAGAATGTTTTAACACTATTTTGCAGATGCTTCAAAAAGTGTCTATAGGTGAGAAAGGCTTTTTTGTAACTGTAAGGGTTTTTTGTAACTATGATGGTTTCTAAAATAATGATAAAAATAGGTTCCACCTCATATGTATCAGGATCAGCTGGAAAACAAAATACAGTGAAATCTCTCCAGGGTAAAAGTGCCGCTGAAGGGAGATGGTGCTCTGGAGAGGTCAATTGGTAAGAATAATTGATTGACTGGGTTTAACACCATTCAGGGTTCATCCTAGGCCATGCCTTTGTGCTAATGGCAAATATTTGTGCATATTTGTGCATTAAAATCTTAACCATGCAGCGGCGCTCCTTTTTTTAACCGACATAAGTTATAAAATAACCAAAATATAGAGGTTACAAAATCACTGGCTCCTGTAGTAAAAGTATTCTTAACACTTCCGCAAGTGTTTTGAATAAGCATGTAACGTGAGTAATCCCTCAAGTTTAATTTATGCAGCCTCTTTCTAAATAGATTTATCCCAAAACATTGATGCTGATTGGTCAGAATTGAAGTAAACACTATGTCATTATATATCTATTCTGAAGAAGTATTTTCCAAAATTCCCACCTGTGCAGAATCCTAAATGATGGATGTCAATGATACTTTTGCCCAGATTTTCTTAAAATCTGTCATGATCGCAGAATTTGAGCAGTTCAAAGAGGCTGATGGTGTAAAAATCGATCCACAAAACTTGGGTTGATTTGATGCTTTTCTCCATGATCATGATAATGACATTCCCCGCTATTTGCAGCTGAATTTGTCGCGAACTGCACGTCCCCACCCCCCTTTCACCAGTTGGCCTGGAATTCTTGTTGACAATGACAGCAAAGTTAAACGATTGAGTACTTCAAGTTTTTTTGTAAAAGATTAAGCTTTAATTTAATTGCTGTTTAGACCAGGCGAATATATTATGTGAATGGCAAGTGGATTTCTGGATTCTAATTTATTTTTCGTGTAAAAATTCCAGCCCATTCACATAGAATCTTCTTTATGATTTCAAAATACAAATTGACAATATACATAAGCACTGGATTGCAGGATATATATCAAACACTTTATAAATAAGGTATTCAGAAAAAAATATTTGTTTTCATTTATGACCCTTGTTGCTAGGCACATGGCCCCATTATTCAGCTCAATTGGCCCCAGTTGTTTAAGATCTGGAAAGAATCCTGCCATTTTTAACAATTTCTCAGTCATATCATGGCGGCCAGTTCATCTAACCATGTGTTTCCTGGCATTCTTATACACACACAACAGACTTTCCAAGCATAAGGCTGATTTTCGACCATTGGTGGAATGCGAATGATTTTTGTCAAACCTTGAAAGAATGTTTGCAGAGCTGGGGTTCAAACTCACAACCTCGTAATTTGTATAAAAAGAAGCCTCATAAGAGATTTGTTCATTAGTTTGGTGTTATACGTCCCTTTCAAAAATCTTTTAGTTATATGCTTCCTAGGAAAGTTACCAGTACTACTGGTCCACTACCGAGTCAATCGTAATGCTAACCCAAAACCCTGACCGCCAAGAAGGGAAAGTCATTAACCCTTTCCCACATACAACAAGTCTGCAGCAGACGACTTTGAAAACATCTAGGAAGAATTTGGGAAAATGTCTTTATTGGAAAGTTTAACTACCGGTATTGAAAAGAGGTTTTGTCACAATGTTTTCAAAAGTCAGAAACCGTCTGTATGTGGGAAAGTCATTAATACCATTTTTTACTTCATGAGAGAAGATCTTGGTGTTATTACACAGAGGTTCCGTTTAGATGGGTTATATTGTATATTGGCCCAAATCTTGTATATCAATTCCTTTTCCACATACAGATGCTTTCTGATGCCTCTGCAGCTGACGACCTTTCAAAACATTGTGTCAACAGGAGAAATTGCCCATGATGAGCAATTTCTCCTTTTGTCACAATACTTTCAACCTCATCCAATAAATATTATTTCATTTATGAAGTTTCCATACTTTTGACTAAAAAGTTGTCTGATGTTGATTTGGTGTATGTAAGAAAGAGTTAATATCAGCAACAAGAACATTTCAAGAATTACTCTGTTACCTGCAGGAAGACTTTGTAAATATCTCGGCTAATTTATATATGGAAAATCTCTATAAATTTAAGCATTATTATGGAATAAAGTTGAAAACATTGTGGCAAACGGAAAATTGCTGTTTCTCCTTCTGCCACAATGTTTCCAAAGGTTGATACACATACATTAGCCTCAAAAGATTAATTGCATGAAATTGAGAAAAGGCATGTATTAAAACAAGAGCTGTCGGAGGACAGTGTGCTCAACTATTCCACCGCTTATTTAAGTTCCTGAGATAATGGACTCTAATGTAGTTGCATGCAAAACATTAACCACAATTTCTTACAGGGTGATAATTTGCATTATATGCAGGATAGAATTATTTTACTAGATTATTTTCATAGGTGTGATAATTGTATAACGTTTCAATGGAATGCATCAAGTAGTTACTAAGATATGGACTCTTAATGAAATTGCACGCAAACCTTTAACCATAATTTCTAAGTAAAGAAAGGGCAACAATTTGCACCATATGCAGGATAATTTGTTTTGTATATAGTTGTGAAATCGGAAAAGGTTGTATAAAGTTTTAATACAATGCTTCAAATTGTTACTGAGATTACAAACTAAATGTAGTTGCAAAACTTTAACCAGTAAGTCCAAAGAGGGCCATAACTTGCATGAAATGCTGGATAGAGTTATCATACTTGATTGTTTACATAGGTGTGATGGTTGTAAAGGGCTGTATACAGTTGCAATGCAATGCATCAAGTAGTAACTAAGATATGGTCTCTTAATGTAGTTGCATGCAAAAACTTTAACCAGAATTTTTAAGTCCAAAAAGGGCCATAACTTGCATAAAATACAGGATAGAGTTATTTAACTTGAAAATCAACATTAGTGTGATAGTTGGAAAGGGTTGTATCAAGTTTCAAAGCAATGCATCCAGTAAATAATAAGATATTGACTCTTAATGTAGTGGCATGCAAAACTTTAACCAAATTTCTAGTTAAAACAAGAGGGCCATGGATCGCTCACCTGAGAATGGGCTTTTTAAGACTTAACTCTTTCAGCGCCAATGGCAATATCATCAAAGACAAACTTTCCGACAAAATTCCAAGCTGCTCAAGTCAAAAATGCAATCTCTATAGTATTAACAAGATTTTTATACAATATGGCCTAGTGACCTAATTTATGACCTGACCAAACCCATATTTGATTTGGCCTAGATATATTCAAGGCAAATATTCTGACAAAGATTCAAAATGACCCATAATTGAACTTGGCCTAGATATCATCAAGACAAACTTTCTAACAAAGTTTCAACATGCTCAAGTTTAAAATGTGACTTTTAGAGTGTTAACAAGATTATCCTCAAATTAAGCCTAGTAACCTAGATTTTGACCAAACATGACCTATATTCGATCTAGGCGAAGAAATCACTAAGACAAACATTCTGACAAACATGCTCAAGCCAAAAATGTGGCTTCCAAAGTGTTAACAATTTTTTTTCATAAATTTGACCTAGTGACCTAGTTTTTAACCGGACATGACCCAGTTTCGAACTTGGCCTAGATATCACTAAGACAAACATTCTGACAAAGTTTCAAAATGTTCAAGCCAAAAATGTGGCTTCCAGAGTGTTAACAAGATTTTCCTTAAATTTGACCTAGTGACCTGGTGTTTAACCGGACATGACCCAGTTTCGAACTTGGCCTAGATATCACTAAGACAAACATTCTGACAAAGTTTCAACCATGCTGAAGTCAAAAATGTGGCTTCCAGAGTGTTAACAAGATTTTCTTTAAATTTGACCTAGTGACTTAGTTTTTAACCCCACGTTACCCAGTTTCAAACTTGGCCTAGAGTTGATGGAAATATATGTTCTCATAAACTTTCATAAAGATTGGATGTAAAATGTTGCCTCTAGAGTGTTAACAAGCAAATGTTGTCGACAGACGACGGACAAAAGGTGATCACAATAACTCACCTTGAGCACTACGTGCTCTGGTGAGCTAAAAAGGGCCATAAATTGCAAAATATACTGGATAGAGTTATCATACTTGATTGTTTACATAGGTGTGATGGTTGGAAAGGGTTGTATAAATTGCAATGCAATACATCAAGTAGTTACTAAGAGATGGTCTTTTAAATTAAACAAGAGGGCCATGATGGCCCTGGATCGCTCACCTTAATTATACAATGTACTGTTATGCAAAACACATCAAGACAATTATTCTGAATGCAACCTCCGTTGTTAACAAGATTTTCCTTCATTTGGCCTAGTGATCTATATTTTTTTTCCTGATATGACCCATATTCCAACATGGACTAGATATCATCAAGATAACATTCTGACAAATTTTCAACTTGCTCAAAGTAAAAATACGCCTCCGTAGTTTGAACAATATTTTCCTTTATTGACCTTGTTTCTGACCCCATATGACCCATATTTGAACTTGACCTAGATATAATTCAGACAAACATTCTGACCGAATTTCAAGATGGTGAGGCAAAAAATGCGGCATTCAAAGTGTTAACAAGATTTTCCTTCAATTAGGCCTAGTGACCTAGTTTTTAACCCGGCATGACCCATATTCGAACTTGGCTTAGATATCATTTAGACAAACATTCTGACCAAATTTCAAGCTGCTTAAGCAAAGAATGCGGCATCCAAAGTGTTAACAAGATTTTCCTTCAGTTCGGCCTAGTGACCTAGTTTTTGACCCGGCATGACCCATATTCGAACTTGACCTACATATCATTCAGCTAAACATTCTGATAAAGTTTCAACATGCTCAAGTTGAAAATGTGGCCTCTAGGGTGTTAACAAGATTACCCTTCAGTTTGGCCTAGTGACCTAGATTTTGACCCCGCATGACCCATATTCGAACTTTGCCTAGATATCATTCAGCTCAACATTCTGATAAAGTTTCAACATGCTCAAGTTGAAAATGTGGCCTCTAGAGTGTTAACAAGATTACCCTTCAATTTGGCCTAGTGACCTAGTTTTTGACCCAGCATGACCCATATTCGAACTTGGCCTAGATATCATTCAGCTCAACATTCTGATAAAGTTTCAACATGCTCAAGTTGAAAATGTGGCCTCTAGAGTGTTAACAAGATTACCCTTCAATTTGGCCTAGTGACCTAGTTTTTGACCCAGCATGACCCATATTCGAACTTGGCCTAGATATCATTCAGCTCAACATTCTGATAAAGTTTCAACATGCTCAAGTTGAAAATGTGGCCTCTAGAGTGTTAACAAGATTACCCTTCAATTTGGCCTAGTGACCTAGTTTTTGACCCAGCATGACCCATATTCAAACTTGGCCTAGATATCATTCAGCTCAACATTCTGACTAAATGTTAAGCTGCTGAAGCAAAAAAAAGCAGCTTCTACAGTGTTAACAAGATTTCCCTTCAATTTGGCCTAGTGACCTGGTTTTTGACCCGGCATGACCCATATTCGAACTTGACCTAGATATTTTAAAGACAAACATTCTGACAAAATTTCGAACTGCTGAAGCAAAAATTGCGGCCTCTGGAGTGTTAACAAGATTTTCCTTCAATTTGACCTAGTGACCTACTTTTTGACCCGACATGACCCATGTTCGATCTTGACCTACATATCATCAAGACAAACATTCTGATAAAGTTTCAACATGCTCAAGTTGAAAATGTGGCCTCCAGAGTGTTAACAAGATTTCCCTTCAATTTGACCTAGTGACCTAGTTTTTGACCTCATATGGCCCAGTTTCGAACTTGTCCAAAATTTAATGGAGATGAATGTTCTGATAAACTTTCATGAAGATTGAATGCAAAATGTAGCCTGTAGACTGTTAACAAGCTCAAACGTTGACAACGCACGACGGACAGACTCCGGACAAAATGTGATCACAATAGCTCACCTTGCACTTCGTGCATAGGTGAGCTAAAAAAGGGCAATAACTTGAATTAAATGCAGGATAGAGTTATCTAACTTGATAATCTACACAGGTGTGATAGTTGGGTAGGGTTTTAATTTTTTTTAAAGCAATGCATCAAGTAAATACTGAGATATGGACTCTTAATTTAGTTGCACGCAAAACTTTAACCAAAATTTCTAAGTAAAAAAGGGTCATAACTTGCATAAAATGCAGGATAGAGTTTATCTAACTTGATAATCTACATAGGTCTTATAGTTGGGTAGAGCTGTATAAAGTTTCAATGCAATGCATCAAGTAAATACTGAGATATGGACTCTTAATTTAGTTGCAAGCAAAACTTTAACCAGAATTTCTAAGTAAAAAAGGGCCATAACTTGCATAAAATGCAGGATAGAGTTATCTAACTTGATAATCTACATAGGTGTGATAGTTGGGTAGGGTTGTAGAAAGTTTCAATGCAATACATGTAGTATTTAACTATTTGCATGCAAAACCTTAACCAAGGTGTGACGTGGATGCCGATGCCAGGGTGAGGAGTATAGCTCTCATATTCTTCAAATAGTCGAGCTAAAAATATAACTCTCAGGAAAACGCACAAGATTTACCTTAATGGAGCAAGAAGATAGAGGTAGGCCGAATGACATCGATGTATTTTCACACTACTGTTTTCTAGGGTACTTGAACTCTGTAACAAAAAACATCATTTGAGCCCGTCTCACGAGAAAACCAACATTATGGACTCTGCGTAATATATCTACCCAGATCAGTCTGCACAATCCTCCCAGGATAATTCAGGCTGACACATTCCGGAATAGAGGTATAGAGTTATGATTCGTGAAACAGAAAATCCACAGGAGGCAAAGTGTCTGTCCGGGTAAGCCTGCGTGGCATGCTTAGGCTGATCCGGGTTGATACTTAATGCAGAGACCACAATGTTGGTTTTCTCGTGGGACAGCTCAGTTTATTTCATGATATTATTATTTATTTCATTTTCTGATATTTCATTCTCTATATTCAGCTCTGAATGTAGTTGGCCTACCTTGTTATCAAGGTAGTTGGGGTTATTTTACTTTCATGGTAATTACCCTACTCACATACGGACACTTTCTGACCTCTCTGCAGCAGATGAATTTTTAAACATTCTGGTAAAGTTGAAATTGCTCATGAGCAGTTTCTCCTTTTGCCACTATGTTTTTTCAACTTTATTCAATAATTGCTTACATTTATATAGATTTTCCATATTTCTGCCGAGATATTTTCAGTCATCTGCTGCAGATTGGATGCATGTGGGTCCTAAGGCGGACAGTCTAATTTCTACACCAGGGAGACAGTATGTCAGAGGTTTCTTGAATGTTTCCTTTACTTACTAAGATACATTGCAGATCCAGATCAGACAGGACAGATGCACAGGACCTACACTGGTGGCAAAAACGCTATGTTAGTTTATCTATAGTGCTGCTAAAAGAAATTCTTTCCTTTCTATTATTATGTTGCATCAAATCTTGTTATCTGACAAAAGGAATTTACAGGTGTTTTCCAAAGATCATATGAAATCACCATAGATAAGCCCTTGCAAGAGACGACTCATGTCTCAACGTTTTCAGCTATTCAATTATTGTAGTTTCATTTGTAGAGATTTTCTAAATTTTAACCTTTTGAAGATTTATATTATGTTGGAAAGGGATAAAGACCACTTACTCTGGGTACAGTTTGTTTTCCGACTTGACTCATGATGATGATTTTATTTCTGAAACAAAATGAAAAATTCCATTTAGATACATTTAGTAGCTTAATTAGACTCTTTATTCTTTCAGACTTTGTTCTAATTTTAGATATTAAACTTGAGCTGTCACTCTTAACCCCATTCCCCTACCACATTAAATGCTTGATGCTTACATCAGATCAATATATATACACATAAACATATAACCCAAAATATCTCCCTAAGATCTATTAAACTGTTGTTTGTTTGAGCAACTGTCTTCTTATAATTTATCAAATTTAGTCTGTCATTATATTCTCTATAATAAGTAAGGAAATGTACAAACAACACAAAGAGAACAATGAGAACAATTGAAGAGAAATAGGTGCAATATCATTTTATTTTATTTTAAGTTTTAGTATTTTTTCTCTGCTTCTGAAGGTTAATTCCAAGAAAAAATTCCTTAGAACTAACAATTTCTCATTTTCCTTTACTTTTCATTTTTTATTCTAAGCAAATCTGGAAATGCTTCATCATATAAGAGGCCCTAGTCGCCATACAGTATCTACGGAGTGTCTGGGGCAATCCAATTGATTCTCAGACTCCAATGAAATAATGCTTTTGTTAACCTAAGAATCAGAGAGAACATAGCTTCATGGACACTGCATTTTGATGCATCTGCAGCAAACAAGTTTTGAAAACATTGTGGACAAAGGAGAAATTGTAGTAGCAATGTATTCAACTATATTCAATAATTGTTTTTAATAAAGATTTCAATATTTTTGCATTAATTTTAAAGTTGACTACTGTGAATGTTATTGTATGTCCAAAACGGTTAAAAAATCATATACAAGTTCATGTTCTGCAATTATTATAGAAATACCTGGAGATAAGAACAATCATAATTTCCCAGTGAAAAATGGTCCCATAGGATATTATCAGTCAGCCGGATAAGATGCACTTGTGTGCTACACTCATGCAGAAACACTTGTTTGTTACTCTCATGAAGTTACACTTGTTTGTTACTCTCATAAAGATGCACTTGTTTGTTACACTCATACAAAAGTACTTGTTTGTTACACTCATACAGAAACACTTGTTTGTAACACTTATGCAGAAGCACTCGTTCGTAATTCTCATGCAGATACACTTGTTCGTAACCCTCATGCAGATACACTTGTTTGTTACTCTCATGCAGATACACATGTTCGTTACTCTCATGCAGATACACTTGTTTGTTACTCTCATGCAGATACACTTGTTTGTTACTCTCATGAAGGTACACTTGTTTGTTACTCTTATGCAGATACACTTGTTTGTTACTCTCATGAAGATACACTTGTTTGTTAATCTCATGCAATATCAATTGTTTGTTACTCTCATGAAGAAGCACTCGTTTGTAACACTCATTTGTTACACTCATGCAGAATCACTTGTTTCTCATACTTATGCAGATGCACTCGTTTGTTACACTCATGTAGAAGCACTTATTTGTAACTCATTTATTATACTCACACAGAAGCACTCGTTTGTTACTCTCATGCAGTAGAACTTGTTTGTTACACTCATGTAAATATCATTCAGGACAGAATTCCTATATTCAAGGTTTAATGGCAAACAACTCTGTATAATAATATAAAATGTAAGCACTTATTTACCCCTTCATATGTTCCTTTGGGACAACATGGGCATTTGTAGCTATTCTACCCCTTTTTGATTGGCTTTCTTTACCATCTTTGTTTTCTTCAACTAAGAAAAGGTTAAAAAATAGCAGAGCCATTAGCGGTATATGTAAACATGAGATGAATAGGACGTACATGTATATTTTTCTATTACATATTCTAATACTGCCCTCCTTGGTGCTCAGGGTTGCGGGGTTAACATCATGATTGACTGGCCGGTGTCAGGATAAATGGACCATTAGTACTGTATAACTTAACTAAACTTCATGCACAGGTGAGCTTAAAATTGTTGAAAGCGGCGTAAAAGAGAAAGATGAAAGTGTTCAATACATTTGAATCATGCTCTTAGAAAACCAACTAAGCAAATAAGCAATCACTGTAGATCCAGATCAATCTATGTATCTGCACAGCTTGATCTGATTGTACACTGTATGCCAATTAGTCACAGAAGGTTTCAAGAAACTACTTACAAACATTGACATTGGATCAAAGTGCTTTAACCCTTTCTTTTTTACGACAATTCTGCAGCAGACGACTTTGAACATATTTTGTCAAAAAAAAGAAAATCTCTATAAAATGAATATGACTAAAAGTGGAAAACATTATGGCAAAAGGAGAAATTGCTCGTTTTGAGCAATTTCTTCTTTTGTCACTATGCAACAAGCCGTCTGCAGCAGGTGTCAGAAAGCGTCTATAGGAAAGGGTTAATACACTGAAATAACTTATAGATAACAATTATTACACTAAGCTTGGTTTTCCTGGAGTTGCACCTCTTTACCCTTTTCCCACCTGCAGATGCATCTGCAGCAGATGACTCATAATGCACCGTCTCCTTTTGCCAAAATGTTTTCAAATCGATTCAATAATTCTACCTTCATTTATAGACATTTTGCCATTTGTTGCCTAGATGCTTTCAAAGTCATCTGCTGCAGATTTGTTGTATGTGGGAAAGGGTTACTTACCACCCATGGGCCAGGAGAGTCTCCGGCCACTAGCTATACAGGCAGATATACCAAATGGATTTTGAACTAGGGAATCTTTTACCCAAGATTGAAACAGTCGCAAGGAGAAGGTTTTCATCAACTGAAATACAGGTTTGAACAGTTTAAAGTGATGGAAAGTCTGGTTATATCTCTATGTTGGAATTACATAAAGCATTTTCCTGATTATTTGACACATAAAGGTGGGGCTTGATACAAAATGCTGAATACTGGGCTTGGGGCAAGAAAACTTTTACTAACGCTTTCTGACGCCTCTGCAGCAGACGGCTTTTTAAAAACATAGTGACAAAAGAAGAAATTGCACAAAACGTGCAATTTCACCTTTTGCCACAATGTTTTCCACTTGTTGTCATAGGTTAACATTCAATTATGGAGATGTTCTATGTTTTGACAAAATACGTTCAAAGTCGTCTGCTGCAGTATTGTCGTATGAGGGAAAGGGTTAACAAAATTCTGGTAAGATTTGCAACAAACACCCGCCTGGGGAAGTGTACTGGTCTGAAAGCAGTGGTACATGTATTGTGTTTCTTAGTTTTTATCAGATGGTATGTGAATAGAACAGCGCTGAAAAGATATTTTATTTATAAACTTTAGCATCAACCGCTCATGGTTGACAAATATACATACAGAAATGTTTAAAGCAATATAATAAATGAACAACATGTCGAGCCCGCTTTAAAAGATTTTGTCACAGACAAAGTGCTCTTCCATGCAATTGCAACACAGACTGACAAAGAGTTGACCTGATAATGACAAAAGTAAAATGTTCCAACATTTTGTTTTATTTTTGAGATACCATATGATTCTGAAGTTTAACATACATCATTTTAACCTTTTCCCACATAAAACAAATTTGCAGCAGACAACTTTGAAAACGTAGTGACAAAAACCTGAAAAATCTCCATAAAAGATATCTTAATTTTTGAATAAATTGAAAACATTTCAGCCATGGGAGAAATTGCTCATCTTGAGCAATTTCCCCTTTGGCCACAATGTTTTCAAAAGTCGTCTGCTGCTATTGTGTCAAAATGCATCTGCAGGTGGGAAAGGGTTAAGTATATTTTGTGTATGAAAGGTTCAGGCATATTTAACAAAGGCATAATTTTTCACATCAATACATGTATTGCAAGACACATGTACTTATCCTCATTAAATAATAAATTCTTAAACTGAATATCTTTTGAATAATGGAATATTTTTTGTTTTGGTACTTCAATCCCAATTTTGGAATGTGAACATTAATTATGTAGAGAAGGACAAAAACATAAGAAACCATATGAAAGTGAGTTTTTGTTAAGCACTTATTGAGAAGTTTACCAAACAAGTAATTGTAACTGACACAGCTTCCAACTCTAGAACAGTAATGACAAAAATTGTCTGCTGCATCTGTGTTAAAACGCGTCTACAAGTAGGAAAGGGTTAAAATAGATCGGTCTCCTTTTTTGCAAAATTTTTTTACACTTCTGCCATCATCACCTCAACATGGTGAACATGATAGATCATGGTAGAGGTTCATCATATTACCTTTGAATGGCCACTCCTTTGTTGGACAGTTTGTAACATTGCAATGTCTTGTAACGGAAGTAAAGTTCTGAAAATAAATTAACGGAACCCAGATTTACAATTGAATTTGGTATATATTAAATTCTTCTCCAAATATGCAATTTTTAAATAAGTTTAATTTGAAAAATATGTACAACAGTGTTGGTGTTATTTTGATTGAATACCGTCATACTTGTGTTAGTGGTCACCTCTGTTCAGCAGCAAACTTGTATAACACTTTCCCTCATACAACAATTCTGCAGCTTACAGACAAATTAAAACATATTTTGTCAACAAATAGAAAATCTCTATAATTCAATGGAAACCTATGACTAAAAGTGGAAAACATTGTGGCAAAAGGATTTTGTCACTATGTTTTCAAAAAGCTGTCTGCTGCAGGAGCATAAGAAAGCGTCTACATGAGGGAAAGGGTTAAGCAGCCGCCTGTATTCAGCAGCCACCTTTTACTATTCCCAGGATAACTGACCTAGACAAGTTTGACCGGCTAATATCTTCTGGCAAATCAAAAGTATATTTATCATAAAGAATTGAAGAAAATAGGGAAATTGACTGTATTTAGTGAACTCTCCCTTTTTTACAATGTTTTCAAGTCATACCGTATATACTCAGTTATAAGTCGCCCTCGTCTATAAGTCGCACCCCCTACTTCGAGGCCTAAAGTTTAGGGTTTGATGATTGACCCTCTTATAAGTTAGATTTTTGATTTTTTTCACATCAAAACCCTATGACAAGCAGCAAGATATAACCCAAGTCATCATGATCGAGCATCAGATTTTTTGTTTAAAACATTCATATAATGTCCAATTAGTTTTATGTAAGCATTGATTTATAGTCTAAATAGATTTTACTATCATAAGAAGCGAGATATATAACCTTAAGTCATCAAGATCGAGCATCAGCTTTTTGTTTACATTATTTGAACATACAATGATGTCCAACTAGTTTTAATTTGTTTTATCTAAAGAGATTTACTGGGGAATACATAAACCGGTTTTGTCCGGTCACAAAAGGCCCCAGGTTATGTGAAAACACACTCGTCTTGATTAACCCTTTGTTTTATCTTTTGTTTCTTTTTCATTGAGAAGATTGAGAAGATAAGAAGGACAGAATAACAAATATTGTTGAAGAAGAAAAAATATTCAGCAAGAAGCTTTTCAACGCTATTTTATCTAATAGCTCTCTTTAATGAAGTTTAATCACGTTTTTGTCAATTTGTTTTCGAAGTTGTCTGCTGCATATTTGTTGTATGCAATAAAGGGTGACCTGCAGGGGTGAGAGTAGATGAAAGGAAAATCATATATAGATAATCTGCTATATTAAATTCGTCTCTTTTCCATGATGTTACTGAAGCAACTGAAAACTGTTGTAAACATTGCTAATTCCACCTTTGTTTGGAAATATAGCTCTCATTTATGGAGTTTATTCCCGATATTGTCAATTTGTTTCCAAGGTCGTTTGCTGCAGATTTGTTGTATGCGGGAAAGGGTTAACTGAAGGGGTAGAGGGTAGATGGAGGGAAAAATCGGCGTTGCATAACTGAAATTAATTCGCATACAGTGATAATCTGCTAACTCAGATTAAATTCGTCCTTTTCCCATGATGTTTCTGAGGCAGCTGAAAACTTTTGAAAACATTGCTAATTTCCCCTTTGTTTGATAATATAGCTTTCGTTTATGGAGTTTGTTCACCCTTTTTAATAAAAATCCACGGTTCAGCGACCTCAATTCTAACAATTCTAACAGTCAAATAATTCTAACACAACTGTCGCGTACACACAGGTTTAAATTATCATCAAGCTAAAGGTGTTACATGTAAAATTACCCGAGGTCAAATTCTGCAGACGTGTACGTATTAGAGTGGGTAAAAACCGATAATTGCATTGTTAGCAGTTTGTATTTAATACACTTTAGCTACAGTTATTGTCTTTGTTACGACTCTCAAATACTGCAGATGTATCACAGTGGTAAAAGCCGATAATTGCATGTTTATCAGTTTGTACTTAATACACTTTAACGTCAATTATTGACCGTGTTAAATCACCCCGTGTGTAGTCTTGGGATTGTTTGTGGATTAATTATGACAATTTTGGTCCGACTTTTTTATCTCTTTAATTGGATCTGTGTTTGTTTTTTGCTTTCTAATGGTTTAATTTGGTACCATCACCCATGCAGGCCAAAATCACGCAATTTATATTTTCACAAAATTCAAAATGGCTTCCAATCGAGCTGAAATCGAAACAATAACTTGGAACAAATGACTTTTTAAATGTACATTCATAAGTTATATATTTTTTCTAGTGTTTGTTTTTATAAACAAATCAATTCTATAAGATATGTTTCTTTCAATCAAACTTGATTTATTCTGTTAAATCATCATTTAAGTCGCCCTTTTTATCAATGACCGGCCTGCACAGTTTTTGACGATCGGTGAATTGGAGGGTATTTTTTTCTGAATTTTTGCTTGACCCTCTTATAAGTCGCTCCCCCCACTTCACTTTCGATTTTGAAGGTAAAATAGTGCGACTTATAACCGAGTATATACGGTAAGTCATCTGTATGATAAACTAATTTGATAACTGAGCTGAAAGATTGACCAATTGATAACAGAGCAATAAGTAACTTACTTGCACCTGTCTACAGACCCAGCAATTAAACTCCCTAGTGCTTCAACAGCATGGATTGTCAGGCTGAGGTCAGCTTGGGAAACAGCATAGTTATCTGAAAGCAGTGTTCAGTTATTTCATAGTGTCCAACACAAAATTTAACATAGATTAAATAACCCTTTACCGCATAAGACGCCTTCAACATAGGGTTTGCAGCTTCAATATATTGTGAAATTTGTGAAGACAAAAGGGCCATAATGATCCTGGATTGCTCACCACCTGAGTTATGCAATATGATTTGCAATGCAGTCAGGTAAGCTAATACAAGAGGCCCAATGTCAAGTATAGATCCACTTGCCACAAGGCAGAATAACCCAACCAATGTTGTCTGTCTTTTGTCAAACTAATATGACATGAGGTCAATGATAGATCTTTTTCAGACAAGACGATTTCTATATCTCTCTATGTAAAACAGGTGACCCCTGGGGTGGGGCCAATTATGACCTGGGCATAATTTGAACAATCTTAGAAGAGGACCACTAGACAATGCTACATACCAAATATCTAAGCTATAACCCTTTTAGTTTAAGACAAGAAGATTTTCAAAGTTTATCTATAAATCTCTTTGTAAAACAGGTGACCCCTGCCCGGCTGGCCAAATTTTGACCCCAGAAGCATAATTTGAACAACCTTGTTAGAGGAACACGAGTCAAGGCTACACACACAATATCTAAGCTCTAGGCCTCTTGGTATCAGATGAGAAGGTTTTCAAAGCTTTTTACTGGGCTGGGTAAATTTTGAGCCCAGGGGCGTAACTTGAACACTTTTGGTAGAGGACCACGAGACAAGGCTACACACCAAATATCTAAGCTCTAGGCCTTTTGGTTTCAGACAAGAAGATTTTCAGAGCATTTCACTATATATCTATATGTAACACAGGTGACCTGGGGCAGGGCCAATTTAGACCCCAGGGGCATAATTTGAACAATCTTGGTAGAGGACCACTAAACAATGCTACACACCAAAAATCTCAGATCTAGGCCTTCCGGCTTCAGACAAGAAGATTTTCAAAGTTTAAAAAAATGAAATCCTTTTGGTTGCCATGGGAACCAGAGTTCTGCATGGAATAAATTTCTTTGAACAATTTTGAAAGTGCACCAACCACCCAAGAAACATCCGTGTGAAGTTTCATCAAAATTTGCTAAGCGGTTTAGGAGGAGAAGTTGTTTGCAGGAAAATGTGAACAGATGGACAGACAACAACGACGACGGACGGTAAGTGATCACTTTATGCTTAGGTGAGCTAAAAAGAACTCATATCACACTATTATGCACAACTTCTAAGTATGCACAAGTTTATATGACTCTTAAACACTGAAAGAAACAAGATGTGTTTGTGAAACACTGATGCCCCCCAATGGCAACATCTAGGTCAAAGGTCAAGGTCGCCAGGTGAAAAATGTTGGTACTGACAGAAAGGTCATGTCACAAGGAATACACATGTGAAATATGGTAGCCGTACCGGTTATGGTTCAAAAGTAGTGGTCAAGGTTAAAGTTTTTTTCGAGAATGGCAACATCTAGGTCAAAGGTCAAGGTGAAAAATTTTGGTACTGACAGAAAGGTCATGTCACAAGATATACACATGAAATATGGTAGCCGTACCTGTTATGGTTAAAAAATAGTGTCAAGGTTAAAGGTTTTTTTCGAGAATGGTAACATCTAGGTCAAAGGTCAAGGTCGCAAGGTGAACATTTTGGTAGTGACAGAAAGGTCATGTCACAAGGTATACACATGTGAAATATGGTAGCCGTATCTGTTATGGTTCAAAAGTAATGGCCAAGGTTAAAGTTTTTTTCGAGAATGGCAACATCTAGGTCAAAGGTCAAGGTCGCAAGGTCAAAAATGTTGGTACTGACAGAAAGGTCATGTCACAAGCAATACACATGTGAAATATGGTAGCCATACCTGTTATGGTTCAAAAGTAATGGCCAAGGTTAAAGTTTTTTTCGAGAATGGCAACATCTAGGTCAAAGGTGGTCAAGGTCGCAAGGTCAAAAATGTTGGTACTGACAGAAAGTTCATGTCACAAGCAATACAC
Source organism: Serripes groenlandicus (assembly GCA_031761405.1). Lineage (NCBI taxonomy): Eukaryota > Metazoa > Mollusca > Bivalvia > Cardiida > Cardiidae > Serripes > Serripes groenlandicus. The sequence continues at coordinate 11,025,619 of JASEVX010000003.1, forward strand.
ATGTGAAATATGGTAGCCTTACCTGTTATGGTTCAAAAGTAGTGGGGAAGGTTAAAAAAAAATTGAGAATGGCAACATCTAGGTCAAAGGTCAAGGTCGCAAGGTCAAAAATGTTGGTACTGACAGAAAGGTCATGTCAAAAGGAATACACATGTAAAATATGGTAGCCGTATCTGTTATGGTTCAAAAGTAATGGCCAAGGTTAAAGTTTTTTTCGAGAATGGCAACATCTAGGTCAAAGGTGGTCAAGGTCGCAAGGTCAAAAATGTTGGTACTGACAGAAAGGTCATGTCACAAGGAATACACATGTGAAAAATGGTAGCCGTACCTGTTATGGTTCAAAAGTAATGGCCAAGTTTAAAGGTTTTTTTGAGAATGGCAACATCTAGGTCAAAGGTGGTCAAGGTCGCAAGGTCAAAAATGTTGGTACTGACAGAAAGGTCATGTCACAAGCAATACACATGTGAAATATGGTAGCCTTACCTGTTATGGTTCAAAAGTAGTGGGGAAGGTTAAAACAAAATTGAGAATGGCAACATCTAGGTCAAAGGTCAAGGTCGCAAGGTCAAAAATGTTGGTACTGACAGAAAGGTCATGTCAAAAGGAATACACATGTGAAATATGGTAGCCGTATCTGTTATGGTTCAAAAGTAATGGCCAAGGTTAAAGTTTTTTTCGAGAATGGCAACATCTAGGTCAAAGGTGGTCAAGGTCGCAAGGTCAAAAATGTTGGTACTGACAGAAAGGTCATGTCACAAGCAATACACATGTGAAATATGGTAGCCGTACCTGTTATGGTTCAAAAGTAATGGCCAAGGTTAAAGTTTTTTTCGAGAATGGCAACATCTACGTCAAAGGTCAAGGTCGCAAGATCAAACATTTTGGTACTGACAGAAAGGTAATGTCACAAGGAATACACATGTGAAATATGGTAGCCGTACCTGTTATAGTTCAAAAGTAGTGGTCAAGGTTAAAGTTTTTTTCGTGCAGACAGGCCAAAAACTACATCTAGGTCAAAGGTCAAGGTCGCAAGGTCAAAAGAGTTGGTACTGACAGAAAGGTCATGTCACAAGGAATACACATGTGAAATATGGTAGCCGTACCTGTTATGGTTCAAAAGTAGTGGTCAAGGTTAAAGTTTTTTTCGTGCAGACAGGCCAAAAAATACATCTAGGTCAAAGGTCAAGGTCGCAAGGTCAAAAATGTTGGTACTGACAGAAAGATCATGTCACAAGGAATACACATGTGAAATATGGTAGCCGTACCTGTTATGGTTCAAAAGTAGTGGTCAAGGTTAAAGTTTTTTTTGTGCAGACAGACAGACAGACGTGCAGACGTGCAGACAGGCCAAAAACTAAAAACTATATGCCCCCCGAATCGGAGATTCCGGGGGGGGGGGGGGGGGGGGGGGGGGGGGGGGGGGGGGCATAAAAAATATTTATGTTACCTGGCATCAAATTGCCTCAAGGCTTTTGAGATGAGTAAACTCTCCATTTAAAAGCAGAACATCTACTGTGTGCGGCCTGTTAGTCCATTATGCAATTGAGCTATCTGTAATGCAAGGTAAAGGGGGTAATGTTAATCCTTTCCCTCATACAACAATTCTTCAGCAGTCGACTTTGAACATGATTTTTGGTCAGAAAAATAGAAAATCTCTGTAATTGAATGGTAACCTATGACTAAAAAAAGTGGATAACATTTTGGAAAATGGAAAAAAATTGCTTGTTTTTGAGCAATTTCTTCTAGTGTCACTATGTTTTCAAAGAAGCTGATGTGTCAGAAAGCGTATATGAGGAAAATGGTTAATAATAAAAGAACAATTGAGGGAGATAAGTATATGAATAACTAATCATTTTCAACCTATTTCTCCCTCTTTATGATTCTACAGAAATCAGTTCTACAAAGAATTCTTTTCTTTTAACAATTTTGAAAGAGGACCACTTAAGGAACATTCTTGTGAAATTATTTTGAGTTTTTTTCAATTATTTTGCAGAAGTTTGCATGTAGGTAAATATGAATGTACAGAAGACGACAGACGTTGAGTGAACGTAATAAAGCTCACTTTGCACTTAATGCTCAGGTTACCTAAAAAGGCAACATTTGGGAAAATGAAAACATGTATGCAGCAGGAGCATCACAGTATGAACACAAGGCTTTTCCTCATGTAGACGCTTTCTGACGCCTCTGCAGCAGATGGCTTTTTGAAAACATAGTGACAAAAGAAGAAATTGCACAAAACGTGCAATTTCTCCTTTTGCCACAATGTTTTCCACTTTTTGTCATAGGTTATCCATTCAATTATGGAGATTTTCTATTTTTTGACAAAATGCGTTCAAAGTCGTCTGCTGCAGAATTGCCGTATGAGGGAAAGGGTTAAAGAAACACAAGTGTTGCCAGTCAATAAGTGAGTGAGACGGATGGAAATACTAACAGAACAGAACATAACCTTTATTATCTCAGAGAGAGAGAGAGAGATTTTAATTTTGGAAAATACTGTATAGTATGATTAGTGTGTAGACACAAATCAGACTGTGTTATGCTTAAATTTGTTACCAGAGTTAAATTTTCTATTTATGTGATTAATAGCTCTATTGTTTACAAAATAGGGTCATGCTATATTTAGAGCATGTAATGGTACATAGTCAATGGTAAAATTGGGGTCAATAGCTAACAGACAGGGGAGAAGTAATCCCTTTTTCTCAGCCAAGCCAAAGCAGGTAAAGGGAAACAGTGTTTGATCTACTAACCATGTTCAACAAGTAGTTCCAATATTTCATGAAGATTATTCTGCATAAATACCACATGACTGTGGTCATCAAGGGTCTGCTAAAAGTATGACAAAAACATGAAATAAGATGAATATTAATTTCAGTCGAAACATATCAGATACCTGTTAACCCTTTCTCTCATATAGACGCTTTCTGACGCCTCTGAAGCAGACAGCATTTTGAAAACATAGAAAAAAGAAGAAATTGCACAAATCGTGCAATTTCTCCTTTTGCCACAATGTTTTCCACTTTTTGTCATAGGTTATCCATTCAATTATAGAGATTTTCTATTTTTTGACAAAATACGTTCAAAGTCGTCTGCTGCAGAATTGCCCTATGAGGGAAAGGGTTAAATAACCCTTTCGCATATAAACGTTTTTTGACGCTTCTGCAGCAGACGTCTTTTGAAAACACTCTGACAAAAGTAGACATTGCTCAGGAATTGTACTTTTATTTATAGAATTTTTTAATATTTATGACTAAATGTTTTCAAAGTTGACTGCTGCAGACTTGTTGTATCCTACAGACTTGTTGTATGTGGGAGAGGGTTAATCATTCATAAATTCAAAGTGTGGTGACAAATGACAGAGAAGTGCAATCCTCACAAGTCAGGTGAAACAAATATATAGATAAGTTTACTCCTCAAATGTTACATGTTTTTTCTCAACTATTGGTATTACCTACACATAATTATGCGCACATCAATCAGCATTTCTTATGCCAACACAATGAGCATAGCGACCTTGATCATTGACCTTCTGGGCACCTAAATTGACAGATATTAATCAGGTATCCAATCTATGAGGGGTGGGGGGGGATCATGTTATTTCTCACATTGTTTTGAATATTCCCCTCTAAATGTGTATGGAAGGCGGAAATTTTTACATAGACAAACAAGAGCGCCAACTATCACAAAATATGCCTGTCATGTTTTTTTGAGACTAAGTATAGTGATTATGGTTGTACGTCAGGCAAATTTAGAGAGCGGACACTGTTAATGCAGTTTTGACCATTTCGGGGAAGATAAGTGTGGAGTGACTTAGATAACGTGGTTAGTTATCAAACCTGACCAAGATATTGTCTAAATTTGGTGATGATCAAATAAAATGACTTGAGCGATATGGCTGATTATAGCACTTGTCTGAGATTTTATGCCCATACACATTTTTTTGATACACATGATTGGATAAACAAATCTGCAGCAGACGACTTTGAAAACAGAGTGACTAAAACCTGAAAAGTCTCCATAAAAGATAGCTTAATTGTTAAATAAAGTGGAAAACATTGTTGCCAAAGGAGAAAATGCTCATCATGAGCAATTTCACCTTTGGCAACAATGTTTTCAAAAGTCGTCTGCTGCCAATGTGTCAAAATGTGTCTGCAGGTGGGAAAGGATTAAATAAGGAAATGCTCAAACATGTCATGTGAGATAAATGATAAATGGTCAACCTTGTTATTTCCTCGTGGAGTTGATCGCCCACTGGTTGAATCCAAGTCTGGTGATGAAGATCTTGTCGGCCATCTTCAAAGTTGTTATGGAATTCTATCAGCTTTTCATTTATAGATACATGTTGATGCGTCTGCAGCAGATTAGTTTTAAACAAGAGGGCCATGATGGCCCTGGATCGCTCACCTGAGTCATGAAATGTAATTTGTCATGCCAACCACAATAACTTATTTTGCAGTCTGGTAAGCCAATACATAAGGCCCAAAAATCAAAGCTCTAGGCCTTTTGGTTTCAGCCAAGAAGATTTAACAAGAGGGCCAAGATGGCCCTAAATCGATCACCTGAATGATAGTAAATAAGAAGCAAATATTTAACTGAAAATATCTGTGAAAATTTGATCAGGAGTTCAAATGAAACTCCAAGTAGTGGACACCCAGTTAAAGAAATAGTTTATCAGTAAAAGCCATTTGTATCTTGAAAACTAACAAGAACTTTAATAAGAATGGAATTAAAAAGTTTTGTCATTTTGCACCTTTCCTGATGCCCTGTTTGTCAACGAAATCAATATGGCTTGAACAGTTTTTGTAGAGAGTCACTCAAAGAACATTTCTGCCAAATTGTCTTGGAATCTAACAAACAGATTATGGAGATGGAGGTTTTTCAAGTTTGGGTATTTTTCTCAATTTCTGATGCCGCAGCAACAAAAGTTCTACACAAAATGTAAGTCTTTTAACAATTTTGAAAAAGGACCATCAAAGGAACATTCCTGTGAAGTTACGTTGAAATTGGTCGAGTGGAATGGTAGGAGTTGTCATTTGTAGCTAAAAGTTCAATTTACCCCTTTTGTGATGACGCGAGGTTAAGTAGAGGATTACAGAAGTAAGATTCATATTCAATTTTCTTAATATCAGACAAGGACTTTCAAAACAAGAGGGCCATGATGGACCTGGATCACTCACCTGATTTTTTTTCTCCTTCACTTTAGCCATATAAGCCCCGCCCCCTGGCGACCATAGTTTTAGACCAATCAACATGGCTTGAAGGAATCGAAGGGTCACCCTCGGAATATTTCTCAGAATTATTTGAAAATCGGCTAAACACTTTCAAAGGAGAAGATTTTTTAAGTTTTTACTAAAGTCATATAAGGCAAAATAGCCCTGCCCTGTGGCGGTCATGTTTTTCGACCAATCAACATGGCTTTAAGGAATCTGATAGTGGGTCACCTAAGGAACATTTCTACAAAATTATTTGAAAATCAGATGACACTTTCAGAGGATAAGATTTTTTACGTTTTCACTATAGCCATATAAGGCAAAATAGTTGGCCACCTGGCGGCCATGTTTTTCGACCAATCAACATGGCTTGAAGGAATCTGATAGAGGGTCACCCTAGGAATATTTTTACAAAATTATTTGAAAATCGGTCTGACACTTTCTGAGGAGAAGATTTTTTAAGTTTTCACTATAGCCATATAAAGCAAAATAGCCCCGCCCCCTGGCAGCCATGTTTTTTGACCAATCAACATGGCTTGAAGGAATCTGATAGAGGGTCATCCAAGGAACATATGTACAAAATTATTTGAAAATCTGCTAACCAGTTTGGGAGAAGAAGAATCTTGAAGTTTTTTTTCGTTTCGTTGCCATGGAAACCAGTATTCTGCATGGATCCCAAACATTTGAAGGAATTCTGGTAAGGTCATTGAGAGGATGCTTTCTGTGAAGTTTCATCCCAATTGACTCACTGGTTACTGAGGAGAAGAAGTTGATGCACGACGGACACCGGACGCCAGACAAAAGGCAATCACAATAACTCACCTCGAGCAAAGCTCAGGTGAGCTAAAAAATGGAATTTCCAAATTTTGTCATTTTGCCCTTTTTCTGAATGCCTCCTGACTGCCATGTTTTTCAACCAATCAGTATGTCTTGCACAATCTTTGTAGAGGGTCACCCAAGGACCATTTCTATCAAACTATATTGGAATCTGACATGCAGATTCAGAGGAGAAGATTTTTAAAGTTTGGACATTTTGCCCCCTTTCTGATGCCGCAGCAACCAGAATTCTCAATGGAATTTAAATCTTTGAACAATTTTGAAAGAGGGCCACCGATGGAACATTCCTGTGAAGTTTGGATGAAATTAGTCCTGTGGTTAAGGAGGAGATGATGTTAAAAGCTACAAGTTAATGACGGACAAAAAGTGATCAGAATAGATCACCTTGAGCCTTCGGCTCAGGTGATCTAAATACAAGAGGATTTTTTAAGTTTTCACTTTATATACATGTAAGGAAAACAAGCCCAGCCCCCTTACAGTCATGTTTTTCAAAGGATTGCAATATTTTCAACAATCTTGGTAAAGGGTCACCCAAGGATTATTTGTGCCAAATTAGTTTTAAATCAGGTTATTGCTTTTGGACAAGAAGTGTTTTAAAGTTACCACTATATAATTACATATATGGAAAACAAGCCCCTTTGAACAACTTTAAAATAGGACCAACTAAGTTTGTTTTTTGGAGGTATTGACACATGTAGTATTTATGATCAAATTATATATTGTATAGTTTGTGTTTTGGAGGTATTGACACATGTAGTATTTATGATCAAATTATATATTGAATTGTTTGTGTTTTGGAGGTATTGACACATGTAGTATTTATGATCAAATCATATATTGTATAGTTTGTGTTTTGGGAGGTATAGACACATGCAGTATTTATGATCAAATTATATATTGTAGTTTGTTTTTGGAGGTATAGACACATGTAGTATTTATGATAAAATTATTTATTGTTTAGTTTGTGTTTTGGAGGTATAGACACATGTAGTATTTATGATAAAATTATATATTGTATAGTTTGTTTTTAGAGGTATCGACTCATGTAGTATTTATGATCAAATTATATATTGTATAGTTTGTTTTTGGAAGTATAGACACATGTAGTATTTATGATCAAATTATATATTGTATATATTGTTTTTGGAAGTATAGACACATGTAGTATTTATGATCAAATTATATATTGTATAGTTTGTTTTTGGAAGTATAGACACATGTAGTATTTATGATCAAATTATATATTGTATATATTGTTTATGGAAGTATAGACACATGTAGTATTTATGATCAAATTATATATTGTATAGTTTGTTTATGGAAGTATAGACACATGTAGTATTTATGATCAAGTTATATACTGTATATATTGTTTTTGGAAGTATAAACACATGTGGTATTTATGATCAAATTATATATTTTATAGTTTGTTTATGGAGGTATTGACTCATGTAGTATTTATGATCAAATTATATATTGTATATATTGTTTTTGGAGGTAAAGACACATGTAGAATTTATGATCAAATTATATATTGTATGTATTATTTTAGGAGGTATTGACACATGTAGTATTTATATAGGTAATAATACCTACATTTATAGAGCTTTTCTATGCGTTTGCCTACATACTTTCAAAGATGTCTATTGCAGATTTATTGTATTGGGGGGGAAGGGTTAATCCTTTCCTTTAAAACATCCAATCTGCAGTAGAAGACTTGGAATACATCTGGGCAAAAATATCGAAAGTCCCTATACCAGAAAGTATGGTTATTGATTATATAGTAGAAAACATTGTGTCAAAAGAATAAATTGCTTGTTATGATTAATTTCTCTTTTTGTCTCAACGCTTTCTAAGATGCCGTTTCAATTCCCTGAATAGTCGAGAAATTTTCTTTAAAAAATCTGATCGATTGAATGAGGAGGTGCAACACAATTTTCAGTCATATATTGTTGGCAGGTTCACCTACCCATGTATTTCATGGTCTTTTAAAGCAACTGGCTGCTTTTCCACATAGACTGTTAGCTTATCAAGGAAATGTGAAAACAATGTCAAAACTCATAATGAGCAATTTGTCTAATTTGTGTCCATGTTTTCACAAGTAGTATATAAATAGTTACTACCAAAAAGGATACTCTTCTCCAGCAACTAATGAGGCTTTCAGTGAGACTTTGTGTAACTGTTGAATGTAGAGAAATAACACAAACTTCAGTGTTCCTACACTACCCTTGTTCTTCAGAGACTCTGCAATATAGGTACTAAGTGACTAAGAATTATCCATGTAAATGTTAACCCTTTCCCTCATATAGACGCTTTCTGACGCCTCTGCAGTAGACAGCTTTTTGAAAACATGTCGACAAAAGAAGAAATTGCTCAAAACAAGCAATTTCTCCTTTTGTCACCATGTTTTCAACTCTATTCAATCATTGTTCTTTCATTTAAAGGGAGTTTCTGTGCTTTTGCTTAGACATTTTCTAAGTAGCTGCTGCAGATTTCTTGTATGTAGGAAAGGGATAATGTTATATGATGAATACAAAAAGAACTCCGATCACATAGAAAATATATGTATATTGTTAATTGTCTTTGATATGCGTTCATAATGGTACAGTTCAATTTAGGACAATACCTAAAACAAAACAGATTTAGAATTCTGCTTTGAATTGACTAAACCTCTGGAAAAATGGAGGGTTGTATCTAATACAAAGTAAAACAAAACAAGAGCTCCACGTACGGCACAGATGCTCGACTGATAGAAAACAGAAACAAGAGGGCCATGAATGCCCTGGATCGCTCACCCGATTTTTTTTTTTCACTTTAGCTATATAAGCCCAGCCCCCTGGCGGCCATAGTTTCTGACCAATCAACTTGGCTTAAAGGAATCTGATAGAATGTCACCCTAGGAACATTTCTACAAAATTATTTGAAAATCGGCCTAACACTTCTGGAGGAGAAGATTCTTTAAGTTTTCACTATAGCCATATAAGGCAAAATAGCCCCCCCCCCCCCCCCCCCCTGGCGGCCATGTTTTTTTGACCAATCAACATGGCTTGAAGGAATCTGATAGAGAGTCATCCAAGGAACATTTCTACAAAATTATTTGAAAATCGGCCTGACATTTTCGGAGGAGAAGATTTTTTAAGTTTTCACTATAGCCATATAAGGCAAAAAAGCCCCGCCCCCCCCCCCCCCCCCCCTGGCGGCCATGTTTTTCGACCAATCAACATGGCTTGAAGGAATCTGATAGAGGGTCACCCAAGGAACATTTCTACAAAAATATTTGAAAATCGGCCTTACACTTTCGGAGGAGAAGATTTTTTAAGTTTTCACTATAGCCATATAAGGCAAAATAGCCCCACCCCCCCTGGCGGCCATGTTTTTCAACCAATCAACACGGCTTGAAGGAATCTGATAGAGGGTCATCCAAGGAACATTTCTACAAAATTATTTGAAAATCTGCCAACCAATTCGGGAGAAGAAGAATTTTGAAGTTTTTTCGGTTTCGTTGCCATGGAAACCAGAATTTTGCATGGATCCCAAAAATTTGAAGGAATTCTGGTGAGGTCATTGAGAGGATGCTTTCTGTGAAGTTTCATCCAAATTGATCAACTGGTTACTGAGAAGAAGAAGTTGACGGACGACGCACGACGGACGACGCACGACGGACAAAAGGCGATCACAATAACTCACCTTGAGCAAAGCTCAGGTGAGCTAAAAAGCTGAGCTGAACAAAAGACCTTAACCGGACGACCGCGCCACCGCTGCTGATGACGACGCCAGGGTCATGACAACAGCTCTCGTTTTTTCAAAAGTCGAGCTAAAAATGTGGATATTTAAAGTAGAAATTTCTTGTTACTTGCACTCCTTCTTCATTTGTCCCAATGTTTTCCAAAGTAGCCTACTATGTAAGGCATAGAAAACTGTCTACATTGTAGATAGGTTTAACTTTTTTAATAGCCTAGCGAAATATAGAATATGACGTTCAGACAAAAGAAAGCTACATTTTTGGGCAGAGTTGAAAATATTAAGGGAAAACATGAAAGAGCAAGCTACAAATAATTTCTCTTTTTGAAAAATGATATCAAAAGAAGTCAACTTCATAATATACATGAAAACAGGGTTGACTGTCTTTTTTGAAGAAGTACAAAAACCGTTTCCCTCATATAGATGCTTTCTGACGCCTCTACAGCAGACAGCTTTTTGAAAACATAGTGACAAATGAAGAAATTGCTCAAAACAACCAATTCTCCTTTTGCAACAATGTTTTCCACTTTTAGTCATAGGTTATCCATTCAATTATAGAGATTTTCTATCTTCTGACAAAATATGTTCAAGGTCGTCTGCTGCAGAATTGTCGCATAAGGGAAAGGGTTAAAACATTATCTTTCAACTATATTGAACAAAATTAGCCTGCACTTTTTGCAGTCTAGTTTTGATCTCTATAATTCACTTATCCCTTTCCCACCGGCAGATGCATTTTGAAAAAGCTTTTTTATCTTTCACGTTAAGACATCTGCAAATAATTTTCTAATAAACTTTTGGCTAGGAACGAGGGGTATAGAAACAAACCTTTCTCGGTGGCAGAAGCATTAGCATACTTAAAGTCCCATTCTAGTCTCTCTACAGGAGAGGTATTTTCATTCAGAAGGTGGCAAGTAGTGAAGTATCTATAAATATATAAATATGGATTATGCCATCAACAACCAAACATACTATAATTATTCTGTAAAATACTGTATATGCAATTATTCACATGTTATGTAAAGGAAAGTTTGTCATGTCTGTACAAAGATTGTCTACATTATTTTTTTCTTCATCCATCTATGGGTATGTTTCCACTTGTCTACTTTGTTTGCATTTCGATAAAATTGTACAAAATGTACATGTACTTACAATATCTCCTACATAAGGGGCAGTAAAGAAACTATGTTGTATTGTGTTAATCTTTTCCCACCTGCTGATGCAAATTGTCTTCAACTCTATTCAATATTTAAACTTTCATTAATTTTGTTGATATTTTTCACATTTTTGCCTTAGTGTTTACAAAGTCAACTGCTGCATATTTGTGTTATGTGGGAAAGGGTTTATTTTAGAGCTCTATATGAGGGGTGTATTATTGATATATCTAAAATAATATATGGCCCTAGAACTCTTTGCTGTGGGTTATGAAAAAAATACTTTTGCGTACAAACAGCATAGCGTTTGGTTGGATAAAAATTCTAGGCCTCTTAAATTATGCAGACCTATATCAGGTAACATGCATTCTAAATGTATGTATTCATAAAATCTGGTCTATGTTGTTTTATCTCTCTCTGGAAAAATACCAAAAACTAGCTTAAATATTCCGTGGCAACAAAAAATGGCTATACCTCCCATAAAATGAATTTATCATACACCTGTAAAAATACTAGTTTCACTCGTATAATTCAAATTATTGATCTATGATCAATTTTATCATTGGCTCAGGTGAGCTAAAAAGGGCAATAACTCATCCAAAAGTAGGTCAAATTAAACGCCCTCGTAATATGCGCAACAAGACATTGTACCGATGACTCCTGTGAAGTTTTATAGAAATGTGGCCAAGGGGTTGTGAGATAAAGGCCGGACAAGAAATGTGGACGTACAGACAGACAGACAGACGGCGCAGGCAAAAGCAATATGTCTCCTCCAGAGGGGGGAGACATAATTCTTTAAATGGAAAAGAATTGACCTGTGATCAGAGAGTCTGGTTACTGTAGGTATTTTAACTCTTTCCATCATACAACAACTCTGCAGCAGACGACTTTGAAGGCATTTTGTCAAAACATAGAAAATCTCCATAATTGAATGGATAACCTATGACGAAAAGTGGAAAACATTGTGGCACAAGGAGAAATTGCACGTTTTGTGCAATTTCTTCTTTTGTCACTATGTTTTCAAAAAGCCGTCTGCTGCAGAGGCGTCTGAAAACGTTTATATGAGGGAAAGGGTTAATATGTCCAATATAACAAGAGAGCAATGATGGCCCTATATTGCTCACCTGAGTAAGTGTTTTAGGGTCCTAATTTAATTGCTCTACAAAAATAAGAAAGAAGGTCAAAAAGTCATGGTGAAGGTCATCTATAGACAAATGATGATATTTGATTGTAAAAGATCACACTAAGGTCAATTTTAAAGGGCCATAATCCCGTCATGCATCAACAGATCTGGTTTTCGAAAGGAACAGAGCTCTCATTGATATCTAGCTACTGAATAAGTTTGGTAAACATCGGATTATAAATGAAGACGTTATCGTATTCACAAGAAATTGTGGACAGACTACGGATGATCACAAAAGCTCACCTTGAGCTAAAAACAGAAACGAGCATGACTGCGAAAAGCTTCAAGTAATTTCTGTAAATGGTATCCACTTGGATTCTTAGCATAGAAGGCAGGTCTTTATTCACACATTGTAATAATTAAGACAAGGTTGGTTTTTGCAGAGCACCATTCAAATATAGTTATACATATATAACTGTTAACCAGACATTGTAACTCTGTTGTCATCTGCATTGAAAATACTTGTCTGAGGACAAATACGTACCACCATGGAAATTGGAAGTATGACTTTGATACAGAGTCCAAGATACTTGTTTTAACCTTTTCCCACAAACAGACGCTTTCTGACACCTCTGAAGCAGACGACTTTTGAAAACACTCTGACAAAAACTTTATTTGATAATTAAACTATCATTTATAGAGATATTCCCTATTTTTACCGAGATGATTTCAAAGATTTTTGCTGCAGAGGCGTCAAAAAGAGTCTATATAAAGGAAAGGGTTAAGCTGTGTCTTTATTCCCATAAAAATATTTTCAAAAGGCATCAGAAGATTCTGAATGAAATCAATATTGAAATATACTTACAGCCAAGCCAACTCTTCGGACAGATGAAGCTTGTTACAGGCAATATGTCTCCATACTGAATAACTGAAAACATAATGGAATATGTAATGTGGTTTAGCCATGTCATTTGCTAACAAACAATTGATTGATTGGGGTTTAATGCCATTTTCAAAAAAAATTCAGTCATATCATGGCGACCAGTTCACCTACTCATGCGTTTCTTGGTTTTCCCACACCAGTACACCACACAACATACTTTCCAAGCAACTGGCTACTTTTCCACATAGACTTGTTAAACAGCCAATTGTTGAAAGATGAATGACGTAGGTTACAGTGACTTTTGTCAAACGTTGGAAAGAATGTTGGCCGAGCTGGGATTTGAACTCGCAATCCCTGGATGGACAGCCATCATCACTACCGATTGAGCTACCGGGGCTCGGCTAACAAACAAGGGAAGTCAATTAAAACATCTAACAAATTGGAAGTACACTAATGAAACAGGAGTGAAAACCTTTTGAAGAAAACAACAACTTGATATTACCTCATTTCCAACAATGTTTACAAATAATGTCACATGCTGCAGCATCAGAAGTTATCTGCATCTGGATAAAAATTAACACCTTCCCACTTGCAAACATTTTTTTTATTTTACTTTTTCTTTTGCCACAATATTTTTCATCTCTATTTAATGATTAAATTTTTTTGCGTGTAGGGATTTTTTCCAAATTTTTGCCTAGATGTTTTTAAAGTTATTTTCTACGTATACATGTGGGAAAGTGTTATTCTGTGAGTCTGTGCACTTACCTTATCCGTGGAAAACCAGTCTGACCCTTGTTCTTTGCGTATATTACAATTTTCTTTATGTTCTGTAGTGATTGCAAAAGGAATTCATCAATCATAACTCAAAACTTATTACAACAAATAACATTAAAATTTCACTAATTAATAAATATAATATAATAAAAAATTTCACTAATTAATAAATATAATATAATAAAAAATTTCACGAAAAATGATAATTTTAATTGTATGCAATCTGAAAACTAGTCAAACTTGTGTTTAAAGACCACCCACAGAAAGTGAACAATCCAGTCTTTGTTCACAGGTGGTCTTTAATTGCAGGGTCATTTATGCAGAAAATAAAAGTATGGTCACTATGGACAGGGAATTGCTATTCCAAGGTGGTTTTTACTACAGGTTCGACAGTATTACAGTTAATGTGAAAGTCCTCTTAAACTTTTCCTGCATATAGACATCATTTGGGCATCTGCAGCAGACGACACCTTGAAAACATCGTAGCAAAAGGAGAACTTCATAATGAGCAATTTCTCCTTTTGCCACAATGTCCTCTATTATATTTAATAATTATATATATATATATATATATACATGTTGTTTTATAAGCATAATCTATATTAATTCTTCCTAAATGTTTTCATAGCCAACTGCTGAGGATTTGTTTTATATTGGAAAGGATTGAGGTTAATTTTAGTGTGCATTGGCGCATATGGCATGCAAGAAACTTAAAGCATTGAATTTTTTATTATGAAATGAAGATTTTAACTTTTCCCTAACTTTCTACACTTTTCTTAAATTTGTCCCAGTTTTTGACATGATGTAACCCATGTTCAAAATTAGCCTAGACATCATCAAGACAAGTGAACAAGAGGGCCAAGGTGGCCCTTCATTGATCACCTGAGTGAAAGTATAGTAGCAAATGCTACTGCTTATAAAGGTGAAAATTTGATCATGAGTGGAAATGTACTGCAAATGAAAGAGCTTATCAATAAAGGACATTTGTAATAATGCATTGAATCTTTAAACAATTTGAAAAAGGACTACTACAGGAACATTCCATTGAAGTTTTGTTGATATCGCAGCGCCTTTCCGTCTACAATATTAGTGGCTGATCTTCAGCTACTTCACAATTTGAAAAGGCTATATTTTTTCACAATGTTGCGGGAAAAGAAAATCCACAAATGAATGGCTAAATTCACATTACAAACAAAAGAAATGTATGTTTGCATTACTGCATATACTTTCTGTTTCTGTAACTTGAACAATCACAACTTTTCTGACACTCGCTCCCCCAGTTTTATTCTTTTTTTTTTTAGTTTTAGTCGGTATGTATCATATGAGTCATTCATTCTCATTAAAGGCTCTATTCTGATTGGATAAAATTGTATTTACAGCCAATGATTAGCTGCTTTATGAAATGATTTCGGCTCGTGTCAAATTCAACTTCCCGGACATTAATATTCAAAACAAACTAGGCCAATGTTGCATAATGGAAAATACTATGTTAAGCGACTGAAAAAGGCGTTTCACAGAAAAATGTTGCTTATCTTTTTTTAAAACGAAAAATGTTCCTGCTTCAGTTATTAATAACGGGACAATGTTTGACCTTCCCAATGCCGATGTTTCGACGGAGCAAACTATGTTTTAATCGGCCCCTAATATTTACCCTATTAACGAGACGGATAGTCCCGTTTCTACTTCCAATATTTCTTTGTATCACGCTGAGACAAAGTCACAAAGCAATGGAAGTTTCAACCCCAGCCCAGACCCATTGCCAACATCAAACTGTTTTGATCTTAATTCTGAAGACATGCAAATCCAAAGATCACATACCATATTATGTCCATCTTGAAAGTTAAAGAAATTTTTGAAATTTGTGAAATTTTTAAAAATATTCTGATTTTTTCTTGTTAATATTACCACTATAATATACCATGTATGATTTGTGTCTTATAGCCCCTTATTTGCCAAATAAAAAAAAAAGAGTGGGCTTAGGTGACCTGACTTACCCAAATTTTTCACTGCCAAACATGTGACTTTATGTCAGTTGATATTAAATTCTACAATGATTTGTTTTTGTTTTGCAGAATATATTACCAAGTCCCTGATATTTCATAACACAACATGTAATTTTTTCTTCGTTATTTCGCGATCTCATATGTCATTTTTTCACAATTTTGCCATTTCGCCCATTGAATTTCACAACATCAATAAGCTAGGGAGTCTTCACAAAGGCGCTGTATTGGTCCAATGGTTTAGGAGGAGATGTCATTTGAAGCTAAAGTTCCTTTTACCCCTTTTCTGATACCGTCTGGCAGCTATCTTTTTCAACCAATCAATATGGCTCGAACAAATTATGAACAGTGTCACTAAAGAAACATTTCTGCTAAATTATTTTGAAATCAGACAAGAACTTTATTAAGAATGGAATTTTAAAGTTTTGTCATTTTGCCCTTTTCTGATGCCGTCTGGAGGCCATGTTTTTCAACCAATCAATTTGGATATGACAAATTTTGCTGAGGGTCACTCAAGGACCATTACTACCAAATAATCTTGGAACCAGACGGATTAAGAGAAGAAGAATTTTAAAGTGATTGCATTTTTCATCGAAAAGCTGATTCAGAGAAGAATTTTAAAGATTGGCCATTTCCCCCCCTTTCTGATGCTGCAGCAACCAAAGTTCTTCATAGAATTTAAATCTTTGAATAATTTGAAAGAGGACCAAAGGATCATTCCAGTGAAGTTTGGTTGAAATTGGTCCAGTGGTTTAGGAGATGTTGTTTCGTTGACGGACAGAGTGATCAGAATAGTCTCAATAGATCACAAGTTCTTTTTAATATTTGGCCCTGGGTAACCTAGTAGACAAAACATATGTTTGAAACAAGACAAATTTAGCCTTGCTACATGTACTATCAAGACCATCGTACTCAATAAAATAAAATGCTGCCTCTAGAATGTTTAGATTTTTCTACAATTTGGCCTAGTGGCCCAACATGACTCACATTTAAATTAGCTTTGATTTCATCAAGAAACAAACTGATCTTTTTCATGAAGAAAATCGTGGCCGCTAGAATGTTGACAAGCAAATTGATGACAACAGACAAAGGCCAAATGACGAACAAAATGCAATCATAATAGCTCACCTTGAGCTCAGGTGAGCTAAACAGTACACCAAATCATACTTACATTAAAATTCAAGCGAGGATGAGGGGCTATGTGAAAAGCTCCATAACTAAAAGGCTCAGCCTTAACCCAAAGACTGACAGAGGTATCTGAACTCATCTTGTCAAATCTGAAAGAATCCAAAGGGGCATTAACTTTAACATGTACATCTGCACTGTATGTGATTACTCTTGACTATTAAATGACAGTTACATGAAGTAATGTTAACCCTATCCCACATAAAGACACTTTCTAATGTCTCTGCAGCAGACGACTTATAAATGATAACATTGACGATGATTGTGGTCAAAGGAGAAATTACCCATGATGGATAGTTCTATTGAATCATTTTTCTTTTATTTATAGAGATTTGCATGACTTCTCCTAGGTTTTTGTTTCAAAGTTGTCTGCTGCAGATTTTCTGGTTGTATGTTGGAAAAGGTGAAAAAGAAAGATTACAGGATAGATAGGCAGAAAAGTTTGATAGTTAAAGTCATAAAAGGATAAAGATTTACTGAGCTACATATGTTCTCCCTATTACAGTGTGTATATATATACCACGTGACTTTTGCACCATAAATGCTACATCAGACAGCAATAATTGCCCAGAATAAGAAGTTAAAACGAAGGTAACATTTTTATTTCTTCACCCTATTTAATGAAACATGGCGCAGTCTACGCCGCTTACTGTGTTCTATCCCCGGTTTTTGACAGGAGTTTTGATTGGTGGTCTAGTTTCTTCAAACACTTTGACGAACCTGTTCTCAAAATCTAGTTTTGTCAATGCTCCGGCTGTCGGCGATTTTAATTTTCTTAATATTTTCATTTTTTAGCGTGCATGTGTATCATTATTTGCAAATGAATAACATCTTTGTCGTTTCTAAACATAATGCAGATAGTTTTGCCTTGAAAACATTGATTCGAAGTGGGTTTATATAAATGCTACGGCGGAAGGCTGTTTTGTAAAATGCTACGGCAGGCGGACGATTTAATTTGATATTTGCATTAACGTTAAAAATTAACAATTCCATTCTCTATTTATTCATAATATAATGTTTATTTACGTATATTATCACCGACTTTCAGATGGGATTTAACTGGACCCTATATCTGCAGCACGTATGCACAAGTGAAATATGATATTGCACGAAAAGATCCACAGCTGTGTGAGTATGTACAACTGCTGCGGTAACGTGTTTCAAACACGAGACCAACTACAACTCCACAGATACTGGGTGTTCTGGAATTCAATAATTGTTTATGAAGTTTAATTTTTTCTGACAATTTGGTTCTCTTTTATTCCTTTAAATTGGTTTACATTGTATAAAGTTCCCCTTTATATTCAGAAGCAGTATCCACGGCGACGAGAAGGAATTCACCTGTTCCGTTTGTGGCAAACACTTTGCTACAAACAACATACCTAACGATTCACTACAGGAGAGAGACTAGAAGTGTGTCAAACCTGTGGTTTCACAACAAGTCGGCGGACTGATCTACAAGTACATTTTGCAACTCACGCGGACAAGTGCACCTTCATTTGCAAGACATGTGGATATCGATACAAACACCCGTCTTCACTTCGTCGACACGTGAGGGATAAACATTCTGAATGATGAGACGCTTTAAACTCTTCAGATAGTTTATAATATAATGATGTTTCCTGTGCATCGCTTTTAGTAGATCTAAATCTAGACAAAGTGTATTTTTATGATTCATGTATGAGAAGTCGTAGTTTAACAGAGGCCTTCACCTTATGTAGTTGCATTTTGAATCTGTACGTCTGTATCATACTATCTCTTGTTAGCACTTTCTTAAACTATTTCTTTTGTTCCTGATGTATGCATTACAATTCACAAGAACGTCATTGGCGTAGTAATATTAACTGTATGGTTTAGATAATTAGTTACCATAATATAATTGTAACTTAAACATAACTAGATGATTTTCAGTGAAATTTCATTCAATGCATAAAGTGTATCTAAACATCTCCCATATGATACTTTATTATCATTTTGAGTGATTTTGTTTTGTCATAATTATCACATCTACACATATGATGATTATCGTGTTGACGTTGTTCTTTTATTGTTCTCGATAAAAACGTCTATATAGTCGGTCTGTCAGATCCAGTGATATGAACTGAATTTTGTAAATGTTGTATTCATTGCTTTTAAATAGTATCTTTTCATTGTGTTGACCATTTACTTATCTTTATATGTTTCCATGCTATGTGCAGATACACGTGTTGCACACATTTTTTAATCATGATTTTTGTTGAATATTGTTCATTGTAAAAGTATACCAAAAATAAGCATTACAGTTTAGTTCTGTTAATATTTTTTTTTTTTATGAATGCATGACACACACACAAAAAAGTGACAATTGATGCTATTCCACATTGTTTCATTGTTTAACAATATTTTTGTTCATGTTGCAATTCTATGGTGTGTACAGGTAGCCAAGACTGTAATATAACTTTTGACTGGTTTTGTAGGAAATTGTTGAATCAAAACTATACCACTGTGGATTTAACTATTTGTTTACTTAGTCATAAATACATGCTATTAACAGTAAAATGATTAATCAGAATATATCGAGGGCTACCTATGTTGTCTTTATTGCATTATTTCGACCATGTATTTTCTATCATGTGACTATTTCATGTGCAGGTACACATGTCAAACTGTGATATTGATTTGTTGTGAATGATATTTGCCAGATCTATATTGTTTACTTTGAAATGACACGAATAAAGAATTATTACTCTGCTATATTTATTCCTGCTTTTTAAATATATACAAAATATTTCCAGAAATAACATCAAATATCGATGCCCATCCTCGTTGTTGCTAACAGTTTGCTCTGTAAGTTTTTCCGTATGTCCGAAAAACAGCGAGCGCTATAACCAGAGCAATATTTTACTTAAAGTATGACTTTTTAAAAAAATAATATGTATTTAACATAAATATTTTGCCTTAACACAATAAACTAGTATCTACAGAAATCAGCTGCCTGCCGTAGCATTTTACAAAATAGCCTTCCGCCGGAGCATTTATATAAAACCACTTGAATCTGTCCATACTCAACAATCAATATTTTCAGAGAAAAACTATCTGCATTATGTTTAGAAACGACAGAGATGTTATTCATTGGTAAATTATGATACACATGCATGCTAAACAATGACAATATTTAGAAAATTCAAATCGCCGACTGCCTGAGCTGGATTTTGAGAACAGGTTCGTCGAAGTGTTTGAAGAAACTTAACCAATAATCAAACTCTGGTAATAACCCAGAGATAGGGCTCTGTAAGTGGCGTAGACTGCGCCATGTAACGTTAAAAATGGTGAAGTAATAAAAAGTTGCCTTTGTTTTTACTTCTAGTTCTAAACCGAGGCAAAATATTGCTGTCCGCCGTCAAAAGTCACGTGGTAAACACACACTGTATTAACCTTCTTGGTTACAATTGCCACAGGAATCATTGGTAGGTTCTAGTAGCTGGGTTATCCTGCGGTTTAAGAATCATTAGTAGGTACTAGTAGCTGGATGATCCTAGGTTTTCAAGGGTTGAAGGATACCAATTCAGAGGCATATGCTGTTGTTGGTACTCAAAAAAAATCATCTCACTGAGTACCCACAACATAGGGTTTGAATGTCAAATAAGGGCTTTGAAATTTGAAATACTCAGCTTATCTAGAGCTCTGTTAGATCATACTGTAAATGATTTGCTGTACCACACCGTCCAATAGTAAGTTGAGATTTTACAGTTCTATTAAGTCCCATGTATACATTTGCTATGGTTTTTACAGCCTAGATTATTTCAAATTGTATGCAGGAAATGGTTAATAAAGGGGTAAGGGTTTGAATTATCCTACGTTTCTATCAATAATGAATATTGGCAATTTGCCAACCTTTACTGTGTTGGATTTTTATCAGCAAAGAACTGAGAAGTGTTAAACTATCGTCTGCTGTCCAATGATTCACTAAGTCCTCGGCATGGTAGGGCTTTTTGTTCATACTTATGCTCACGAACATCAGAAGCACAGTTTAGGACGAACCATGTCCGGTGCGAATATAATTTGCGAATTTCGAACGACTAAAATTCAATGACATTTGACTTCATCTAGGGTTATGGTGGCTTAGACAAAACTAATATCAATACACATTTTTCTATGCTTTTTACCTATCATTCTTGTTTTATGTAAATGCAGCAAAAACAAAACGAACTTGGCGGTCCACTCGCTGAATCAAAGACCTATTGGCTGAATCAAGTTAAAACAATGTATCGGAAATGGAATTTACGGCAACCGCTGGTTCCCGAATAACAGCATTTTAGTCTGAAGTCGGGAGACAATTTACACAAATTTGCAAGAGTTCTCGTTCCCTATTTGCGCGTAGCAGACTGTTACTTCCTGATATAATTTCAAAGGCTTCTGATTGGCCAAAATCATCTAATGTACCAATTCCATTGGTCCACATCATCATCGATAATAATGAAAATGGCTGGCTCAAGATATCTGCTAAAATTTCTTCTTTTTGCAATATTTGCTAACTTTGTTTTATCTGAAAACGTTAAAGGCACTGTGCAACTTAATTCTGGAGTTTTCGACAAGGTAACATGTTCTACATTAATGTTTTCCTTCACATATTTTATATAAATTCATAAACAAAGACCTCCTCAGTCATCTCGTCCTCAATAGTTTTCGCTCTCTTATGTTGATGTTTTTAGTCATTAAAGAAATTTATTTAAAGCAGTGTTCATTTAGATATTAAAGCATGAAAGTCCAGGTATTTTTTTTCTATATATATATATGTTAACATTACGGGGTAATGATAAGGGTCAGTTTTTTTCTTAAAGCACTGGTAATCAAATTAGGCTTAGTGATACAACAATATCCCACACGCGTAGAATGTAGTTTGCTGGTCCCCGGTATAATGACATATGCGTGTAAGAAGGAGGGATTGCAGTATGTAGTGCACAAGCCTTAACCCTTTCCCTCATATAGACGCTTTTTGACGCCTCAGCAGCAGACAGCTTTTTGAAAACATAGTGACAAAAGAAGAAATTGCTCAGAACGAGCAATTTCTCCTTTGGCCACAATGTTTTCCACTTTTAGTCATAGGTTATCCATTCAATTATAGAGATTTTCTATTTTTTGACAAAATATGTTCAAAGTCGTCCGCTGCAGAAATGTTGTATGACTATGAGGGAAAGGGTTAAAGGTCCTACAGTTATCAGGGTCTTTCCTCAATTAAATACTTCAAGACAACAATAGTCATGGAAGTTTGACAAGTGAAAATTAACAAGTTGATGCAATTAGGACAAGAATTTATGATTCTATCTACATGTTTGGTAGAAAGAAAATTGTCTGAAGCTTTGTATACCCATGGTTGAATTGAGTGCCTACAAGTTACAACTGCAGGCCTACAAACATAGATTGAAATTGATACATTGGATATTCATTGAGAAAATAAATGGCTATACAGGTCAAATTACGCTAAATACATCCGCTGACTTCCTGATCTACAGTACTATATTCCTTAAAAAAAACATTTGTTTGCATAGAAATGAGTGTATACCATCACCAGAATGTATTGAATATATGACATTGAGTTTAAATGCATTGTGAATGTGTATAGGATGCACTGGAAATGATTGATTTGATCACTTTTAGTATTTTGACCTTGTTTGAAAGTGAAAGTAGAGAATACTAAACACCAGTTTTGTCTGGGCCCGATTTGGTCTAAAATGACGGTTACCATTTTCGCCTGTTGAGTTCTTTCTTGCATAATGCATGACCCTACATTTTCTTTGGATTGTTTTAAAGCTAGGAGGTAACTCTTTTCAATGATATATGGTGGTCTACATGATAAACGCTTAGACAGTGTGACAATTGAGGACTGAAAGTGGTTGATTTACATGGGGGAAAAAAAGGAATTTTTTTTGGTATATTGTAACCTACAAACAAACAATGGAAAAGGGAGATAATTTCTTGATTAAGCAGCCTCGAGTTATGCTGTTTGTTATGTTCCATTCTCCTGATCACAAGGTGTATAAACAATTATTTGCTACAACTTTGAAGTGAATCTGCAATGTAAAAATAAAGTTTATGGCTAAATTTAAGAAAAATGAAAAAGAAAGATAACTAAGAAATTACGCAGACTAGAGCTATGTCCTAATATTGATCTATTCTTCTGACAACAAGGTATAACTGATACAACTTTAAATTGAATCAATTAATGCAAAGTGTGACAGACATTCAGACAGATGAAAGAGAAGTGATATGTAAGTGTCTCCTTGCCTTGCAGGCAGGTGGCACAAAAAAGCGACTGTGTTGTAGACACTTGAAATAGTCATAAAGTGAAAAAGTTTATAGCTGTTTCTCCTCAACGGTAATCAATGTTATTTT
This sequence comes from Serripes groenlandicus, assembly GCA_031761405.1. NCBI lineage: Eukaryota > Metazoa > Mollusca > Bivalvia > Cardiida > Cardiidae > Serripes > Serripes groenlandicus. The sequence goes on from JASEVX010000003.1 coordinate 11,048,892, forward strand.
GTCATTAACAGATTGTGTCAAAACATAAAGCTGTCTTAGTAAAGTTTGATGAGACATATCCATATGGTGAAAAACAAGATACATATAAAGAAGTGTCTAAAAGCTGTCAGTCACAAGATGATTTACTTATAGCTGAAGTTCAGATTGCAGGTAAGGACATATATCAGTTATTAATTGCTACCATGTAGCTGAAGTTCAGATTGCAGTTAAGGGCACAGTCTGCAAATTAGCTTTGGTTCTATGGTCCATGGCCAGTAAATTTTGGTTCTGACAACTGAAATATTTCCTTTTGCCAGTGTAAATTTACATGTAAACTATTTCATAACCAAACTGTTAGGACTTTTTCTGCATTGTTCCTCAATTAGTCAAAGAAGTTTCAAGAGACCAAGAACTGTAAGGCAATAAATATTTGGATACTTTTATGGATGTACGGGAAAGTTATTTGTATGTAATAATTACGTGAAGGTTGGTTTTTCTGAGTTACTGCTCAAAAGAAATTTGCTGTATACAGAAAAGGGTTAATTCATCCACTGCAGAGACATCGACAGTTGGCTGTATACAGAAAAGGGTTAATTTATCCACTGCAGAGACATCAACAGTTGGCTGTCTCCGGAGAAGGGTTAATGTGCAAATAAACTTTTCTAGTGACCCCCACCCTTATAACCCTTCCCACGTCTTGCAGACACATACAATTTAGACACATCTGCAGCAGAACACTGTTGTAACAATGTTTTTTACTTGTCAATCATTCATAGGAATTTTCAATATATAATTTGCCTAAATCTATCTGCTCTTAGTTTATTGTTTCTGGGTAAAAAATGTTGACAAAGAATCATTGGACCTACTAGATATATTGATTTTCTACACAAATCATGAGATACAGCCTGAGGGGTGTAGTGGTAGAGTGTCCGCCTCGGGTGCAGGAGGTCACAGGTTTGATCCCTGGCCCCACCATACAAAATATTTAAAAAATAGTAGTAATGGATTTCCCTGATGCTCAGGATTGTTAGGTTAGCATTACTGCTTATTTGTTGGTGTCAGGATAAATGAACCAGTAATACTGTAAACGCTGTGCTATAACTGAAATGACTTATTATAACCCCGACAAACGAAGTTTGAAGGGGTATATAGAAGTCACTCTGTGGTCGATTGGTTGGTCCGTTGCAATTTTCCTTGTCCGGAGCATAACTCGAAAACTACTGGATGGAATTTAATCAAACTTCATACAATGATACAACACAGTGAGAGGAAGAGCAGTGTACAGGAACTATATTTTACCTTATTATAGAGTTGTTGCCCTTTGTAACCTTGTCTTGTTTGGAGAATAACTTGAAAAAAACTACTAGATGGAATCTAATAAAAATGCATACAGTTGTAAAGCACAATGAGAGGCAGTGCAGTGTACAAGAACCATAACTCTATTTGAGCTAATTACTGAGTTATTGCCTTTTCATAGGATGTGCAGTGTACAAGAACCATAACTCTATTTTAGCTAATATCAGAGTCATTGCCCTTTGTTACTGTTTTCTTTTTGTCCGGAAAATAAGTTGAAAACTATTGGAATATAATAAAACTTCATTCATTGGCAATGCACAATGAGACTGAGTGCAGTGTACAACAACCTTACCTCTATTTAAGCTCATTACAGAGTTATTGCCCTTTCTTACTTTTTTCTTGTCCAGGAATAGTTTTAAAACTTCTGGATGAAATTTCCTATCAGGGCACCGTTCAGAGGTAATAATCACATTCAGTGATCGCTCTAGTTATGAGTTGTTTCAGTTTTTATATCACCTTAGCTGAAGGCTCAAGGTGTTATATTCTGATCACTCTCAGTCTGTCATCCGTTGTTAACTGTTTTAAACAACATCTCCTAAAAAACCACTAGATCAATTTCAACCCAACTTCACCAGAATGTTTCTTTTGTGGTTCTCTTTCAAAATTGTTCAAAGATTTAGATTCTATCATGGAGAACGTTCATAACTCCAGCATGGGCAAAATGGCCAATCTTTAGAATTCTTCTCCTCTGAATCTGCTTGTATCACATATTATATGGGAACAAATTCAAATCATAATGAATGGTTTAAGTGGCTTCCAGGTGGCATAAAAAAAAGGGTCAAAATTACAAAATTTTAAAATTCCTTTCTTATAAAAGTGTGTGTCTGATTTCAAGAAAGTTGTGTAGAAATGGTCATGCAGTGACCCTCTATGTAATTGTTCAAGTCATATTGATTGGTTGGAAGACAAAACAACCAGGTTGCATCGGAAAAAGTAAAAGTAACTTTTAGTTTCAAATGACATCCTTTCCGAATCCACTAAAGCAATTTCAACCAAACTTCACAGGAATGTTTATTTGGTGGTCCTCTTTCAATTTTTTAGCTCTACTGGCCAAAGGCCAGAAGGGCTTATGTCGTGGCGATTTGTCCGTCGTCCGTCCGTAAAAAAAATTCTTGTTAACACGATACAGTCTTCTTTTGATTGTATCTCAACTAAACTTATACAGTAGTTAGATATCCATGAGAGCTCGGTTCCTTTCGAAAACCTGCCAGATCCGCCCATTCATGACTGGATTATGGCCCTTGAAATGGTCAAAATTGCTATAAAAGAGCTTGTTAACACAATACAATCTTCTTTTTTGATTGTATCTCAACCAAACTTATACACTAGTTAGATATCCATAAGAGCTTGGTTCCTTTCGAAAACCAGCCAGATCCGCCCATGCATGATTGGATTATGGCCCTTGAAATGGTCAAAATTGCTATAAAAGAGCTTGTTAACACGATACAGTCTTCACTTTTGATTGTATCTCAACCAAACTTATACAGTAGTTAGATATCCATGAGAGATCGGTTCCTTTCGAAAACCAGCCAGATCCGCCCATGCATGACTGGATTATGGCCCTTGAAATGGTCAAAATTGCTATAAAAGAGCTTGTTAACACGATATGGTCTTTACTTTTGATTGTATCTCAACCAAACTTATACAGTAGTTAGATATCCATGAGAGCTCGGTTCCTTTCGAAAACCAGCCAGATCCGCCCATGCATGACTGGATTATGGCCCTTGAAATGGTCAAAATTGCTATAAACGAGCTTGTTAACACGATACCGTCTTCACTTTTGATTGTATCTCAACCAAACTTATACAGTAGTTAGGTATCCATGACAGCTCAGTTCCTTTCGTAAACCAGCCAGATCCGCCCATGCAAGACTGGATTATGGCCCTTGAAATTGTCCAAATTGCTATAATTGAGCATGTGAACACAATAGAGGCTCCATTTACTATCAGATCTTCACCAAACTTAGATAGTAGTTAAATATTGATGAGAGCTTGGTTCCTTTTGAAAATCAGCCAGATCCGCCTATGCAAGACTGGATTACGGTCCATGAAATTGTAAAAATTGCTATAATACAGCTTGTGAACACAAAAGAGCCTCCATTTACTATCCGATCTTCACCATACATATATGCTCTGGATTGAAAATGACCAAAGAACCATACCAGTAGAGCATAGGCCCTCATGGGCCCCTTGTTTAAATATTTAATGCCTTATTTCAAATGTCCTTTACTGATAAGCTGTTTCATTTATTAAAGTGTTTACTCCTTGCAGTTCCACTCAAATTGTTTCTGATATTTGCAGTTTGCTACTATACTATCACTCACATGATTGATTTAGAGTCATCTTGGCTCTCTTGTTTCTTTTCTCACTATGTTTTCATCAGGCATTTGCTATGGACTTGTCAAAAGTCATCTGTATCAGGGAGTGGGTTTATCAAGGTTTATGGTTTGATTTCAGATTATGGAGAGAAAGACAACATGGACCTCTACTATACTATCACTCATATGATTGATTTAGGGTCATCTTGGCTCTCTTGTTTCTTTTCTCACTATGTTTTCATCAGGCATTTGCTATGGACTTGTCAAAAGTCATCTGTATCAGGGAATGGGTTTATCAAGGTTTATGGTTTGATTTCAGATTATGGAGAGAAAGAAAACATGGACCTAGCAGAAAGATTTAAACTTTCATCAAAGAAAGATGATCTACCCAAGTATCTGATGTTTTTACAAGGTCAAAAGGACCCAGTTGTATATAAAGGGGGTGCTTTGGACAAAGATGACATTTTGAAGTTTATCATGACAGAATCTGGTAAGAACTGGGTATAATTATGTCTTCCTCATTGCTTTGGGCCTTGTCAGTCCATCCGTCACACTTTGTTCACCGTTAAATAAAACACTATTTTTTGCAATAACTAGTTGCATATGGTGCAAATTGTTGCCCTATGGTTAAAGGTTTGCAAGCAACTACATTAAGAGTCCATATCTTAGTAACTACTTTCAATTGAAACGTTATACAACCCTTCCCAACCATCACACCTATGAAATTAATCAAGTTAAATAACTCTATCCTGCATATAATGCAAATTATCACCCTTTAAGACATTGTGGTTAATGTTTAGCATGCATTTACATTAGAGTCCATTATCTCCGTAATCAAATAAGCGGTGGAATAGTCCAACAGGGTGTCCTCCGACAGCTCTTGTTTAGAGTTATTGGGGCTGTTTTGTCTTATATGGATTTAGTAACAACTTTATAAATATTCTTCTCCAAAAGTATCTGTCCGATTTCCATTTGTAGTGAAATGTTCCTTAGGTAACCCTCTATCAGATTCCTTCAAGCCATGTTGAATGTTTTGCCTTGTAAGGCTACAGAGATTTAATTACACCCCCTTCGAAGAAAAGGGGATATATAGGAGTCACTGTGTCGGGCAGTCTGTGTGTCGGTCGGAAGCCATATTTTGTCCGGCCTATTTCTTATGTTATGGCCCTTTTACTAATTAAGTTATGGTGTTTGTTTGTTTGTTTGTTTGTTTGTTTGGAGTTTAACGCCGCTTTCAACAGCTTTGGTCATATCACGGCGGTCAGTGCACCTACCCATGTTTTCCTGGCTTTCCCACACCAGTAATTACACAACATTCTTTCGAAGCCACTGACTACTTTCTCACATAGATCAGAGGTGAGAGGCAATGGAAAACATCGCCCGAAAGAATGTCGCCGCAACCGGGTATACCCGTGACCTCCAGATCACGAGTCAGATACGCTACCAATTGAGCTACCCGGCCGGGCTAAGTTATGGTGTAGGTCAAGGTGCTGTTTAGGGGGTATTTTGTCCAGCCTATTTCTTACAAACCACTGGGAATTCAATAAAAAATTTCATGAAGCTTCTATACCAAGAGGAGATGTGCATATCCTAAAGGGGTTACAATTGCATGATATTTTACAGAGTTATGGCCCTTTTACTAATTAAGTTATGATGTAAGTCAAGGTGCTGTTTAGGGGGTATTTATCATCTTCAGTGATAGTTCTAGTTTTTGTTTAATTGCACTGGGGCAATATCGGCCCTCTTGGGCCTCTTGTTGTTCCTGGCCATGTTAGCCATTTGTTTAACACTTGCGCAGAGACCGCCACTTAGTCCTTTGCCATGACCACTATCAAGGTTATTCCACCTAGCTGCTATACCAAAGTATATTTTGTGTTGACTGACAATTTGAAATTTTGTTTTATTTCTTTATTGATTACTTGGAGAGTCAGTCAAATAATGAATAGTCTTGATTTGTGGTAGTTCACATTTAATCATTGGTATCAACTTCTTCAAAATTGTATACCCGACCATTGCATTATAACTTAAAACATTTAAAAGAACTCTGAACAGTTTTTGAGCAACCCTCTGAAAAATATACTACCAGGCAATGTATGTAAAGATACCATTTGAGAAATTGAGAATTCCAATAGGCCTTTTGTACCTCTTCTACTGAGTAGCAGTAAAATCCATCCATGCTAGCACATAGTTTGGGGGCAGATTCTTTCTTAGCCATCTTTATTCACTGTACTGATTCTTTACTCTATTTACTTGACCTCGAAGCTTTACAGATTCTTCTAACACAATCTGAATGATTTATTTTTGTCAACATTCTGCTCTAGCTCTTTCACCATCTGGCATCAGACACGTTTTCCCACATTCTATACATCAGATTGTTTTGAACGCACACTTCTAACAAGCTTCTTTAGCCCACCTAGCACAAAGTCCAAGGTGAGCTTTTGTGATCACTCACCGTCCGGTGGCGTCGTTTTTCAGTCTGTCCATCTATTCACATTTTCCAACAAGCAAATGGACCAGTAGTACTGGTAAAATACCCAGGAAACGCTGTGATATAACTGAATTTTTTTTAAAAGCGGCGTAAAACACCATGCAAAACACACTAATACTGATGTCTATGAGAAACTCAGTCATTGTAGGACAGAGCCCTCTCTAATACAGATGTCCATTAAAACCCAGTCTATGTAAGTCAAAACCCTCTCTAATACAGATGTCCATCAAAAACCCAGTCTCTGTAAGTCAAAACCCTCTCTAATACAGATATCCATAAAAAACCCAGTCTAGGTAAGTCAAAACCCTCTCTATTACAGGTGTCCATCAAAAACCCAGACTCTTTAAGTAAAAACCCTCTCTAATACAGATGTCCATTAAAACCCAGTCTATGTAAGTCAAAACCCTCTCTAATACTGATGTCCATTAAAAACCCGGTCTCTGTAAGTCAAAACCTTCTCTAATACAGATGTCCATCCAAAACCCAGCCTTTGTACCGTAAATACTCGACTTTAAGACATTCTTGACAATAAGACGCTGCCCCTACTTTGAGGTCTAAAATCTAGGATTTTATGCTCGAGTCCGGGTGTTGTGATACATTTGGCATCGTCTAATGCGTAATGACACAAAACTTTAACCTTACCTCATAACTCAAAAAACTTTCAACATTTTCAAAAGAAACTTGGTACACATGTTTCTAGGAACAATAATTATATAATTATTCAGTAATGTCCCTTTTTCGACTGAGAAAACAGAAGACTAGCTTGCGGCGCTCTTGTTGTATCTCCTGATAATAATGTGTAAATAAAATAGAATATGTCACATAGATAAGCCTATTCCAAGACATTTGAGATAGACTTCACTGTGAAAAGTCTTAAAAATCTGAACCGTTGATGTGGCAAAATAATACAAATGGCAGAAAAATGTAAAACTCACCTTATTTCTGACACAAACTAATTTCGTTCTCTCCATAAACTTTGTAAAACATTGTGGAAAAAGGAGACTATGTTCAAATTTAGCAATTTCCCTGTAATACATATATAATGCTTTCTTTACTTAGCAATGTTGCTGGCATTACATTTGTCCCCTCAAATGTTTTTAAAATATAGAGCTGATAAAAGATTGTAACAGATTGAACATTTGTGTCTTTGAACTATTTTCCAGGATTATGGCTTGGTTTACCAGGTTGTCTGGAACAGTTTGATGACCATGTAAAGGAGTTTATTCAAGCCTCAGAAACCAGCAAGATAGAAATCGCAAAGAAAGCCGAGGTGGATGTCAAACAACTAACGCTTGATGCCCACAGAATGGCGGCTGATATGTATGTAAAAACAATGTGGAAAATCATTGAGAAGGGCTGGGGTTTCGTTAATCAGGAGAAAGAGAGACTTGAGAAGCTTCAGTCGGGGAAAATCAGCGACAAGAAGAAGCAGCAGATCGGAAATCGGTTGAATATTTTGACAACATTTGTTCTAGGTGTTCCGAGAGATGAATTGTGATGACTGGCAATGTTTGTTCTTCCTCTCCCTTTGTTCCATTAGTTTTAAAAAGTGTTAATTAACACTTTCCCACATATGACAAGTCTGCAGCAGATAACTTTGAACATGTCTACTCAAAAATATGGAAAACCTCTATAATTGTAGGTATAATTAATGAAAAAGGTTTTGAGTAGTTTCTCCTTTTGTCACCTTGTTTTCAAAAGACATCTGCTGCAGTTGTGATTTAATGTATTTAAAGGTGGGAAAGGGTTAAATGTACTAAGATCAGATCTGAAAGATTTATTTCCCATTCCATTGTACTTAACAGAGTTAACCCTTTCCCTCATATAGACGCTTTCTGACGCCTCTGCAGCAGACGGCTTTTTGAAAAGATAGTAACAAAAGAAGAAATTGCACAAAACGTGCAATTTCTCCTTTTGTCACAATGTTTTCCACTTTTAGTCATAGGTTATCCATTCAATTTTCCATTATTTGACAAAATATGTTCAAAGTCGTCTGCTGCAGAATTGTTGTATGAGGGAAAGGGTTACGAAGTAAATTAGAAGTTAATATTGTATGAAAAGGATTTCATTAATTGATAATAACAACTGCTATGTGTTTCATTAAAAGTAGTTTGTTAAATGATAAAAAGCAATTTTAATGTATTTCATTAAAGGTAGTTCTTATATGATACTTTACAATTGCTATGTGGTTAATAAACCATTTCCAAAACATAGAAGCCTCTGCAGCAGACGAACTTTGAAATCATTGTAGCAAAAGGAGAATTGTTCATATTGCTCAATGTCCACTCCTAAATTCCTTCAAATTGTTTGGATCCATGCAAAGTTCTTGTTTCCATGGTTGGCCGATTTTCAAATACTGTGTAGAAATGTTCCTCTATCAGATTCCTTCAATCTATTTTGATTGGTCTAAAACATGGCCACCAGGGGACAGGGCTGTTTTGCTGTATATGGCTATAGTGAAAACTTTTAAAATCTCCCAAATTATGTAGCGGATTTCCAAAACGAATTGTAGAAATGTTCCTTGGATGACACTCTATTAGATTCATTCAAGCCATGTTGATTGGTAAACAAACATGGCCGCCAGTTGGGGGAACTGTTTGATTTTCTATTTTTTTTGTTAAAAGTGTTACTTTGGTGTCCCCTTACCAGATTCCTCCAAGCCATGATGATTGGTAAAAAAACATGACCACTAGGGGCGGGGCTATTTTGCATAATATGGCAATAGTGATTTCATTGTTGCCTTCTAGTGTACATGATCCAATACATATACATCATTGTATCATTTGACACCAGGCTGACTACGTCATATACATTAGTTTAGCCCTTTAACAGATAAACATTACTGTAGATGCCTTTGCAACATTCATATTTTTGATAAACCTTGTGGGAAATGGTGAAATTGCATAGAATGAGTAATTCCTCCTTTTCCCTCATTATTCTCAACACTATTCAAAAGGTGTGTGCTGCAGAAGTGTAACAGTTTTCTGTATCAGGTAAAGGCTAAAGCTAATAATTCAGAGCATGTGTAAATGTACAAGCTGGCATTTATCAACTGTGTAGATTCACATATGAGCATTTCTTTCTGCTTTGTCTTACCAGTATAAACACAAGTTGACAGAAGCTTCTAGCAAACTTATGTATGTAAAACGTGATTGGTTTAGAACTTGATCATACTGTGAAAACTCATTTAATTTGGATCTACACTTCTCACGAAACAAGTACATTTTCACAAGAACAGGCTTAAAACATGAACTATTTAGTTAATAAATCAGAACTAAAATAGATTAAAAAATACTTTCAAATTAATTACTATAAAACACAGAACAATATGAGGAGCTTTTCCTTTTTGTCATTAGACTAAATCAAAACTGTTTTGAATTTAAACTTTTAATGTTACATTGTTTGAACAGTGCATGTTTATTAACACATTTACCAGTTTGCTTTCTTAAAGCTTTGTAAAACAATATTGTATGGTACAAACATTGTGCTGTTTCATGTTTTCCCACAGTGTTTTTAACTGTTGTCTGCAGTAGAAGCATTACAAGCTGTTCTGTATCAGGTAAAAGGTGGTGAATTTAACCAGAAAGCAGAATCAATATGACAATTGAGTAAAAACCAATTCAAATCCACCTGTGTAAAAGATTGAAACGTTGCAAAGATAATTTCAAAATTAAACAAAATAAAGGTTGTTTTTTTTTCTGACAGATCAGATGACATTGCTATTCCTGTGAATTTGTTTCTTTTCTTGCAATATTTTCTAAAAGGTCTGTGAAAGTATCATCTGTATCAGGGAAAGGGTTACATTGAAATTAATGCTTGACATTAGATTCATAGTTACAATATATTCTATTTCGTAATTGTTGTATGTACAAATGTAGTTCTTGTGTTTATAATTTATGTTTAAATCATTCCAATATGTGTTATTGAACTTCATTAATATGAGTGAGATAGGTTACGTGCTATATTAGCTGAGCACGTAGTACTCAAGGTGAGTTATTCTGATCGCCCTTTTCACGGTGTTCAGCATCCGTCTGCAATACCTTCAACGCTGTAACCGGTGGGTCTATTGGGATGAAACTTTACAGCAAGCATCCTCTCAATGTCCTTACCAATATACCTTCATATTCTTTGTATCCATGCATAATTATGGTATCCATGGCAACTGAAAGAAACAGAACTATAACAAAAATATCCAATAACTTTGTAGAATTGTTTCCTTATGAAACAAATCTTCCAGGGGCAGGGCTATTTTGTCTTCTCTGGCTTTAGTGAGCATTTTAAAAATCTTCACTCCAGAAGTATCTGGCCGATTTTGAACTAAGTTTGTGGAAATGTTCAATTGGTGACCTTCAAGCCATGTTGATTGGTCAAAACACAGGGATGCCAGGGAACGTGGTGGGTCGGGGCTGCTTTGCCTTATATGAATAAAGAGATCACTTTTAAATATTCTCCGAAAGTCTGATTTTGAAGTACTAACTGGTAATTTCGTCTTTAAGTTTGCTTAAGTCAAATTAATTTGACAAAGGACATAGGGTTGGGTTATTTCCCCTTGTGGCAGTGGAACTATATGGGGTTTCTTGGGCTTCTTGTATTTGACCACAATATTAATTGTGGTTGGCATGACAGGTTTCAATGACAAATAAACACTTACTCTACGGTGATTTACAGTAGCTTTACTCATTATTGAATGTTTACTGCAATAAACGTTTTATATTTTTTCTGTGTTTGGGATTTTTAGACGTGTGTGGTATCCGAACGATTTCAGGCATTTATTTGAAGCATTGTCAGTAATTCAATTAAACGTGGATTTGTTGTACAAGTCTGAAAAATGTGGCATGAAGAAACTTTTACTATCTTTCAGCAAAAGTACTGGCTTAATTTCTTTAGTAAATATTTGGAGAGTGTTTTCAAGTGTTTAGTGAGTTATTGTGATCGCCATTTGTCCGGCTTCTTCTCATCAGTAACCAGTGGGTCAATTGGGATGAAACATCACAGAAAGCATCCTCTCGATGACCTTACCAGATTTCCTTAACATTTTTGGGATCCATGAAGAATTCTGGTTTCCATGGCAACGAAATGAAAAAACTTCAAAATTCTTCTTCTCCCAAACTGGTTGGCAGGTTTTCAAATAATGTTGTAGAAATGTTCCTTGGATGTCCCTCTATTCGATTCCTTCAAGCCATGTTGATTGGTCGAAAAACATGGCCGCCAGGGGGGCGAGGCTATTTTGTCTTATATGGTGAAAACTTAAAAAATCTTCTCCGAAGAAAGTGTCGGGCCAATTTTCAAATAATTTTGTAGAAATGTTCCTTGGATGACCCTCTTTCAGATTCCTTCAAGCCATGTTGATTGGTCGAAAAGCGTGGCCGGCTATAGTGAGAACTTAAAAAATCTTCTCCGAAAATGTCAGGCCGATTTCCAAATAATTTTGTGGAAATGTTCCTTGGATGACCCTCTATCAGATTCCTTCAAGCCAAGTTGATTGGTCGGAAACTATGGCCACCAGGGGGCGGGACTTATATACCTAAAGTGAAAAAAATCAGGTGAGCGATCCAGGGCCATCATTGCCCTCTTGTTTTAGTTCGTTACAAATCGAGGCTTGGCTAATTTCACCAAACGAATAAAATATGAAATTTAATACATTTGTCTAAAATTGCAAGTTGTTAGAGTTTTGTTTTGTTTTATTGGAGTTTTACGCCATTTTATATCATGGTGACAGTTCACTTATTAAGGGGACCCCACCTTGACCGCCGTGTCAGGGGGTCGAACCCGGCACACCCGGTTCCAAATCCCCGACGCTTTCCATTCGGCCACGGCGGATTCCCTAGAGCTTTGTTATGTAGCATCACGTAGTGGTACTCTATCAATATTGTTGATATAATGTCCCTGGACTGAAAATTGGCTCAACCCCTGGAAACACACTGATATAACTGAAATTATGTAGAAAGCAACGTAAAAACGTTACAAAAATTACTATCAAATCGTCTTTTTAGAGATGTCCGCATTGTTTTATTACTGTTTTCATGTTACTGCGACTTCGATTGAAATGTGTCCTGTATGATATTTATGGATCACGTTTTAGGTCACGCTTCGGGTCCTGTTTCGCGCGGTCTTGAATGAGCAAGAGCATCTGACCGAATACCTCGAGAAAGTCATCCTACACAAACAATGCAGACACAACTTGCATATGTGTTCATGTCTCCCCATTGTACAATTAAAGAAACATCTGCTCACATAGGTAAAACATCCTGTGAAGTTTGAAGACAAAGCATTAGTCCGATATACAGTGGAAACCAATTTAAATTTGACAGTCCATAACACTTCAATTTTTGACCTGGTGACTCGAAAAAACAAACCAGTAGGGGTCATCTTCTCACGGAATCCAATCTTCTTTTGAAGTTTTAAGACTTGATCAAAGCATTATTTCGATATTCAGTGGAAACCAATTTCAATTTGACAGCCAATTATGCATTGGCTTTTGACCTGGTGACTAAATAAAACACAGTAGGGGTCATCTACTCACGGAATCCAACCTTCTTGTGAAGTTTTTAGACTCTTGGTCAAAGGGTTAATGAGATATTGAGCAGAACTCGATGTTAGCCCAATGACAGTGGTGGTCATCTTCTGATTAGATCCAATCATACAGTGATGTTTGAAGAATCCGCGTCAAAGGGTTCTTGATTTATTGAGCAGAACTATATTTGACTCACGTGACCTTGACTTCTAACCAAGTGACCCCAACACGATAGGGATAGTCTGCTCAATTAGACCAACCAGCCCATGAAGTTTAAACACTCTTGGCGAAATAATTAGTGAGATATTGCGCAAAAACGAATTTGACCTTTCACACAGAGACCCCCGAAAACAATAGGGACCATCTACTCATTTACACCAAACATGAAGATTGAATACGCTGGGTGAAAGGTTTCTTCAAATATCCGAAATTAAACGAATTTAACCTGTATGGCTCCTGTGACTGTGACCCTTTAATCAGTGACCCAAATGGACATCATCCACATAATAAGGCCAATCATCCCACGAAGTTTGAAGACTGGATGAAAGGTTTCTTGAGATATTGAGCGGACACAAATTTGACCTTTATGGCTCATGTGACCTTAACCGTTGACACTGTGACCCAAAAAAACAAAAGGGTTCATCTATTCAAATAGACCAATCATCAAATGAAATGTTTAGACTGGGTTTAATGGAACTCCTGTTATTTCAAGAGAATAAAGCAAGTGTGACAGACGGACTGACGGACAGAGCAAAAATAATATGTCGCCCCTAAATTGGGGTGACTCAATTATAAATTAATGTTCTCAGTGTTGAAAGGTTGAACTATGCGGCGTATTCCCCTGGCCTTGTACCAAATGACTTCACATAATTCCCAGGTTAAAGGCACAGCTCCGGAATATGCGGTTCAAAGAATACGCTATCAGAACCCTCGAAAATAAAAGTCACTCGGCAATTACTGAAATTAATTAATTTTCGATAATATAATTAATATTGCTAACATAGATGATAAGTGAGTCCAAGAACTACATTGTGACAAAACCGATTTACCTCGCACAGAATAGCTTAGTTGTGTGCAGACATCCCCCCAAGCATAAATAAAAGCGAAAATAGTTTGCTTTGAACCACAGAAATATTTTTTTCTAAATAAGCACATTTGTAATAAATGTGTGAATTCTACAAAAGGTCAACACATCACATCACATCAATTGCTCATAATCTTGTTAAAATCGCGTGTCATTGTACATATTCGGAATCGTTATTTTTTAACTGAAATCGTGTTTCGTGTGATTGCATCTTTGATTTGCATATAAATCATTAAAGCAGAACTAACACTTTTTTAAAGCCAGTAAAGTGACTCGGGTCGGCATGGGATTCTCGTTTTAAAATTGAATTTGACCCAACTCGTTGCTCCGTTAACGAGGCGGTAGGTCCAACCAATGAGCCAGTCGGATTTAGCTGTAAACAGTTCACCAATGTGAAGGCTATGTTTTATAATGCTTATATTACCAGGCAATTATAGATTACTGTTGTTCCCTCTAAGGTAGAGGATCTAATCGCCATACGAATAAAGTATTTAGCTTTCAAAAGAGAATTGCCAAAATCGACAAAAACTCATTCAGTTGAACATTTCAAAGAATTAAAGTGGCTTAAATTTGCTGATCGATGTAAATATCAGGCACTGTCATTATTTATAAAATTATGAATAATATGATATCATCATACATGACAGATATAATACATTTTTTGAAAATAAAACCCATAATATCAAATAAGGATCTAGTTTTAAAAGATATACCTCGTACCAATTGTATGACGAACTCATTCACATATCATAGTATTTGTTTCCGCTGAAAAAGAGACAATATCGCCATGGTTTTTACATGAAACGAGGGACAAGATGGCCCTAAATCGCTCACCGAGTCGAGGTTTATACATTTCATTTTGTTAGAGAATGAAAGAGTTGTTTTTTTACGGCACTGCACCACAAATATTTCAATTAGGATCGGATCAAGGAATGGAGGTGAGCAAAATATGACAATTATGATGATTACTGGAAAGGAATAGTATAGTCTTGCAACCTACTCAAGTCAAAAGCATACTAGAGTGTTCAGCTGTCATTGTGGGACTCCTATCTGCTATGGGTTCATAGATGACTATTTTACGCTCCACCAAGAAAGCTCATTTTGTTCAAGAAGATTTTAAAAATGTCCACTATAAGAATAGAGTGAAAACAAACATGTCACGGCTTGAACAAGTGTTTCCCTTTATACCACAACGTTTTTAAAAGCCATCTGTTACCGATGCCTCAAACTGCTTTGGCAAGTACCGAACGTTTTCTTTATGTTTTAATGACCAAGTCAGTAAAGACTGTTATAAGAAATAGCCATTATTTATTTATTTCATAGTTCCAGTCATCACAGAACTTTAATAGATTCTTAAAACAAAATGAAACCTAGCATATATAATAAATGGTATATGGAACAGAAGATATTTATATAAATCACATTTTGGAATTAAATACACCGCTTACTTTCTCTTTTCTCTTTACTCTTACTTTTTCTTTCTCTTAATATAAATAAAAGATGAAATGATGTTGACCCTCTACCACTGTCTTCCATAACACGTTTCATATACTAGGGAGTGGTTATGACGCCGATCCAAACCATAGAGAAATATCTAAGTTAAAAAGATATATCTTAAGTTAAGATTTTTTTAAAAATAATTATGGAGATATTTCTCTGCGTAAGATAGATATCTCTCACAAGAAACGTGTTATCTTCAATTCAGAGTTATCGTCCGAATTATGAGATATCCGTAAGACTGAGAGATGTTTCTCTAACATAAAGCGATATTTCTCTAACATATAAAGATATTTCTGTGAACCTACATTAAGGGGAAATGCCATTTTACTATAACTTATTTCTAATAACTATTTTGAAAAATTAGTAAGGTTATTTAGAGAATCAATTTACTACAGACCTTTTCACCTCATAAACTTTCCTCCCTAAGTGCTTCGCCTTAAGTAAAGACGAATAAACGATTTCCCCCCGTGACGCTAAAAGTTTCCTCAAGTCGGTTTATAACTATAAAACCCGCATAATGACGATTTTTTTTTTAAATTATATATCTTCTTATATTTAATGAATATATCTTAAATAAGTTTATTGTACGATTATCTGTATAGAAGACAGCATCTACCGTTTCTGCAATTATCTCTTAATTAAAGTGAATTATGTATCAAATGAGTATGTTTGACCTTACCTCTTACGCTACTCTTTTTAGGTCTATGGGATGGCATTGTTCCTGGCGTCCATCCGTGCGTCTGTACGTCCGTCCATCCGTTTGTAAACTGTTTCTGTTAACACGACACAGTTCACAGTTTTCAAACTCGCACATATTGTTCATAGTGATGAGAGCTCGGGTACTATTGACGCCATTGATGACCAGATGTGATCCAGACCAACTAGCAAACACCAGTGATGACCAGACCGACTACCAGACGATATTGGTGACCAGATCAACTACAATGACCAGATGTGATCAAGACCAACTAGCAGACGACATTGATGACCAGACCAACTACTAGACGACAATAATGACAAGACTAACTACCACACGGCATTGATGACCATAATGTGATCAAGACAAACTAGAGACGACATTGATGACCAGCTGTGATTCAGACCAACTAGCACACGCCAGTGAGGATCAAACCTACTACCAGATGCCAGTGATGACCAGATGTGATCCAGACCAAGTAGCAGTGTTGTTATTAAAAGCTGCCTTTAGTTAGACTTTCATACGGAAGCATGTACTATATAAGACAGTAGCAACTCCTTGACATTTTAATTCATAGCGTATGGTATATTCGCCTTAAGTGTGCAAAATACCGTCTAAAAATGTATGATAGTATTTCGTGACGTAGTGTTCTTGTTAAAAGTTCGTTTCCGTTAGCCAATGTACGGCCTTTGTGTTACAAAGTATTGTATATAATAATGCAGTTAATTGTTCAGGTAGTCGTTCATTTCCAGCTTATAAAGAACCCCTTAATCACTTTTATTATATTCGGCATATTTTCGCCCAAATTGTTAGTTTTGTGGTTTCAAGTTATGATTATTATTCCGTTACGTTCAGCGATGGCATTTGCCAAATAAACTATACTTTCAAACGAAGCATTGTTTAAATTAGACAGGGGCAACTCTATGACATTTTAAGTTATATAGCATATTCCCATAAGTGGGTTATGTGTGCAAGATGCTGTGTATAAAGGTATAACAACGTTTCATCACATTTAAACATTGATTTATTTCCATAGCTCATAAGTACGTATCGCAACCAACAGTAGCTATTACTTGTCAATAGCAACAGTGTTATTATTAAAAGTTGCCATTAGTTAGAAAATGTACGGCTTCTGTGTTACAATGTATTATATATAATAATTCAGTTAATATTGTATTCGCCTTAAATGTGCAAACTACCGTGTATAATAGTATAATAACATTTCGTGACATTGAAATATTGATTACCTATGTCACATTGTCATATTTATTTCCACAACACAGAAGCACGTACAACCAGCAAGAGCAGCTATCACGTTGTCAATAGTAATAGTATTCTTGTTAAAAGTTGGTTTCGGTTAGTCAATGTACGGCATTTGTGTTACAATATATTATATATTATAATGCAGTTCATTGTTCCAGTAGTCGCTAATTTCCAGATTATAAAGAATCTATACTTTCACTACATAAGACAGTAGCCACTCCTTGACATGTTAATTCATACCGTATGGTATATCGCCTTAATTGTGCAAAATACCGTCTAAAAAGGTATGATAATATTTCGTGACGTAGTGTCCTTGTTAAATGTTTGCTTCCGTTAGCCAATGTACGGCCTTTGTGTTACAATATATTGTATATAATAATGCAGTTAATTGTTCAGGTAGTCAATCATTTTCCGATTATAAAGATCCCCTTAGTCGCTCCTTATCATTTTAAGTTATACAGCATTGCCGGTTCGCCTAAAATAAGCAGAATACATGTATACAGTTATGGTAACTTTGTGACATATAAGTTCCAACAGTCGCTATTACTCATTACAATAGTGTTGTTATTAAAAGCTGCCTTTAGTTAGACTTTACAGTTATGGTAACTTTGTGACATTTAAATTCATTCCTTTCCTTTCCTGTCTGAGTCAGTTGTCACGGAAGCAAGCAAATCGGGCAACCGTGTCCATAACTTCGCAATGATAATATTATTGTTAAAATTTGCGTTTCGTAAGCAGACGTTTTATTTTTGATCTACGATGTGTTGTATATAATAAATAAAATAATGCTTTTTTAAAAAGACATTCATTTTCAAATTAAAAATGATATTGGATTTTTAACGACAACCAATGTTTATTATTACTATCATATTTTTATATTCGGTACATTTTCGCCTTAAGTGTTAGTTTTAAGGTTTCAATTCATGATTATTATTCCGTTACGTTAAGTCAACGCTGGCATTTGCCAACGTATTTATACTTTCGAACGGAATTTTTTTTTATTTATTTGGAACAAACAAATTGAGAGAGCTAAAATTCTGAAGTCATACGTCTTATGGAAAATTCCCTAAATTTCATACGCGTGAAAGTAGTACTCAATACTTGTTCCTCCTTATTAAATGTATCACGATATTTGAAATAATGATATATTTATATCGTCTTTGTTTTCTTATGTGGTTCTTATATTCAAAGAGAATTTGGAAATAAAATGAAACATTGTATTTTAAAACATGAACACGGAGAGATTTATAAATCTCAATGAGTGAACTGCTACAGGGATACTATGATACTATTTCACGCATTGAAAATGTAGATAAAAACAGAATTGAACATATTTTCTTTGTGCCTTGTCGGCCACATAAATATAGTATAAAGAATTAAAAAAAGCAAATATGTGCGTATTAAAATGCATTTAAAATGAGAGTAACACATTTGCAGAGAAATCGTGATCGTCGAATTCTATTTATATATACAACGGTATGGGGGGAGGGTCTAAAGTGCGGACGCGATCTGCGGACGAATACATTATAGAGGGAACATGCGGACAAATGCAATATAGAGGGAAAATGCGGACGCTATAGAATATAGAGCAAATCTGCGGACGCTATGATTTGTTGTAAAAAATGTTTAAATAAAGATGGGCAAATGTGTATAATTTGTTACATATGATCATATCCGAGGTTTTCTTTGTAAATATATAATGTGTTTGATTGCTTTTATCAGTGATATAGATTAAACCAAAAATCGAGATCATGCTGAAATGGAATCTCTTTGTAAAGTGTTTTAACGACTTTCCTCTTTATATCATATCTATAGATATCAATAACGAGAATTGATGGATTGATTTTCCGACAAGTAAATGTCTTTTGACGCATCTGCAGCAGACGAAAGTTGAAAACATTGCAAGAATAGAATAGGTTGCTAGTAACTAGCCATATATTTTGCTTCAATTATATCCTCTCCTTTACAATCGATTGAAGGGTCATGGGTTCTAGTTATTGTTTGGCCTCTTCATTTTCTACTTTGTAACTTTCAACAGTTTTCCATGTGCCATACTACGAGGCAAATGATCCATGCAACATTCTATTCTGTAGGGTGCTTGGAAGAGGCAGAACAATTTAAATAACAAATAAACAATAAGTATATATTTATATATACAACACATTTAATCTTAATATGTTTCTAGTAATAATATATATATACAACAATAATACTAATCTATAACAAATAAGTTAAATGGTTTTTTTCTTGCTGTGTAAACAGTAAAAAGCAACATATATTGAAAACATTGTGGGAAAAGGAGAATTTGCTTATTTAAACAATTTCTTAATTCCCATAACCTTTCTTTACCGTCGTATGAACCAAATTTGTATTTGAAGGTTGTTATAAGTAAAACACTTAAATGTTGCCAATTTAATCACATATCTTATCATTATAATAGCCAAATAATTAACAAAAGTTACAATTAAAGTCCGCATCTGTTGTCGAAATATCCACAGGTGCATTAACACAAGATTTGTGAAACCAATTTGTGCATATATCGCATTGTACCATGACGGTATCGACACATCCCGGCAAGTTACAAATACATACATGTATATGATAGGTTTATTGGGAAAAGGGGTTACATTTATAATTTGTTTTAAATGACACTCGTACACAATGGTAATTAACAGTGTATGGTCACGCATCCTTAATTGATTTGGCAAGCTTAAACACCCTTTAAAGGAAACAGCGGTCAGCTTAGGTGTATATTTGCTCGCCAAATAGTTAATTCTGCATGGCGAGGGTAAATAAAACCAAATAGTTAGTTAGGTGTATACTGTAGAGTAAAATGGGGACGGCACAGGTATTGGTTTTCTCCGGAGCATTTAATCCTTTTATAATGCAAATGAATTCAAAAGCCTCTGAAGTCCGAAGCATGTTTCTTTTAAAGTGCTCATAAAAATATTAGTACTGCCTTTTTCCACAATATTTTCTACATGATTTCAATTACTCTTTCATTTGGATAGATGTTTCTTTTTTAGCTCACCTGAGCACGAAGTGCTGAAAGTTAGTTATTGTGATCTCCTTTTGTCTGGCGTCTATCGTCCGTCAACATCTTCTCCTCAGTAACGAGTGTATCAATTGGGATGAAACTTCACAGAAAGCATCCTCTCATTGACCTCACCAGAATTCCTTCAAATGTTTGTGATTCATGCAGAATTATGGTTTCCATGGCAACGAAAATAAAATAACAGATTTTCAAATTATTTTAAAGAAGTGTTCATTGGCCGCCAGGGAGCGGGGCTTTTTGCCTTATATGGCTATAGTGTAAACTCAAAAAAATCTTCTCCTCCAAAAGTGTCAGGCCGATTTTCAAATAATTTTGTAGAAATGTTTCTAGGGTGACCCTCTATCAGATTCCTTCCAGCCAAATTGATTGGTCGAAAAACATGGCCGTCAGCGGGCGGGGCTTTTTTGCCTAATATGACTATAGTAAAAACTTCAAAAATCTTCTCCTCCGAAAGTGTTTGGTCAATTTTCAATTATGTTTGTAGAAATGTTCATTGGGAGACCATCTATCAGATTCCTCCAAGCCATGTTGATTGGTCGAAAAACATGGCCGCCAGGGGGCAGGGCTATTTGGCCTTATATCGCTATAGTGAAAACTTGAAAAATATCTTGTTAAGCAGGAAGCTTTTGAGTAAGATTTTAGAAAACCCTTGGTCAATTGTGATTTTTTTTTGTAACAAAAATTGGTAAATACTGTAATGAGTGAGTCGGGGCCATAATGGTTATCCATTTGTTTTACATGTCTTTTGAAACTTGGAAATTAAATATAATATTCACATGTATGTCTCATGATTTATTTTTATAGACAACTAAAATGGCATTTAATTTTAACGAATGCGTCATTTATTCTTTAACCCGAAGTTGTAATATATATAAACAATGCATAGTTTATAAATCACACATCTATGCAAAGGCAAATGTTTGAACAGTTTTATGTACCCAAACAAATGGAGTGCCTTCAGCGCTTTGATTAGATTAGACAGCAGCCACTCTTTGACTTTTTACATTGTACAAAATGTTCGCATTAGTGGGTTATGTGTGCAAGATACCGTGTATAAAGGTATGAAAACATTTCATCACATGTAAACGTTGATTTATTTCCATAGCACAGAAGTACGTACAGAAACCAACAGAAGCTATTACTTTTCAATAGCAATAGTGTTTTTATTAACAACTGCCTTTAGTTAAAACATGTACGTCTTCTGTGTTACAATGTATTGTATATAATAATTCAGTTAATGTTGTATTCGCCTTAAGTGTGCAAACTACCGTGTACAACGTTATGATAACATTTCGTCACATTGAAATATTGATTACATTTTTCATATTTATTTCCACAGCACGGAAGCACGTACAACCAGCAACAGTAGCTATCATATTGTCAAAATTGAATCACTACTGCCATATAATGCAAAATAGCATAGCCTAGCGACCATGTTTTCGACTTATTTACATGGCTTGGGGGAATAATTAGTTTAAGAAAGCACCCTAGAAACATTTCTGCAAAAGTATTTAAAAACTCATAACGTGCTGCTAAGGACGGAATAGTAACATACAGTAACGTTACAAAGCGCTCTCATCCAACATTTGATTATGTAGAGACCTCTTCTTCTACTTTGTTACTGTCTAGGGCTTAGTGCATCGCAGGCAAGTGAGGCCATCAAAATGGTAAAAACAGCCAATTAGGCATATTTACAAATAAAAATGAAATAAAAAACATCTGTGTTAGTTTAGGCTGTGTATGACTGCAGACGGGACTTAAATCAGTCTACAGACGTGATCTGCGCAAGGTCCGGAGGAAGGGGGTTCCAGTCCCTGATAGTTCTAGGAAAAGACTGTGCATGTACTGTTCATGGTACAGTGTTTGGTACATCTGTTATAGATGACACGTAGTGAAAAATCGATAGACATACAAAAAAACACCAATTTGGTCTATTTATAGCTTATTGTTAAAATGTGTTTGATGCCCCGCTTACTTGTGATTTGTTAATTGTATATTAATATATCTATAGGTGCTACCTATTTACGAAAAAAACGCAAGATAATTATAAACAAAAATTAAAGAGCATACTTTGGCCATAAAAAAGGATTTATAAGTAATTGACTAGACAATAATAATGTTATGTCATGTTTCTTGCATTATCAAACATATTTGGAATTCGTATTGCTGTTGTCTATTATTTGAACAGAAAATAATAAAGTAAAGACTTTCAGAAAATCAAGGAATACATTTATAATGAACGAGGTTAAAACATGAGGGCCAAGATGATCCTTAATCGATCACCTGCATTATGGTAAAGAAGCAAATAGATCAGCCTTTTTCTGATGCCACCTGGCGACTGCCTTTTTCAACCAGTCAATATGACTGGAACAAATTATGTAAGGGGTCACATTTCTGCTAAATCCTTTCCCTATTAGAGACGGTTTCTGAGGCCTATGCAACAGACGATTTAGGAAAAGATCGTCGCCACAAGAACAATTGCTCCTTATGAGAAAGTTATCCTTTTGCCACAATGTTTGATAAATAATTATACTTTGAATGAGTGAGTCAATAGCTCATGTATAGGAATTTGGGGTCTTTCATGTTGTTACCACTTTTTTGAGGTAAACGACGTCGCTCCATTGACGTTACGCCAAGATAAAGTGTAACGGAAATGACGTCACGTCCTTCATTGGCTACGATACAGTCAAAATTTAGTTTCGGGCGTAGAAGGCTAATGCTGTCGTTTTTTTGACGAACGGGAAAACATATTTCTTACAGATTTCCATTTTTGTTTAACTGTTCGTACAAATGTTAATTCCCTCATAACATAACATAAGATTAAATGATCTTAAATATCGATTAAAAAGAATGATTAAAAAGACGACAATAATTTTCAATCCGTGTTTTTCTGCTCATTTTATACATACCCAAAATACCGATTTTAAAAAAAAAATAAAAAAATAAAAAGCCGACAATAATTTTCAATCTGTGTTTTAGTATACATATCCAAAATGGCGGCCCCCATGGATTTTTTTTCAGTTTCATTTCAGAAAGCTTCATAGGTTATTGAAAAAAAAAAAAAAATCTCACACCTGTTACCTAATATGAAAAAGGCAAAGCCTCGTCACGAGCACAGCGCCTGTAATGGGTCTAAGCTGTAGGTATACGACTACCATGATTAAGGAATATGTTACAAGCTGTCGGAACTGGGACCGTTATTGTACACTATCCCTACTTTATCTTTTGGTGCAAAGTCAAATCATCAAACATTTAAACATTCACTTCATCACATAAGCAATCACATATATAATACAGTAAAGTCAAACATATTAATAGTCTTAACAAGATATCCTTCAATTTGGCCTTGTGACATAGTTTCAGACAGGTCTATAGCAATGTTCAAAACAACCATCTTTCAAAGTTTCAACATGCTAACATTAAATGAAAAGCTTTCAGAGTGTTAACAACATTTTCCTTAAATATGGTCTAATGACCTTATGTTTGATCCGAAATGACACATATTTGA
Source organism: Serripes groenlandicus (assembly GCA_031761405.1). Classification (NCBI taxonomy): domain Eukaryota; kingdom Metazoa; phylum Mollusca; class Bivalvia; order Cardiida; family Cardiidae; genus Serripes; species Serripes groenlandicus. Next base: position 11,072,653 of record JASEVX010000003.1, read on the forward strand.
ACTTGGCCTAGCTATCCTCAGGACAAACATTCTGACAACGTTTCAAAATACTGAAGCAAACATTGAGGTCAAGAGTCTTTACAAGATTGTTCTCAAATGTTTCCTAGTGACCTTGTTTTTTTTTTTATCCAACATGATCTTTAATTGAATTTAGCCAAGATTTGACCATAACACCAATTATGACAAAATGTCAACATGCTAAAATTAAAAATGCAGCATTCAAAATGTCTGATTGTTTACAAAATGTGCCTTCAATTTGCTCTTGTGACCTAATTTTTGACCCACCATGACCTTTTTTTTTTACTAGGCCTATGTATTGTTAAGACAAACATTCTGACAAAGTTTCAAGCTGCTGAAGTAAAAGTGTGGTTTCTAGACTGTAAACAAGATTTTCCTTCAGATTGGTGAAGTGACCTAGTTTATGACCGGATATGACCCAAAAATTGAACTTAGTCTTTCTCCAAAATGACATCAAGACCATAATTCTTACAAAATTTCAACATGCTAAAGATAAATATGCAGCCTCCAGTGTTAACAAGATTTTCCTTCAATTTGAACTTATGACCCAGTTTTTGACCTCATATGACCAAGTTAAATAAGGCCTCCAGAGGGGTATCACTAAACAGAGTCTGGTAGAGTCCGGTAGAGTCTGGTAGAGTCTGGTCGTCAAATATCCCATTATATCACTGTTTTGTTGTGTTTCTGTATTGAAATGAATAAAATAAAGTGCTATTGTATCATATAAATAAAAATAAAAAAGGTATTTGCCTATTTTAGTTCATTTTCGAGTGAATATAGAAATATTATATGCGTGAACACGGACACTGGTAGAGTCTGGTCATTATTAAGCAATAAATACAAAGTTTTATACGATTTTTAAGTTATAAAAAGTTTAATTTGATTTGTATGTGTCATATTATATATTTATTTCTTATATTATTTCAGCTGATAATCGGGAAAATAGTGAAAGATTGAGGATTTTTAACGATAACATTGTGTTTCGTTAATCAAAATGGCTGACGTGAAATTTCTGTTTATAATGCGGCCCTATCGTACATCTTGAACGAGTAATACACAAAATTCTCTCTCTATTATGGGCCAACTAATTGATTAGGTGTGATCAACAGATTAGTGTTATAATTACCAATATTTTAAATGTATGAAAACTACTTGATTGGAATAATTTTATGTTTTATATGTCATTAACATTAATTAAAACAAATGCTTAGAGAACTATATACTTACTTAAAAGTAATTCATATGAAATTGCAGGATAAATTGAGTTACATCGATCAGAGTAAATTAATTCTTTGTTCCGACGAAGAGTTTTCGACTTGTAAAGCCATTGACATATGTTTCCCACAAACTACAAGAGTCCTTTGCGCGAAACATTTGAAGGATAATGCGGTAAATCAACTCAATAAGTGTCTTCCTTAACCTGAGGTTAACCGCATATTTGTAAACTCTTCGGTCCTAATGGTATCTTAAGTGCTGAAACTGCAACCTCATTCACAGAAATGAACTAAGAAGTATCCAATACACATCCAAATTTGACATATTTAGAACGGATACTTACCAATTTGGAGAAGCATATGTTTCTCCCCAAACTCAAACATCCCTGGCTACCACAACAATGGTTTAATAATGCAAATGAGTCATACAACCATGTTATCAAAAGGACGACAAACTGGGTAGTCCAGAAATTGCCCGACATGATAGAAAAGTTACAATAACTTGAACAGTGTCAAACTCTAAATGTGAGAGGCGCATTGCACGAATTGGGTAAATATTGTTTGGCGACACAAGCGTCGGTGCTACATGTTTCTCATGCTACATGGACACAGTTAAGTCCTGACCAGAGATCAAGGCGATTTATGAAATTATTGAACTTTAAGTCGCATCACATTTCAAACATCACATCAACAAATAAGCAACTAACATTACCATCCATTACGAGAATTGCACGAAAACTCGGCACGCGCAAACGCCTGAAAAATTGCAAAACATACACAATTGGAAAAAAAAAAAAACACATTCATGTAAAAAGGACTGCATATTTTAGCTGCACACCAACAACAATATATTTTTTATCAAGCATTCGCTAATACCTGTATGTCAGTTGTACATTAGACATTTTCAACAAAAATTCCTCTATATCTGTCTAGAATGTTAACGCTAGGACAAGGTTTAAATTTGAGTACTGGTTATGTCTCCAGGAAGCAGACATAAAGAAGCGGAAAATATAAACCAAAAACAATGAATAAAAATGGAGCTCTGTGTAGGGTCTTTTTTGTTAACCAAAAATGAGATCACGTCACCAATTAGAAACGAATTGAATCAAACACACCTTAATCTTGAGGATACAAAATAAACCGGCATACATCTGTTAGAGATTCGGGTTGAGACAAATGTGTTAAGGGAGAATTCCTGGTTTGTCCTTTGCGTATTACTCGATTTGATAGCGAGCTGGCAGGGGAAGGGCTCTATATTGACTTATAGGTTTCGCGGGAAATGTTGGCCCCGGATTCACATGTCGGCAATGTCTGCATGCTAAACAAGCGCTGTGAGCACCCTAAGCTAGCACGCTCAACAGTGGTGCAGACACGGCCGGTAGCTGGGTGCTGCTGCTCGGCCATGCTTTGAATCTCTATCAAATGAATGTACATACAACCAAAATCATAAAATAACAAATCCAAAAAATGCAGCTCTGTGTAGGGACTTTTATACGGCTCTATTTTGGTAACTTAAAATGGAAAACATAGAATAAATTCCCAAAAATTATATAATATAGATCCAAACATCAAATTTTAGGCCATGAGAGAGTTCCCCCACGTGGTGTGGCCTGGATACAATATTTCGCAAAATGCATTTTATGAACTATATCAGGATATATAATTATTTTTCCAAGTTAAAATATTTTTGCATATTTAAAAAAAAAAAATGCAAATATGGTTTAGTTTGATTCTACTTTTTGCGGAATGTAGTATCTACACAGTCTCTTTAATTTCATATGAATTACTTTTAAGTAAGTATATATAGCTCTCTAAGTTTTTGGTTTAATTAACGTTAATGAAATATCAAACATAAAATTATTCCAATCTAGTAGTTTTCATACATTTAATATCTTGGTATTGTTATAATATAATTATAACACTAATCTGTTGATCACACCTAATCAATTAGTTGACGCATAATAGAGAGAGGATTTAGTGTATTACTCGTTCAGGATGTGCGATATTGCCGCATTATAAACAGAAATTTCACGTCAGCCATTTTGATTTACGAAACACAATGTTATCGTTAAAAATCCTCAATCTTCCACTATTTTCCCGATTATCAGCTGAAATAATATAAGAATAAATATATAATATGACTCATATAAATCAAATTAAACTTTTTATAACTTAAAAATCGTATAAAACTTTGTATTTATTGCTTAATAATGACCAGACTCTACCAGTGTCCGTGTTCACGCATATAATATTTCTATATTCACTCGAAAATGATCTGAAATAGGCAAATACCTTTTTTATTTTTATTTTTATGATACAATAACACGTTTATTCATTCATTTCAATACAAAAACACAACAAAACAGTGATAAAATGGGATATTTGACGACCAGACTCTACCGGACTCTACCAGACTCTGTTTAGTGACACCGCTCCAGAGTGTTTACAATATATATATATTCCATCAAATTGACATTGTGACCTAAATTTTCACCTCACAGGTCCAAGATTTGTTGGAGATGAACTACTGCTAAACTTGCATTCATATTGGATGTTGTAAAATGTTGCCTGTAGAGTGTTCACAAGGCAATTGATGGAGCCGTGTGAACGAAGGACATCAGACAAACTGTGATCATGAAAAACACAAACTGTGCAATCAAAGAACAGGACTTTATTTGAATTTGATATATACTTATCTGTTTATAAACATTACCTTGTATTAATCCATTAGTATTATATGTAATCAGCTGAATTTCTTCTCCAGTCATCCTCAAAACAGCTGTAATTCCATCATTGTATGCGTTGCTCTCAATCTATTCCCTTGTTTAATGTTGATGCAGGAAGTTATATTATCCCACAGTTAAAGATGCATGCAATTTTCATTGTTTTGACAGGCACGAATGACCAAAGGGTATATCACTAACTGCCTATTATATATGAACTTCCTCTCCCATTTTCGACATAACAGCTGTGATTCCATGATTGTACAGGTTGCTCTCAATCCATTTACTGTTTTGATGTGTATGCAGGAAAGAATATTACCCCACAGTCAAAGATGCATGCATTTTTCATTGTATTGACAGGTACCAATGACCAAAGGGTATATCACTAACTGCCTATATAGATATGAATTTCCTCTCGTGTAATCGCCATAAGAGCTGTTATTCCATGATTATATGGGATGTTCTTAATCCATTCTGTGTTTTAAAATCAAACTTGATGCTAATATCAATAATCATTGACTGCTGTTTTAATACATGACAATAACTGCAAATAAGAGTGACTTTTAATAAAATAAGATGATAAATGTCTATAAATAAAATAAGATGATAAATGTCTTGAAATAAAATAAGATGATAAATTAATTAAAAAACAGATCTATGAGAATAAACATGTATATTAGTTATGTCAGAAAGCCAAGCTTTGGGCTCTGAGAATAGTTTTCAAGTTTTGATTTAGATCAGGTTGTACCTCTGTGCAGTCTTATCTTATCTGGATTATTCATTTAAACCAATTACTTTAAACTTATCTATTTTAGCTTAAATCTTATTTTAATCACACTCCATGTCCTTGATATACAACCAGCTCTTACGCCATTTGTGTAGAAAATCCCAGTCTTCACCGCTTCGAATTCAGTAAATATTTGGGGGATTTTTTCAGAATTTGGTAGATTATGAGGATTCCAGTGAATATTTGTATTTCTATGCACCGCATTTGACATTTGTTAGGCCAATATTTGGGCAGAGTTGCTTCTATGATTTTTTTTTCAAAGGGGCCAACTCCCCACTTATGTTCGGAAAAAAAGCAGCCATTAAGGCAGTTTTCAACAATTTTTCAGTCATATCACGGCGACCAGTTCACCTACTCATGCATTTTCTGGTTTTCCCACTCCAGTACACCGCACAACAGGCTGCTTTTCCACTTAGACTATTAAACAGACCATTGGTGAAAGACGAATGACGCAAGTCACAATGACTTTTGTCAAACATCGGAATTAATGTTGGTCGAGCTGGGATTCAAACTCACAACCCTTGGATTGACAGCCCGCTTCGCTACCGGAGCTCGGCCATTTATATATGATAAAAGGTCAAATTAGTGACAATGTGCAATGCTACTTACATGAATCATATTTTGCCGCAGGGTCGGTTCCTTTAGAGCATCGCAGTGATCCTGATCTGCAATGTGCCTTGTTAAGATTTAATTTCGATAATTGACACATCCTTTTTTACATGTAAAAATAATTTTTAATTTTGTTAAGAGCACACAGGAAAAGTCATGCCCATATAAATCCGTTTCGGCTCTTGAATTCACTGGGGACGTTTCATCTTGGGTTCACTTAGTCTGAAAAGATGTTAGTTTTAACTAAATAGCCATTATTCAGAAATATTCCGTCCACATTGCAATGTTTCACCACTAAAAAAATGGAGTAGATGTCATGCAGCAGAAACGTAAGCTATTGCGTCACAAAATGTGTCAACAATCTGCACTTGAGGACTTCCAAGAACACTTCTAAAAATAGATTTACTTTTTCTTCTTATAAATGTGCGGTTTTAGTGGTCGCATTAGTTCTGAATGGGGTATAATGGCCGTAGCGATTCCGAAATTTTAACCAGGTGCTCCTGTGTGATCAAGAACAGAATATTACCCTATGCATAAATTTAGACATACAGGAGCACGTCCCTGTGATTCAACTCTGTGTTGGTGTACTTGGGTAAAGACATAAATATACATGTCTCTGATTTGGGTCACAGGGTGTTTCGTGTAACCGATATGTTCAGCCAATTATTGCATTGATCTTTGACAGTCCGAAGGAGTTTTTGTCAGAAGGGCATACGACTTCAGCGAAGTCTGCGTAGCATTGAGGGTGAAACAAATTTACCCTTAAGAGCATCTTAGTCAGACAGTGAAACCAAAATAGTCCATCGACAGAACATACATCAATACAACCCATCGCTGATTCTCAGATTCACACTACAACTTGATTTTATACCAACGCCAAAATAAAATTTATGTTATTCAATGGGAAACGAGAGCGATAAACATTCTTACCTCACGCAAAGAAACTCGCAGCCGATTACGTTACGGTTGTCAGCCTTTAATCTAAACAGCACAGTTGTTCTAGTTATCTCGGGTACCGGCTGAATATGACGTCACCGGATGTGGATAATTGTCGGTCATGGTTCCCTGCTTTGTTCTATGTAATTTTACTTGGAATTTCAGGAGCAGGGCCATAGTAAAATTTTGCACCCAAATTTTTTCCATACTGATTATAGGAAATTTCCTATAATAAAGGTAATACCTAAGAACGAGCTGTGCTCGTTATAAGCGAAAAAACCCATTTATGGTTTTTTTTCGTATTATTTATTTATATATACATATGTATGTGTATTTATGTCTATATGTAGGAGATGGATAAATGGAATGGTACGCAGGACAGGGTAGACGAGAGAGACAACCGACATTGTACCGACATTGTATATTTGACATTGAAGTTTATATGAAGATTTGCAAGGGGTATTTGAACGCGATTTGATTTACACTAAAGTTAATTAGTACTCGTGTGAGACCGGTATGGCAAAATATGCGAATGGGCCCTGGTGTTTTTCTTGAATATAGTGATCTTAGCCAAACCGATGGTATGGTCGGATAGACGAGAGTTTCTTCTACCATCATATGCCAAAACAACCTAGGATCGGGCTACTTTTAAACGTTTGCGATGCGGAACACAAGTTGAATACGCACATTTGCGATCCATTTGGGTGTACACTACTGGTGTACTTTCCCCTAAATTAACGTTTATATATATTTTTTTAGTTGAATGTCTTTAGGGCCATGCAGATGATACTGGCAGGTTTTACATTCTTTTTCAATGATGTTTTATGCTACTTTCCAAAACACCACAGTTTTCTTCTCAAGGATGTTTCGTGTCACTTTCCACAATGTTTCCGTCATATCACTGTGTGGGAACAGAACATAACAGACTATAAGTTTTATTCATATATGGTTCATCTTGGAAAGATTTACATTATACATGGGCATACGAAACATATCAGACGATGACAATTTGTTTAATGCTAATCCTCTGTCTGGGTTTCTGTGATAACGAATAGAACAGAACAGAACAGAACAGAACCTTTCATTAATAATATAATATACAAATATCTAATAGGGCATACACAAACTACATACCAGACGATGTTAATATTAATGTTAGATTTAATAGCAGTTAGTATTTGTGACATAGAATGGAACAGAACCTTTATTCATATAGGATTGATCTTCAACAGATTTAAATTTCAAGTTTTCAATTTATTCATTTACGTAATCAAAGGCCACCGGCCCAAAATACATAATAAAATGTTACAAATAATAATACATCATATGTTTTCAAAGGTCGTTTTGATTGCGCTTTTTTTTTTTTTTTTAGGCCGATCACCCTCACAGTTCACACACTCGTGATCCCTGGGTGAATCAACCGAGCTATGCAATAGACCTGAACACATTGTGGCAAGAGAAGCAATTGCCCGCCATGCCTTAAATTGTCGTTTTGTTTGCACATACTCATGTTTTTAGAGTGATTCTACCCATCTAAGCAATAGGACTGAAAACAGTGTGGAAAGAGGAGCCATTGCTAATCATGATTTCAAAGATCGTTTTGTTTGTATTGTTGGGTGTTTTACGCCGTTTTCAACATCATATATGTCAAATCACACTTACTGTTCACATACTCATGCGTCCTGGGTGATTCAACCCAGCTACTCAATAGTACTGAACACACTGTGACAAAGGGAGCAATTGCCCGTCCTGCTTCCAGAGGTCGTTTTGTTGGTATTTTGGGGGTGTTTTAGGCCGTTTTCCACATCATTCAAGTCATACCACCCCGTCAGTTCACACACTCGTGATCCCTGGGTGAATCAACCCAGCTATGCAATAGACCTGAACACATTGTGGCAAGAGAAGCCATTGCCCGCCATGCTTTAAAATGTCGTTTTGTTTGCATTGTGTATGGGTTTTGATCTTGGAAGCGAGTTGTTGCATGACTAAATAAGTGTTGAAAGTGGCATAAAATATCTGCATGTAAGAAAGGGTGAGTTTGTGTTCACTGTCTTCGCACCTCTGCAGGTCAAATCCCTTTCGGCGGTACAGTGAACGATTTTCCCATAACCCCTTTCCCACATGCATACACTCCCTATAAATGAACTATCGAAAACATTGTGATAAAAACAGCCATTGCTCATCATGTTTTCCAAGGTCGTTTTGCTTGCATTGTTGGGGTTTTAGGCCGTTTTCAACAGCATGTATGCCCAATTGCCATCACATTGCACATACTCGTGTTTTTTGGGTGATTCTACCCAGCTAGGCAATAGGACTGAACACAGTGTGGTAAGAGGAGCCATTGCTCATCGAGTTTTCAAAGGTCGTTTTGATTGCGTTGTTGGTTGTTTTAGGCCGTTTTCAACAGCATTTATGTTAAATACACCTCACAGTTTACAAACTCATGGGACCTGGGAGAATCAACCCAGCTATGCGTTAGGACTGAAAACAGTGTGGAAAGAGGAGCCATTGCTAATCATGATTTCAAAGGTCAATTTGTTTGTATTGTTGGGTGTTTTACGCCGTTTTCAACATCAGATATGTCAAATCGCACGCACTGTTCATATACCCATGCGTCCTGGGTGATTCAACCCAGCTACGCAATAGTACTGAACACACTATGACAAAGGGAGCAATTGCCCGTCCTGCTTTCGGAGATCGTTTTGTTTGTATTGTTGGGTGTTTTAGGCCGTTTTCCACATCATTCAAGTCATACCACCCCGTCAGTTTCACACACTCGTGATCCCTGGGTGAATCAACCGAGCTATGCAATAGACCTGAACACATTGTGGCAAGAGAAGCAATTGCCCGCCATGCCTTAAATTGTCGTTTTGTTTGCACATACTCATGTTTTTAGAGTGATTCTACCCATCTAAGCAATAGGACTGAAAACAGTGTGGAAAGAGGAGCCATTGCTAATCATGATTTCAAAGATCGTTTTGTTTGTATTGTTGGGTGTTTTACGCCGTTTTCAACATCATATATGTCAAATCACACTTACTGTTCACATACTCATGCGTCCTGGGTGATTCAACCCAGCTACTCAATAGTACTGAACACACTGTGACAAAGGGAGCAATTGCCCGTCCTGCTTCCAGAGGTCGTTTTGTTGGTATTTTGGGGGTGTTTTAGGCCGTTTTCCACATCATTCAAGTCATACCACCCCGTCAGTTCACACACTCGTGATCCCTGGGTGAATCAACCCAGCTATGCAATAGACCTGAACACATTGTGGCAAGAGAAGCCATTGCCCGCCATGCTTTAAAATGTCGTTTTGTTTGCATTGTGTATGGGTTTTGATCTTGGAAGCGAGTTGTTGCATGACTAAATAAGTGTTGAAAGTGGCATAAAATATCTGCATGTAAGAAAGGGTGAGTTTGTGTTCACTGTCTTCGCACCTCTGCAGGTCAAATCCCTTTCGGCGGTACAGTGAACGATTTTCCCATAACCCCTTTCCCACATGCATACACTCCCTATAAATGAACTATCGAAAACATTGTGATAAAAACAGCCATTGCTCATCATGTTTTCCAAGGTCGTTTTGCTTGCATTGTTGGGGTTTTAGGCCGTTTTCAACAGCATGTATGCCCAATTGCCATCACATTGCACATACTCGTGTTTTTTGGGTGATTCTACCCAGCTAGGCAATAGGACTGAACACAGTGTGGTAAGAGGAGCCATTGCTCATCGAGTTTTCAAAGGTCGTTTTGATTGCGTTGTTGGTTGTTTTAGGCCGTTTTCAACAGCATTTATGTTAAATACACCTCACAGTTTACAAACTCATGGGACCTGGGAGAATCAACCCAGCTATGCGTTAGGACTGAAAACAGTGTGGAAAGAGGAGCCATTGCTAATCATGATTTCAAAGGTCAATTTGTTTGTATTGTTGGGTGTTTTACGCCGTTTTCAACATCAGATATGTCAAATCGCACGCACTGTTCATATACCCATGCGTCCTGGGTGATTCAACCCAGCTACGCAATAGTACTGAACACACTATGACAAAGGGAGCAATTGCCCGTCCTGCTTTCGGAGATCGTTTTGTTTGTATTGTTGGGTGTTTTAGGCCGTTTTCCACATCATTCAAGTCATACCACCCCGTCAGTTTCACACACTCGTGATCCCTGGGTGAATCAACCGAGCTATGCAATAGACCTGAACACATTGTGGCAAGAGAAGCAATTGCCCGCCATGCCTTAAATTGTCGTTTTGTTTGCACATACTCATGTTTTTAGAGTGATTCTACCCATCTAAGCAATAGGACTGAAAACAGTGTGGAAAGAGGAGCCATTGCTAATCATGATTTCAAAGATCGTTTTGTTTGTATTGTTGGGTGTTTTACGCCGTTTTCAACATCATATATGTCAAATCACACTTACTGTTCACATACTCATGCGTCCTGGGTGATTCAACCCAGCTACTCAATAGTACTGAACACACTGTGACAAAGGGAGCAATTGCCCGTCCTGCTTCCAGAGGTCGTTTTGTTGGTATTTTGGGGGTGTTTTAGGCCGTTTTCCACATCATTCAAGTCATACCACCCCGTCAGTTCACACACTCGTGATCCCTGGGTGAATCAACCCAGCTATGCAATAGACCTGAACACATTGTGGCAAGAGAAGCCATTGCCCGCCATGCTTTAAAATGTCGTTTTGTTTGCATTGTGTATGGGTTTTGATCTTGGAAGCGAGTTGTTGCATGACTAAATAAGTGTTGAAAGTGGCATAAAATATCTGCATGTAAGAAAGGGTGAGTTTGTGTTCACTGTCTTCGCACCTCTGCAGGTCAAATCCCTTTCGGCGGTACAGTGAACGATTTTCCCATAACCCCTTTCCCACATGCATACACTCCCTATAAATGAACTATCGAAAACATTGTGATAAAAACAGCCATTGCTCATCATGTTTTCCAAGGTCGTTTTGCTTGCATTGTTGGGGTTTTAGGCCGTTTTCAACAGCATGTATGCCCAATTGCCATCACATTGCACATACTCGTGTTTTTTGGGTGATTCTACCCAGCTAGGCAATAGGACTGAACACAGTGTGGTAAGAGGAGCCATTGCTCATCGAGTTTTCAAAGGTCGTTTTGATTGCGTTGTTGGTTGTTTTAGGCCGTTTTCAACAGCATTTATGTTAAATACACCTCACAGTTTACAAACTCATGGGACCTGGGAGAATCAACCCAGCTATGCGTTAGGACTGAAAACAGTGTGGAAAGAGGAGCCATTGCTAATCATGATTTCAAAGGTCAATTTGTTTGTATTGTTGGGTGTTTTACGCCGTTTTCAACATCAGATATGTCAAATCGCACGCACTGTTCATATACCCATGCGTCCTGGGTGATTCAACCCAGCTACGCAATAGTACTGAACACACTATGACAAAGGGAGCAATTGCCCGTCCTGCTTTCGGAGATCGTTTTGTTTGTATTGTTGGGTGTTTTAGGCCGTTTTCCACATCATTCAAGTCATACCACCCCGTCAGTTTCACACACTCGTGATCCCTGGGTGAATCAACCGAGCTATGCAATAGACCTGAACACATTGTGGCAAGAGAAGCAATTGCCCGCCATGCCTTAAATTGTCGTTTTGTTTGCACATACTCATGTTTTTAGAGTGATTCTACCCATCTAAGCAATAGGACTGAAAACAGTGTGGAAAGAGGAGCCATTGCTAATCATGATTTCAAAGATCGTTTTGTTTGTATTGTTGGGTGTTTTACGCCGTTTTCAACATCATATATGTCAAATCACACTTACTGTTCACATACTCATGCGTCCTGGGTGATTCAACCCAGCTACTCAATAGTACTGAACACACTGTGACAAAGGGAGCAATTGCCCGTCCTGCTTCCAGAGGTCGTTTTGTTGGTATTTTGGGGGTGTTTTAGGCCGTTTTCCACATCATTCAAGTCATACCACCCCGTCAGTTCACACACTCGTGATCCCTGGGTGAATCAACCCAGCTATGCAATAGACCTGAACACATTGTGGCAAGAGAAGCCATTGCCCGCCATGCTTTAAAATGTCGTTTTGTTTGCATTGTGTATGGGTTTTGATCTTGGAAGCGAGTTGTTGCATGACTAAATAAGTGTTGAAAGTGGCATAAAATATCTGCATGTAAGAAAGGGTGAGTTTGTGTTCACTGTCTTCGCACCTCTGCAGGTCAAATCCCTTTCGGCGGTACAGTGAACGATTTTCCCATAACCCCTTTCCCACATGCATACACTCCCTATAAATGAACTATCGAAAACATTGTGATAAAAACAGCCATTGCTCATCATGTTTTCCAAGGTCGTTTTGCTTGCATTGTTGGGGTTTTAGGCCGTTTTCAACAGCATGTATGCCCAATTGCCATCACATTGCACATACTCGTGTTTTTTGGGTGATTCTACCCAGCTAGGCAATAGGACTGAACACAGTGTGGTAAGAGGAGCCATTGCTCATCGAGTTTTCAAAGGTCGTTTTGATTGCGTTGTTGGTTGTTTTAGGCCGTTTTCAACAGCATTTATGTTAAATACACCTCACAGTTTACAAACTCATGGGACCTGGGAGAATCAACCCAGCTATGCGTTAGGACTGAAAACAGTGTGGAAAGAGGAGCCATTGCTAATCATGATTTCAAAGGTCAATTTGTTTGTATTGTTGGGTGTTTTACGCCGTTTTCAACATCAGATATGTCAAATCGCACGCACTGTTCATATACCCATGCGTCCTGGGTGATTCAACCCAGCTACGCAATAGTACTGAACACACTATGACAAAGGGAGCAATTGCCCGTCCTGCTTTCGGAGATCGTTTTGTTTGTATTGTTGGGTGTTTTAGGCCGTTTTCCACATCATTCAAGTCATACCACCCCGTCAGTTTCACACACTCGTGATCCCTGGGTGAATCAACCGAGCTATGCAATAGACCTGAACACATTGTGGCAAGAGAAGCAATTGCCCGCCATGCCTTAAATTGTCGTTTTGTTTGCACATACTCATGTTTTTAGAGTGATTCTACCCATCTAAGCAATAGGACTGAAAACAGTGTGGAAAGAGGAGCCATTGCTAATCATGATTTCAAAGATCGTTTTGTTTGTATTGTTGGGTGTTTTACGCCGTTTTCAACATCATATATGTCAAATCACACTTACTGTTCACATACTCATGCGTCCTGGGTGATTCAACCCAGCTACTCAATAGTACTGAACACACTGTGACAAAGGGAGCAATTGCCCGTCCTGCTTCCAGAGGTCGTTTTGTTGGTATTTTGGGGGTGTTTTAGGCCGTTTTCCACATCATTCAAGTCATACCACCCCGTCAGTTCACACACTCGTGATCCCTGGGTGAATCAACCCAGCTATGCAATAGACCTGAACACATTGTGGCAAGAGAAGCCATTGCCCGCCATGCTTTAAAATGTCGTTTTGTTTGCATTGTGTATGGGTTTTGATCTTGGAAGCGAGTTGTTGCATGACTAAATAAGTGTTGAAAGTGGCATAAAATATCTGCATGTAAGAAAGGGTGAGTTTGTGTTCACTGTCTTCGCACCTCTGCAGGTCAAATCCCTTTCGGCGGTACAGTGAACGATTTTCCCATAACCCCTTTCCCACATGCATACACTCCCTATAAATGAACTATCGAAAACATTGTGATAAAAACAGCCATTGCTCATCATGTTTTCCAAGGTCGTTTTGCTTGCATTGTTGGGGTTTTAGGCCGTTTTCAACAGCATGTATGCCCAATTGCCATCACATTGCACATACTCGTGTTTTTTGGGTGATTCTACCCAGCTAGGCAATAGGACTGAACACAGTGTGGTAAGAGGAGCCATTGCTCATCGAGTTTTCAAAGGTCGTTTTGATTGCGTTGTTGGTTGTTTTAGGCCGTTTTCAACAGCATTTATGTTAAATACACCTCACAGTTTACAAACTCATGGGACCTGGGAGAATCAACCCAGCTATGCGTTAGGACTGAAAACAGTGTGGAAAGAGGAGCCATTGCTAATCATGATTTCAAAGGTCAATTTGTTTGTATTGTTGGGTGTTTTACGCCGTTTTCAACATCAGATATGTCAAATCGCACGCACTGTTCATATACCCATGCGTCCTGGGTGATTCAACCCAGCTACGCAATAGTACTGAACACACTATGACAAAGGGAGCAATTGCCCGTCCTGCTTTCGGAGATCGTTTTGTTTGTATTGTTGGGTGTTTTAGGCCGTTTTCCACATCATTCAAGTCATACCACCCCGTCAGTTTCACACACTCGTGATCCCTGGGTGAATCAACCGAGCTATGCAATAGACCTGAACACATTGTGGCAAGAGAAGCAATTGCCCGCCATGCCTTAAATTGTCGTTTTGTTTGCACATACTCATGTTTTTAGAGTGATTCTACCCATCTAAGCAATAGGACTGAAAACAGTGTGGAAAGAGGAGCCATTGCTAATCATGATTTCAAAGATCGTTTTGTTTGTATTGTTGGGTGTTTTACGCCGTTTTCAACATCATATATGTCAAATCACACTTACTGTTCACATACTCATGCGTCCTGGGTGATTCAACCCAGCTACTCAATAGTACTGAACACACTGTGACAAAGGGAGCAATTGCCCGTCCTGCTTCCAGAGGTCGTTTTGTTGGTATTTTGGGGGTGTTTTAGGCCGTTTTCCACATCATTCAAGTCATACCACCCCGTCAGTTCACACACTCGTGATCCCTGGGTGAATCAACCCAGCTATGCAATAGACCTGAACACATTGTGGCAAGAGAAGCCATTGCCCGCCATGCTTTAAAATGTCGTTTTGTTTGCATTGTGTATGGGTTTTGATCTTGGAAGCGAGTTGTTGCATGACTAAATAAGTGTTGAAAGTGGCATAAAATATCTGCATGTAAGAAAGGGTGAGTTTGTGTTCACTGTCTTCGCACCTCTGCAGGTCAAATCCCTTTCGGCGGTACAGTGAACGATTTTCCCATAACCCCTTTCCCACATGCATACACTCCCTATAAATGAACTATCGAAAACATTGTGATAAAAACAGCCATTGCTCATCATGTTTTCCAAGGTCGTTTTGCTTGCATTGTTGGGGTTTTAGGCCGTTTTCAACAGCATGTATGCCCAATTGCCATCACATTGCACATACTCGTGTTTTTTGGGTGATTCTACCCAGCTAGGCAATAGGACTGAACACAGTGTGGTAAGAGGAGCCATTGCTCATCGAGTTTTCAAAGGTCGTTTTGATTGCGTTGTTGGTTGTTTTAGGCCGTTTTCAACAGCATTTATGTTAAATACACCTCACAGTTTACAAACTCATGGGACCTGGGAGAATCAACCCAGCTATGCGTTAGGACTGAAAACAGTGTGGAAAGAGGAGCCATTGCTAATCATGATTTCAAAGGTCAATTTGTTTGTATTGTTGGGTGTTTTACGCCGTTTTCAACATCAGATATGTCAAATCGCACGCACTGTTCATATACCCATGCGTCCTGGGTGATTCAACCCAGCTACGCAATAGTACTGAACACACTATGACAAAGGGAGCAATTGCCCGTCCTGCTTTCGGAGATCGTTTTGTTTGTATTGTTGGGTGTTTTAGGCCGTTTTCCACATCATTCAAGTCATACCACCCCGTCAGTTTCACACACTCGTGATCCCTGGGTGAATCAACCGAGCTATGCAATAGACCTGAACACATTGTGGCAAGAGAAGCAATTGCCCGCCATGCCTTAAATTGTCGTTTTGTTTGCACATACTCATGTTTTTAGAGTGATTCTACCCATCTAAGCAATAGGACTGAAAACAGTGTGGAAAGAGGAGCCATTGCTAATCATGATTTCAAAGATCGTTTTGTTTGTATTGTTGGGTGTTTTACGCCGTTTTCAACATCATATATGTCAAATCACACTTACTGTTCACATACTCATGCGTCCTGGGTGATTCAACCCAGCTACTCAATAGTACTGAACACACTGTGACAAAGGGAGCAATTGCCCGTCCTGCTTCCAGAGGTCGTTTTGTTGGTATTTTGGGGGTGTTTTAGGCCGTTTTCCACATCATTCAAGTCATACCACCCCGTCAGTTCACACACTCGTGATCCCTGGGTGAATCAACCCAGCTATGCAATAGACCTGAACACATTGTGGCAAGAGAAGCCATTGCCCGCCATGCTTTAAAATGTCGTTTTGTTTGCATTGTGTATGGGTTTTGATCTTGGAAGCGAGTTGTTGCATGACTAAATAAGTGTTGAAAGTGGCATAAAATATCTGCATGTAAGAAAGGGTGAGTTTGTGTTCACTGTCTTCGCACCTCTGCAGGTCAAATCCCTTTCGGCGGTACAGTGAACGATTTTCCCATAACCCCTTTCCCACATGCATACACTCCCTATAAATGAACTATCGAAAACATTGTGATAAAAACAGCCATTGCTCATCATGTTTTCCAAGGTCGTTTTGCTTGCATTGTTGGGGTTTTAGGCCGTTTTCAACAGCATGTATGCCCAATTGCCATCACATTGCACATACTCGTGTTTTTTGGGTGATTCTACCCAGCTAGGCAATAGGACTGAACACAGTGTGGTAAGAGGAGCCATTGCTCATCGAGTTTTCAAAGGTCGTTTTGATTGCGTTGTTGGTTGTTTTAGGCCGTTTTCAACAGCATTTATGTTAAATACACCTCACAGTTTACAAACTCATGGGACCTGGGAGAATCAACCCAGCTATGCGTTAGGACTGAAAACAGTGTGGAAAGAGGAGCCATTGCTAATCATGATTTCAAAGGTCAATTTGTTTGTATTGTTGGGTGTTTTACGCCGTTTTCAACATCATATATGTCAAATCACACTTACTGTTCACATACTCATGCGTCCTGGGTGATTCAACCCAGCTACTCAATAGTACTGAACACACTGTGACAAAGGGAGCAATTGCCCGTCCTGCTTCCAGAGGTCGTTTTGTTGGTATTTTGGGGGTGTTTAAGGCCGTTTTCCACATCATTCAAGTCATACCACCCCGTCAGTTCACACACTCGTGATCCCTGGGTGAATCAACCCAGCTATGCAATAGACCTGAACACATTGTGGCAAGAGAAGCCATTGCCCGCCATGCTTTAAAATGTCGTTTTGTTTGCATTGTGTATGGGTTTTGATCTTGGAAGCGAGTTGTTGCATGACTAAATAAGTGTTGAAAGTGGCATAAAATATCTGCATGTAAGAAAGGGTGAGTTTGTGTTCACTGTCTTCGCACCTCTGCAGGTCAAATCCCTTTCGGCGGTACAGTGAACGATTTTCCCATAACCCCTTTCCCACATGCATACACTCCCTATAAATGAACTATCGAAAACATTGTGATAAAAACAGCCATTGCTCATCATGTTTTCCAAGGTCGTTTTGCTTGCATTGTTGGGGTTTTAGGCCGTTTTCAACAGCATGTATGCCCAATTGCCATCACATTGCACATACTCGTGTTTTTTGGGTGATTCTACCCAGCTAGGCAATAGGACTGAACACAGTGTGGTAAGAGGAGCCATTGCTCATCGAGTTTTCAAAGGTCGTTTTGATTGCGTTGTTGGTTGTTTTAGGCCGTTTTCAACAGCATTTATGTTAAATACACCTCACAGTTTACAAACTCATGGGACCTGGGAGAATCAACCCAGCTATGCGTTAGGACTGAAAACAGTGTGGAAAGAGGAGCCATTGCTAATCATGATTTCAAAGGTCAATTTGTTTGTATTGTTGGGTGTTTTACGCCGTTTTCAACATCAGATATGTCAAATCGCACGCACTGTTCATATACCCATGCGTCCTGGGTGATTCAACCCAGCTACGCAATAGTACTGAACACACTATGACAAAGGGAGCAATTGCCCGTCCTGCTTTCGGAGATCGTTTTGTTTGTATTGTTGGGTGTTTTAGGCCGTTTTCCACATCATTCAAGTCATACCACCCCGTCAGTTTCACACACTCGTGATCCCTGGGTGAATCAACCGAGCTATGCAATAGACCTGAACACATTGTGGCAAGAGAAGCAATTGCCCGCCATGCCTTAAATTGTCGTTTTGTTTGCACATACTCATGTTTTTAGAGTGATTCTACCCATCTAAGCAATAGGACTGAAAACAGTGTGGAAAGAGGAGCCATTGCTAATCATGATTTCAAAGATCGTTTTGTTTGTATTGTTGGGTGTTTTACGCCGTTTTCAACATCATATATGTCAAATCACACTTACTGTTCACATACTCATGCGTCCTGGGTGATTCAACCCAGCTACTCAATAGTACTGAACACACTGTGACAAAGGGAGCAATTGCCCGTCCTGCTTCCAGAGGTCGTTTTGTTGGTATTTTGGGGGTGTTTTAGGCCGTTTTCCACATCATTCAAGTCATACCACCCCGTCAGTTCACACACTCGTGATCCCTGGGTGAATCAACCCAGCTATGCAATAGACCTGAACACATTGTGGCAAGAGAAGCCATTGCCCGCCATGCTTTAAAATGTCGTTTTGTTTGCATTGTGTATGGGTTTTGATCTTGGAAGCGAGTTGTTGCATGACTAAATAAGTGTTGAAAGTGGCATAAAATATCTGCATGTAAGAAAGGGTGAGTTTGTGTTCACTGTCTTCGCACCTCTGCAGGTCAAATCCCTTTCGGCGGTACAGTGAACGATTTTCCCATAACCCCTTTCCCACATGCATACACTCCCTATAAATGAACTATCGAAAACATTGTGATAAAAACAGCCATTGCTCATCATGTTTTCCAAGGTCGTTTTGCTTGCATTGTTGGGGTTTTAGGCCGTTTTCAACAGCATGTATGCCCAATTGCCATCACATTGCACATACTCGTGTTTTTTGGGTGATTCTACCCAGCTAGGCAATAGGACTGAACACAGTGTGGTAAGAGGAGCCATTGCTCATCGAGTTTTCAAAGGTCGTTTTGATTGCGTTGTTGGTTGTTTTAGGCCGTTTTCAACAGCATTTATGTTAAATACACCTCACAGTTTACAAACTCATGGGACCTGGGAGAATCAACCCAGCTATGCGTTAGGACTGAAAACAGTGTGGAAAGAGGAGCCATTGCTAATCATGATTTCAAAGGTCAATTTGTTTGTATTGTTGGGTGTTTTACGCCGTTTTCAACATCAGATATGTCAAATCGCACGCACTGTTCATATACCCATGCGTCCTGGGTGATTCAACCCAGCTACGCAATAGTACTGAACACACTATGACAAAGGGAGCAATTGCCCGTCCTGCTTTCGGAGATCGTTTTGTTTGTATTGTTGGGTGTTTTAGGCCGTTTTCCACATCATTCAAGTCATACCACCCCGTCAGTTTCACACACTCGTGATCCCTGGGTGAATCAACCGAGCTATGCAATAGACCTGAACACATTGTGGCAAGAGAAGCAATTGCCCGCCATGCCTTAAATTGTCGTTTTGTTTGCACATACTCATGTTTTTAGAGTGATTCTACCCATCTAAGCAATAGGACTGAAAACAGTGTGGAAAGAGGAGCCATTGCTAATCATGATTTCAAAGATCGTTTTGTTTGTATTGTTGGGTGTTTTACGCCGTTTTCAACATCATATATGTCAAATCACACTTACTGTTCACATACTCATGCGTCCTGGGTGATTCAACCCAGCTACTCAATAGTACTGAACACACTGTGACAAAGGGAGCAATTGCCCGTCCTGCTTCCAGAGGTCGTTTTGTTTGTATTTTGGGGGTGTTTTAGGCCGTTTTCCACATCATTCAAGTCATACCACCCCGTCAGTTCACACACTCGTGATCCCTGGGTGAATCAACCCAGCTATGCAATAGACCTGAACACATTGTGGCAAGAGAAGCCATTGCCCGCCATGCTTTAAAATGTCGTTTTGTTTGCATTGTGTATGGGTTTTGATCTTGGAAGCGAGTTGTTGCATGACTAAATAAGTGTTGAAAGTGGCATAAAATATCTGCATGTAAGAAAGGGTGAGTTTGTGTTCACTGTCTTCGCACCTCTGCAGGTCAAATCCCTTTCGGCGGTACAGTGAACGATTTTCCCATAACCCCTTTCCCACATGCATACACTCCCTATAAATGAACTATCGAAAACATTGTGATAAAAACAGCCATTGCTCATCATGTTTTCCAAGGTCGTTTTGCTTGCATTGTTGGGGTTTTAGGCCGTTTTCAACAGCATGTATACCCAATTGCCATCACATTGCACATACTCGTGTTTTTTGGGTGATTCTACCCAGCTAGGCAATAGGACTGAACACAGTGTGGTAAGAGGAGCCATTGCTCATCGAGTTTTCAAAGGTCGTTTTGATTGCGTTGTTGGTTGTTTTAGGCCGTTTTCAACAGCATTTATGTTAAATACACCTCACAGTTTACAAACTCATGGGACCTGGGAGAATCAACCCAGCTATGCGTTAGGACTGAAAACAGTGTGGAAAGAGGAGCCATTGCTAATCATGATTTCAAAGGTCAATTTGTTTGTATTGTTGGGTGTTTTACGCCGTTTTCAACATCAGATATGTCAAATCGCACGCACTGTTCATATACCCATGCGTCCTGGGTGATTCAACCCAGCTACGCAATAGTACTGAACACACTATGACAAAGGGAGCAATTGCCCGTCCTGCTTTCGGAGATCGTTTTGTTTGTATTGTTGGGTGTTTTAGGCCGTTTTCCACATCATTCAAGTCATACCACCCCGTCAGTTTCACACACTCGTGATCCCTGGGTGAATCAACCGAGGTATGCAATAGACCTGAACACATTGTGGCAAGAGAAGCAATTGCCCGCCATGCCTTAAATTGTCGTTTTGTTTGCACATACTCATGTTTTTAGAGTGATTCTACCCATCTAAGCAATAGGACTGAAAACAGTGTGGAAAGAGGAGCCATTGCTAATCATGATTTCAAAGATCGTTTTGTTTGTATTGTTGGGTGTTTTACGCCGTTTTCAACATCATATATGTCAAATCACACTTACTGTTCACATACTCATGCGTCCTGGGTGATTCAACCCAGCTACTCAATAGTACTGAACACACTGTGACAAAGGGAGCAATTGCCCGTCCTGCTTCCAGAGGTCGTTTTGTTGGTATTTTGGGGGTGTTTTAGGCCGTTTTCCACATCATTCAAGTCATACCACCCCGTCAGTTCACACACTCGTGATCCCTGGGTGAATCAACCCAGCTATGCAATAGACCTGAACACATTGTGGCAAGAGAAGCCATTGCCCGCCATGCTTTAAAATGTCGTTTTGTTTGCATTGTGTATGGGTTTTGATCTTGGAAGCGAGTTGTTGCATGACTAAATAAGTGTTGAAAGTGGCATAAAATATCTGCATGTAAGAAAGGGTGAGTTTGTGTTCACTGTCTTCGCACCTCTGCAGGTCAAATCCCTTTCGGCGGTACAGTGAACGATTTTCCCATAACCCCTTTCCCACATGCATACACTCCCTATAAATGAACTATCGAAAACATTGTGATAAAAACAGCCATTGCTCATCATGTTTTCCAAGGTCGTTTTGCTTGCATTGTTGGGGTTTTAGGCCGTTTTCAACAGCATGTATGCCCAATTGCCATCACATTGCACATACTCGTGTTTTTTGGGTGATTCTACCCAGCTAGGCAATAGGACTGAACACAGTGTGGTAAGAGGAGCCATTGCTCATCGAGTTTTCAAAGGTCGTTTTGATTGCGTTGTTGGTTGTTTTAGGCCGTTTTCAACAGCATTTATGTTAAATACACCTCACAGTTTACAAACTCATGGGACCTGGGAGAATCAACCCAGCTATGCGTTAGGACTGAAAACAGTGTGGAAAGAGGAGCCATTGCTAATCATGATTTCAAAGGTCAATTTGTTTGTATTGTTGGGTGTTTTACGCCGTTTTCAACATCAGATATGTCAAATCGCACGCACTGTTCATATACCCATGCGTCCTGGGTGATTCAACCCAGCTACGCAATAGTACTGAACACACTATGACAAAGGGAGCAATTGCCCGTCCTGCTTTCGGAGATCGTTTTGTTTGTATTGTTGGGTGTTTTAGGCCGTTTTCCACATCATTCAAGTCATACCACCCCGTCAGTTTCACACACTCGTGATCCCTGGGTGAATCAACCGAGCTATGCAATAGACCTGAACACATTGTGGCAAGAGAAGCAATTGCCCGCCATGCCTTAAATTGTCGTTTTGTTTGCACATACTCATGTTTTTAGAGTGATTCTACCCATCTAAGCAATAGGACTGAAAACAGTGTGGAAAGAGGAGCCATTGCTAATCATGATTTCAAAGATCGTTTTGTTTGTATTGTTGGGTGTTTTACGCCGTTTTCAACATCATATATGTCAAATCACACTTACTGTTCACATACTCATGCGTCCTGGGTGATTCAACCCAGCTACTCAATAGTACTGAACACACTGTGACAAAGGGAGCAATTGCCCGTCCTGCTTCCAGAGGTCGTTTTGTTTGTATTTTGGGGGTGTTTTAGGCCGTTTTCCACATCATTCAAGTCATACCACCCCGTCAGTTCACACACTCGTGATCCCTGGGTGAATCAACCCAGCTATGCAATAGACCTGAACACATTGTGGCAAGAGAAGCCATTGCCCGCCATGCTTTAAAATGTCGTTTTGTTTGCATTGTGTATGGGTTTTGATCTTGGAAGCGAGTTGTTGCATGACTAAATAAGTGTTGAAAGTGGCATAAAATATCTGCATGTAAGAAAGGGTGAGTTTGTGTTCACTGTCTTCGCACCTCTGCAGGTCAAATCCCTTTCGGCGGTACAGTGAACGATTTTCCCATAACCCCTTTCCCACATGCATACACTCCCTATAAATGAACTATCGAAAACATTGTGATAAAAACAGCCATTGCTCATCATGTTTTCCAAGGTCGTTTTGCTTGCATTGTTGGGGTTTTAGGCCGTTTTCAACAGCATGTATGCCCAATTGCCATCACATTGCACATACTCGTGTTTTTTGGGTGATTCTACCCAGCTAGGCAATAGGACTGAACACAGTGTGGTAAGAGGAGCCATTGCTCATCGAGTTTTCAAAGGTCGTTTTGATTGCGTTGTTGGTTGTTTTAGGCCGTTTTCAACAGCATTTATGTTAAATACACCTCACAGTTTACAAACTCATGGGACCTGGGAGAATCAACCCAGCTATGCGTTAGGACTGAAAACAGTGTGGAAAGTGGAGCCATTGCTAATCATGATTTCAAAGGTCAATTTGTTTGTATTGTTGGGTGTTTTACGCCGTTTTCAACATCAGATATGTCAAATCGCACGCACTGTTCATATACCCATGCGTCCTGGGTGATTCAACCCAGCTACGCAATAGTACTGAACACACTATGACAAAGGGAGCAATTGCCCGTCCTGCTTTCGGAGATCGTTTTGTTTGTATTGTTGGGTGTTTTAGGCCGTTTTCCACATCATTCAAGTCATACCACCCCGTCAGTTTCACACACTCGTGATCCCTGGGTGAATCAACCGAGCTATGCAATAGACCTGAACACATTGTGGCAAGAGAAGCAATTGCCCGCCATGCCTTAAATTGTCGTTTTGTTTGCACATACTCATGTTTTTAGAGTGATTCTACCCATCTAAGCAATAGGACTGAAAACAGTGTGGAAAGAGGAGCCATTGCTAATCATGATTTCAAAGATCGTTTTGTTTGTATTGTTGGGTGTTTTACGCCGTTTTCAACATCATATATGTCAAATCACACTTACTGTTCACATACTCATGCGTCCTGGGTGATTCAACCCAGCTACTCAATAGTACTGAACACACTGTGACAAAGGGAGCAATTGCCCGTCCTGCTTCCAGAGGTCGTTTTGTTGGTATTTTGGGGGTGTTTTAGGCCGTTTTCCACATCATTCAAGTCATACCACCCCGTCAGTTCACACACTCGTGATCCCTGGGTGAATCAACCCAGCTATGCAATAGACCTGAACACATTGTGGCAAGAGAAGCCATTGCCCGCCATGCTTTAAAATGTCGTTTTGTTTGCATTGTGTATGGGTTTTGATCTTGGAAGCGAGTTGTTGCATGACTAAATAAGTGTTGAAAGTGGCATAAAATATCTGCATGTAAGAAAGGGTGAGTTTGTGTTCACTGTCTTCGCACCTCTGCAGGTCAAATCCCTTTCGGCGGTACAGTGAACGATTTTCCCATAACCCCTTTCCCACATGCATACACTCCCTATAAATGAACTATCGAAAACATTGTGATAAAAACAGCCATTGCTCATCATGTTTTCCAAGGTCGTTTTGCTTGCATTGTTGGGGTTTTAGGCCGTTTTCAACAGCATGTATGCCCAATTGCCATCACATTGCACATACTCGTGTTTTTTGGGTGATTCTACCCAGCTAGGCAATAGGACTGAACACAGTGTGGTAAGAGGAGCCATTGCTCATCGAGTTTTCAAAGGTCGTTTTGATTGCGTTGTTGGTTGTTTTAGGCCGTTTTCAACAGCATTTATGTTAAATACACCTCACAGTTTACAAACTCATGGGACCTGGGAGAATCAACCCAGCTATGCGTTAGGACTGAAAACAGTGTGGAAAGAGGAGCCATTGCTAATCATGATTTCAAAGGTCAATTTGTTTGTATTGTTGGGTGTTTTACGCCGTTTTCAACATCAGATATGTCAAATCGCACGCACTGTTCATATACCCATGCGTCCTGGGTGATTCAACCCAGCTACGCAATAGTACTGAACACACTATGACAAAGGGAGCAATTGCCCGTCCTGCTTTCGGAGATCGTTTTGTTTGTATTGTTGGGTGTTTTAGGCCGTTTTCCACATCATTCAAGTCATACCACCCCGTCAGTTTCACACACTCGTGATCCCTGGGTGAATCAACCGAGCTATGCAATAGACCTGAACACATTGTGGCAAGAGAAGCAATTGCCCGCCATGCCTTAAATTGTCGTTTTGTTTGCACATACTCATGTTTTTAGAGTGATTCTACCCATCTAAGCAATAGGACTGAAAACAGTGTGGAAAGAGGAGCCATTGCTAATCATGATTTCAAAGATCGTTTTGTTTGTATTGTTGGGTGTTTTACGCCGTTTTCAACATCATATATGTCAAATCACACTTACTGTTCACATACTCATGCGTCCTGGGTGATTCAACCCAGCTACTCAATAGTACTGAACACACTGTGACAAAGGGAGCAATTGCCCGTCCTGCTTCCAGAGGTCGTTTTGTTGGTATTTTGGGGGTGTTTTAGGCCGTTTTCCACATCATTCAAGTCATACCACCCCGTCAGTTCACACACTCGTGATCCCTGGGTGAATCAACCCAGCTATGCAATAGACCTGAACACATTGTGGCAAGAGAAGCCATTGCCCGCCATGCTTTAAAATGTCGTTTTGTTTGCATTGTGTATGGGTTTTGATCTTGGAAGCGAGTTGTTGCATGACTAAATAAGTGTTGAAAGTGGCATAAAATATCTGCATGTAAGAAAGGGTGAGTTTGTGTTCACTGTCTTCGCACCTCTGCAGGTCAAATCCCTTTCGGCGGTACAGTGAACGATTTTCCCATAACCCCTTTCCCACATGCATACACTCCCTATAAATGAACTATCGAAAACATTGTGATAAAAACAGCCATTGCTCATCATGTTTTCCAAGGTCGTTTTGCTTGCATTGTTGGGGTTTTAGGCCGTTTTCAACAGCATGTATGCCCAATTGCCATCACATTGCACATACTCGTGTTTTTTGGGTGATTCTACCCAGCTAGGCAATAGGACTGAACACAGTGTGGTAAGAGGAGCCATTGCTCATCGAGTTTTCAAAGGTCGTTTTGATTGCGTTGTTGGTTGTTTTAGGCCGTTTTCAACAGCATTTATGTTAAATACACCTCACAGTTTACAAACTCATGGGACCTGGGAGAATCAACCCAGCTATGCGTTAGGACTGAAAACAGTGTGGAAAGAGGAGCCATTGCTAATCATGATTTCAAAGGTCAATTTGTTTGTATTGTTGGGTGTTTTACGCCGTTTTCAACATCAGATATGTCAAATCGCACGCACTGTTCATATACCCATGCGTCCTGGGTGATTCAACCCAGCTACGCAATAGTACTGAACACACTATGACAAAGGGAGCAATTGCCCGTCCTGCTTTCGGAGATCGTTTTGTTTGTATTGTTGGGTGTTTTAGGCCGTTTTCCACATCATTCAAGTCATACCACCCCGTCAGTTTCACACACTCGTGATCCCTGGGTGAATCAACCGAGCTATGCAATAGACCTGAACACATTGTGGCAAGAGAAGCAATTGCCCGCCATGCCTTAAATTGTCGTTTTGTTTGCACATACTCATGTTTTTAGAGTGATTCTACCCATCTAAGCAATAGGACTGAAAACAGTGTGGAAAGAGGAGCCATTGCTAATCATGATTTCAAAGATCGTTTTGTTTGTATTGTTGGGTGTTTTACGCCGTTTTCAACATCATATATGTCAAATCACACTTACTGTTCACATACTCATGCGTCCTGGGTGATTCAACCCAGCTACTCAATAGTACTGAACACACTGTGACAAAGGGAGCAATTGCCCGTCCTGCTTCCAGAGGTCGTTTTGTTGGTATTTTGGGGGTGTTTTAGGCCGTTTTCCACATCATTCAAGTCATACCACCCCGTCAGTTCACACACTCGTGATCCCTGGGTGAATCAACCCAGCTATGCAATAGACCTGAACACATTGTGGCAAGAGAAGCCATTGCCCGCCATGCTTTAAAATGTCGTTTTGTTTGCATTGTGTATGGGTTTTGATCTTGGAAGCGAGTTGTTGCATGACTAAATAAGTGTTGAAAGTGGCATAAAATATCTGCATGTAAGAAAGGGTGAGTTTGTGTTCACTGTCTTCGCACCTCTGCAGGTCAAATCCCTTTCGGCGGTACAGTGAACGATTTTCCCATAACCCCTTTCCCACATGCATACACTCCCTATAAATGAACTATCGAAAACATTGTGATAAAAACAGCCATTGCTCATCATGTTTTCCAAGGTCGTTTTGCTTGCATTGTTGGGGTTTTAGGCCGTTTTCAACAGCATGTATGCCCAATTGCCATCACATTGCACATACTCGTGTTTTTTGGGTGATTCTACCCAGCTAGGCAATAGGACTGAACACAGTGTGGTAAGAGGAGCCATTGCTCATCGAGTTTTCAAAGGTCGTTTTGATTGCGTTGTTGGTTGTTTTAGGCCGTTTTCAACAGCATTTATGTTAAATACACCTCACAGTTTACAAACTCATGGGACCTGGGAGAATCAACCCAGCTATGCGTTAGGACTGAAAACAGTGTGGAAAGAGGAGCCATTGCTAATCATGATTTCAAAGGTCAATTTGTTTGTATTGTTGGGTGTTTTACGCCGTTTTCAACATCAGATATGTCAAATCGCACGCACTGTTCATATACCCATGCGTCCTGGGTGATTCAACCCAGCTACGCAATAGTACTGAACACACTATGACAAAGGGAGCAATTGCCCGTCCTGCTTTCGGAGATCGTTTTGTTTGTATTGTTGGGTGTTTTAGGCCGTTTTCCACATCATTCAAGTCATACCACCCCGTCAGTTTCACACACTCGTGATCCCTGGGTGAATCAACCGAGCTATGCAATAGACCTGAACACATTGTGGCAAGAGAAGCAATTGCCCGCCATGCCTTAAATTGTCGTTTTGTTTGCACATACTCATGTTTTTAGAGTGATTCTACCCATCTAAGCAATAGGACTGAAAACAGTGTGGAAAGAGGAGCCATTGCTAATCATGATTTCAAAGATCGTTTTGTTTGTATTGTTGGGTGTTTTACGCCGTTTTCAACATCATATATGTCAAATCACACTTACTGTTCACATACTCATGCGTCCTGGGTGATTCAACCCAGCTACTCAATAGTACTGAACACACTGTGACAAAGGGAGCAATTGCCCGTCCTGCTTCCAGAGGTCGTTTTGTTGGTATTTTGGGGGTGTTTTAGGCCGTTTTCCACATCATTCAAGTCATACCACCCCGTCAGTTCACACACTCGTGATCCCTGGGTGAATCAACCCAGCTATGCAATAGACCTGAACACATTGTGGCAAGAGAAGCCATTGCCCGCCATGCTTTAAAATGTCGTTTTGTTTGCATTGTGTATGGGTTTTGATCTTGGAAGCGAGTTGTTGCATGACTAAATAAGTGTTGAAAGTGGCATAAAATATCTGCATGTAAGAAAGGGTGAGTTTGTGTTCACTGTCTTCGCACCTCTGCAGGTCAAATCCCTTTCGGCGGTACAGTGAACGATTTTCCCATAACCCCTTTCCCACATGCATACACTCCCTATAAATGAACTATCGAAAACATTGTGATAAAAACAGCCATTGCTCATCATGTTTTCCAAGGTCGTTTTGCTTGCATTGTTGGGGTTTTAGGCCGTTTTCAACAGCATGTATGCCCAATTGCCATCACATTGCACATACTCGTGTTTTTTGGGTGATTCTACCCAGCTAGGCAATAGGACTGAACACAGTGTGGTAAGAGGAGCCATTGCTCATCGAGTTTTCAAAGGTCGTTTTGATTGCGTTGTTGGTTGTTTTAGGCCGTTTTCAACAGCATTTATGTTAAATACACCTCACAGTTTACAAACTCATGGGACCTGGGAGAATCAACCCAGCTATGCGTTAGGACTGAAAACAGTGTGGAAAGAGGAGCCATTGCTAATCATGATTTCAAAGGTCAATTTGTTTGTATTGTTGGGTGTTTTACGCCGTTTTCAACATCAGATATGTCAAATCGCACGCACTGTTCATATACCCATGCGTCCTGGGTGATTCAACCCAGCTACGCAATAGTACTGAACACACTATGACAAAGGGAGCAATTGCCCGTCCTGCTTTCGGAGATCGTTTTGTTTGTATTGTTGGGTGTTTTAGGCCGTTTTCCACATCATTCAAGTCATACCACCCCGTCAGTTTCACACACTCGTGATCCCTGGGTGAATCAACCGAGCTATGCAATAGACCTGAACACATTGTGGCAAGAGAAGCAATTGCCCGCCATGCCTTAAATTGTCGTTTTGTTTGCACATACTCATGTTTTTAGAGTGATTCTACCCATCTAAGCAATAGGACTGAAAACAGTGTGGAAAGAGGAGCCATTGCTAATCATGATTTCAAAGATCGTTTTGTTTGTATTGTTGGGTGTTTTACGCCGTTTTCAACATCATATATGTCAAATCACACTTACTGTTCACATACTCATGCGTCCTGGGTGATTCAACCCAGCTACTCAATAGTACTGAACACACTGTGACAAAGGGAGCAATTGCCCGTCCTGCTTCCAGAGGTCGTTTTGTTGGTATTTTGGGGGTGTTTTAGGCCGTTTTCCACATCATTCAAGTCATACCACCCCGTCAGTTCACACACTCGTGATCCCTGGGTGAATCAACCCAGCTATGCAATAGACCTGAACACATTGTGGCAAGAGAAGCCATTGCCCGCCATGCTTTAAAATGTCGTTTTGTTTGCATTGTGTATGGGTTTTGATCTTGGAAGCGAGTTGTTGCATGACTAAATAAGTGTTGAAAGTGGCATAAAATATCTGCATGTAAGAAAGGGTGAGTTTGTGTTCACTGTCTTCGCACCTCTGCAGGTCAAATCCCTTTCGGCGGTACAGTGAACGATTTTCCCATAACCCCTTTCCCACATGCATACACTCCCTATAAATGAACTATCGAAAACATTGTGATAAAAACAGCCATTGCTCATCATGTTTTCCAAGGTCGTTTTGCTTGCATTGTTGGGGTTTTAGGCCGTTTTCAACAGCATGTATGCCCAATTGCCATCACATTGCACATACTCGTGTTTGTTGGGTGATTCTACCCAGCTAGGCAATAGGACTGAACACAGTGTGGTAAGAGGAGCCATTGCTCATCGAGTTTTCAAAGGTCGTTTTGATTGCGTTGTTGGTTGTTTTAGGCCGTTTTCAACAGCATTTATGTTAAATACACCTCACAGTTTACAAACTCATGGGACCTGGGAGAATCAACCCAGCTATGCGTTAGGACTGAAAACAGTGTGGAAAGAGGAGCCATTGCTAATCATGATTTCAAAGGTCAATTTGTTTGTATTGTTGGGTGTTTTACGCCGTTTTCAACATCAGATATGTCAAATCGCACGCACTGTTCATATACCCATGCGTCCTGGGTGATTCAACCCAGCTACGCAATAGTACTGAACACACTATGACAAAGGGAGCAATTGCCCGTCCTGCTTTCGGAGATCGTTTTGTTTGTATTGTTGGGTGTTTTAGGCCGTTTTCCACATCATTCAAGTCATACCACCCCGTCAGTTTCACACACTCGTGATCCCTGGGTGAATCAACCGAGCTATGCAATAGACCTGAACACATTGTGGCAAGAGAAGCAATTGCCCGCCATGCCTTAAATTGTCGTTTTGTTTGCACATACTCATGTTTTTAGAGTGATTCTACCCATCTAAGCAATAGGACTGAAAACAGTGTGGAAAGAGGAGCCATTGCTAATCATGATTTCAAAGATCGTTTTGTTTGTATTGTTGGGTGTTTTACGCCGTTTTCAACATCATATATGTCAAATCACACTTACTGTTCACATACTCATGCGTCCTGGGTGATTCAACCCAGCTACTCAATAGTACTGAACACACTGTGACAAAGGGAGCAATTGCCCGTCCTGCTTCCAGAGGTCGTTTTGTTGGTATTTTGGGGGTGTTTTAGGCCGTTTTCCACATCATTCAAGTCATACCACCCCGTCAGTTCACACACTCGTGATCCCTGGGTGAATCAACCCAGCTATGCAATAGACCTGAACACATTGTGGCAAGAGAAGCCATTGCCC
>JASEVX010000003.1:11104036-11187349 GCA_031761405.1 Serripes groenlandicus
TGTCAAATCACACTTACTGTTCACATACTCATGCGTCCTGGGTGATTCAACCCAGCTACTCAATAGTACTGAACACACTGTGACAAAGGGAGCAATTGCCCGTCCTGCTTCCAGAGGTCGTTTTGTTGGTATTTTGGGGGTGTTTTAGGCCGTTTTCCATATCATTCAAGTCATACCACCCCGTCAGTTCACACACTCGTGATCCCTGGGTGAATCAACCCAGCTATGCAATAGACCTGAACACATTGTGGCAAGAGAAGCCATTGCCCGCCATGCTTTAAAATGTCGTTTTGTTTGCATTGTGTATGGGTTTTTGATCTTGGAAGCGAGTTGTTGCATGACTAAATAAGTGTTGAAAGTGGCATAAAATATCTGCATGTAAGAAAGGGTGAGTTTGTGTTCACTGTCTTCGCACCTCTGCAGGTCAAATCCCTTTCGGCGGTACAGTGAACGATTTTCCCATAACCCCTTTCCCACATGCATACACTCCCTATAAATGAACTATCGAAAACATTGTGATAAAAACAGCCATTCCATTGCTCATCATGTTTTCCAAGGTCGTTTTGCTTGCATTGTTGGGGTTTTAGGCCGTTTTCAACAGCATGTATGCCCAATTGCCATCACATTGCACATACTCGTGTTTTTTGGGTGATTCTACCCAGCTAGGCAATAGGACTGAACACAGTGTGGTAAGAGGAGCCATTGCTCATCGAGTTTTCAAAGGTCGTTTTGATTGCGTTGTTGGTTGTTTTAGGCCGTTTTCAACAGCATTTATGTTAAATACACCTCACAGTTTACAAACTCATGGGACCTGGGAGAATCGACCCAGCTATGCGTTAGGACTGAAAACAGTGTGGAAAGAGGAGCCATTGCTAATCATGATTTCAAAGGTCAATTTGTTTGTATTGTTGGGTGTTTTACGCCGTTTTCAACATTAGATATGTCAAATCACACGCACTGTTCATATACCCATGCGTCCTGGGTGATTCAACCCAGCTACGCAATAGTACTGAACACACTATGACAAAGGGAGCAATTGCCCGTCCTGCTTTCAGAGATCGTTTTGTTTGTATTGTTGGGTGTTTTAGGCCGTTTTCCACATCATTCAAGTCATACCACCCCGTCAGTTTCACACACTCGTGATCCCTGGGTGAATCAACCGAGCTATGCAATAGACCTGAACACATTGTGGCAAGAGAAGCAATTGCCCGCCATGCCTTAAATTGTCGTTTTGTTTGCACATACTCATGTTTTTAGAGTGATTCTACCCATCTAAGCAATAGGACTGAAAACAGTGTGGAAAGAGGAGCCATTGCTAATCATGATTTCAAAGATCGTTTTGTTTGTATTGTTGGGTGTTTTACGCCGTTTTCAACATCATATATGTCAAATCACACTTACTGTTCACATACTCATGCGTCCTGGGTGATTCAACCCAGCTACTCAATAGTACTGAACACACTGTGACAAAGGGAGCAATTGCCCGTCCTGCTTCCAGAGGTCGTTTTGTTGGTATTTTGGGGGTGTTTTAGGCCGTTTTCCATATCATTCAAGTCATACCACCCCGTCAGTTCACACACTCGTGATCCCTGGGTGAATCAACCCAGCTATGCAATAGACCTGAACACATTGTGGCAAGAGAAGCCATTGCCCGCCATGCTTTAAAATGTCGTTTTGTTTGCATTGTGTATGGGTTTTGATCTTGGAAGCGAGTTGTTGCATGACTAAATAAGTGTTGAAAGTGGCATAAAATATCTGCATGTAAGAAAGGGTGAGTTTGTGTTCACTGTCTTCGCACCTCTGCAGGTCAAATCCCTTTCGGCGGTACAGTGAACGATTTTCCCATAACCCCTTTCCCACATGCATACACTCCCTATAAATGAACTATCGAAAACATTGTGATAAAAACA
Organism: Serripes groenlandicus; assembly: GCA_031761405.1. Lineage (NCBI taxonomy): Eukaryota > Metazoa > Mollusca > Bivalvia > Cardiida > Cardiidae > Serripes > Serripes groenlandicus. The sequence continues at coordinate 11,105,947 of JASEVX010000003.1, forward strand.
GCCATTGCTCATCATGTTTTCCAAGGTCGTTTTGCTTGCATTGTTGGGGTTTTAGGCCGTTTTCAACAGCATGTATGCCCAATTGCCATCACATTGCACATACTCGTGTTTTTTGGGTGATTCTACCCAGCTAGGCAATAGGACTGAACACAGTGTGGTAAGAGGAGCCATTGCTCATCGAGTTTTCAAAGGTCGTTTTGATTGCGTTGTTGGTTGTTTTAGGCCGTTTTCAACAGCATTTATGTTAAATACACCTCACAGTTTACAAACTCATGGGACCTGGGAGAATCAACCCAGCTATGCGTTAGGACTGAAAACAGTGTGGAAAGAGGAGCCATTGCTAATCATGATTTCAAAGGTCAATTTGTTTGTATTGTTGGGTGTTTTACGCCGTTTTCAACATCAGATATGTCAAATCGCACGCACTGTTCATATACCCATGCGTCCTGGGTGATTCAACCCAGCTACGCAATAGTACTGAACACACTATGACAAAGGGAGCAATTGCCCGTCCTGCTTTCAGAGATCGTTTTGTTTGTATTGTTGGGTGTTTTAGGCCGTTTTCCACATCATTCAAGTCATACCACCCCGTCAGTTTCACACACTCGTGATCCCTGGGTGAATCAACCGAGCTATGCAATAGACCTGAACACATTGTGACAAGAGAAGCAATTGCCCGCCATGCCTTAAATTGTCGTTTTGTTTGCACATACTCATGTTTTTAGAGTGATTCTACCCATCTAGGCAATAGGACTGAAAACAGTGTGGAAAGAGGAGCCATTGCTAATCATGATTTCAAAGATCGTTTTGTTTGTATTGTTGGGTGTTTTACGCCGTTTTCAACATCATATATGTCAAATCACACTTACTGTTCACATACTCATGCGTCCTGGGTGATTCAACCCAGCTACTCAATAGTACTGAACACACTGTGACAAAGGGAGCAATTGCCCGTCCTGCTTCCAGAGGTCGTTTTGTTGGTATTTTGGGGGTGTTTTAGGCCGTTTTCCACACCATTCAAGTCATACCACCCCGTCAGTTCACACACTCGTGATCCCTGGGTGAATCTACCCAGCTATGCAATAGACCTGAACACATTGTGGCAAGAGAAGCCATTGCCCGCCATGCTTTAAAATGTCGTTTTGTTTGCATTGTGTATGGGTTTTGATCTTGGAAGCGAGTTGTTGCATGACTAAATAAGTGTTGAAAGTGGCATAAAATATCTGCATGTAAGAAAGGGTGAGTTTGTGTTCACTGTCTTCGCACCTCTGCAGGTCAAATCCCTTTCGGCGGTACAGTGAACGATTTTCCCATAACCCCTTTCCCACATGCATACACTCCCTATAAATGAACTATCGAAAACATTGTGATAAAAACAGCCATTGCTCATCATGTTTTCCAAGGTCGTTTTGCTTGCATTGTTGGGGTTTTAGGCCATTTTCAACAGCATGTATGCCCAATTGCCATCACATTGCACATACTCGTGTTTTTTGGGTGATTCTACCCAGCTAGGCAATAGGACTGAACACAGTGTGGTAAGAGGAGCCATTGCTCATCGAGTTTTCAAAGGTCGTTCTGATTGCGTTGTTGGTTGTTTTAGGCCGTTTTCAACAGCATTTATGTTAAATACACCTCACAGTTTACAAACTCATGGGACCTGGGAGAATCAACCCAGCTATGCGTTAGGACTGAAAACAGTGTGGAAAGAGGAGCCATTGCTAATCATGATTTCAAAGGTCAATTCATTTGTATTGTTGGGTGTTTTACGCCGTTTTCAACATCAGATATGTCAAATCACACGCACTGTTCATATACCCATGCGTCCTGGGTGATTCAACCCAGCTACGCAATAGTACTGAACACACTATGACAAAGGGAGCAATTGCCCGTCCTGCGTTCAGAGATCGTTTTGTTTGTATTATTGGGTGTTTTAGGCCGTTTTCCACATCATTCAAGTCATACCACCCCGTCAGTTTCACACACTCGTGATCCCTGGGTGAATCCACCGAGCTATGCAATAGACCTGAACACATTGTGGCAAGAGAAGCAATTGCCCGCCATGCCTTAAATTGTCGTTTTGTTTGCACATACTCATGTTTTTAGAGTGATTCTACCCATCTAGGCAATAGGACTGAAAACAGTGTGGAAAGAGAAGCCATTTCTAATCATGATTTCAAAGATCGTTTTGTTTGTATTGTTGGGTGTTTTACGCCGTTTTCAACATCATATATGTCAAATCACACTTACTGTTCACATACTCATGCGTCCTGGGTGATTCAACCCAGCTACTCAATAGTACTGAACACACTGTGACAAAGGGAGCAATTGCCCGTCCTGCTTTCAGATGTCGTGTTGTTGGTATTTTGGGGTGTTTTAGGCCGTTTTCCACATCATTCAAGTCATACCACCCCGTCAGTTCACACACTCGTGATCCCTGGGTGAATCAACCCAGCTATGCAATATACCTGAACACATTGTGGCAAGAGAAGCCATTGCCCGCCATGCTTTAAAATGTCGTTTTGTTTGCATTGTGTATGGGTTTTGATCTTGGAAGCGAGTTGTTGCATGACTAAATAAGTGTTGAAAGTGGCATAAAATATCTGCATGTAAGAAAGGGTAAGTTTGTGTTCACTGTCTTCGCACCTCTGCAGGTCAAATCCCTTTCGGCGGTACAGTGAACGATTTTCCCATAACCCCTTTCCCACATGCATACACTCCCTATAAATGAACTATCGAAAACATTGTGATAAAAACAGCCATTGCTCATCATGTTTTCCAAGGTCGTTTTGCTTGCATTGTTGGGGTTTTAGGCCGTTTTCAACAGCATGTATGCCCAATTGCCATCACATTGCACATACTCGTGTTTTTTGGGTGATTCTACCCAGCTAGGCAATAGGACTGAACACAGTGTGGTAAGAGGAGCCATTGCTCATCGAGTTTTCAAAGGTCGTTTTGATTGCGTTGTTGGTTGTTTTAGGCCGTTTTCAACAGCATTAATGTTAAATACACCTCACAGTTCACAAACTCATTGGACCTGGGAGAATCAACCCAGCTATGCGTTAGGACTGAAAACAGTGTGGAAAGAGGAGCCATTGCTAATCATGATTTCAAAGGTCAATTTGTTTGTATTGTTGGGTGTTTTACGCCGTTTTCAACATCAGATATGTCAAATCACAAGCACTGTTCATATACCCATGCGTCCTGGGTGATTCAACCCAGCTACGCAATAGTACTGAACACACTATGACAAAGGGAGCAATTGCCCGTCCTGCTTTCAGAGATCGTTTTGTTTGTATTGTTGGGTGTTTTAGGCCGTTTTCCACATCATTCAAGTCATACCACCCCGTCAGTTTCACACACTCGTGATCCCTGGGTGAATCAACCGAGCTATGCAATAGACCTGAACACATTGTGGCAAGAGAAGCAATTGCCCGCCATGCCTTAAATTGTCGTTTTGTTTGCACATACTCATGTTTTTAGAGTGATTCTACCCATCTAGGCAATAGGACTGAAAACAGTGTGGAAAGAGGAGCCATTGCTAATCATGATTTCAAAGATCGTTTTGTTTGTATTGTTGGGTGTTTTACGCCGTTTTCAACATCATATATGTCAAATCACACTTACTGTTCACATACACATGCGTCCTGGGTGATTCAACCCAGCTACTCAATAGTACTGAACACACTGTGACAAAGGGAGCAATTGCCCGTCCTGCTTCCAGAGGTCGTTTTGTTGGTATTTTGGGGGTGTTTTAGGCCGTTTTCCACATCATTCAAGTCATACCACCCCGTCAGTTCACACACTCGTGATCCCTGGGTGAATCAACCCAGCTATGCAATAGACCTGAACACATTGTGGCAAGAGAAGCCATTGCCCGCCATGCTTTAAAATGTCGTTTTGTTTGCATTGTGTATGGGTTTTGATCTTGGAAGCGAGTTGTTGCATGACTAAATAAGTGTTGAAAGTGGCATAAAATATCTGCATGTAAGAAAGGGTGAGTTTGTGTTCACTGTCTTCGCACCTCTGCAGGTCAAATCCCTTTCGGCGGTACAGTGAACGATTTTCCCATAACCCCTTTCCCACATGCATACACTCCCTATAAATGAACTATCGAAAACATTGTGATAAAAACAGCCATTGCTCATCATGTTTTCCAAGGTCGTTTTGCTTGCATTGTTGGGGTTTTAGGCCGTTTTCAACAGCATGTATGCCCAATTGCCATCACATTGCACATACTCGTGTTTTTTGGGTGATTCTACCCAGCTAGGCAATAGGACTGAACACAGTGTGGTAAGAGGAGCCATTGCTCATCGAGTTTTCAAAGGTCGTTTTGATTGCGTTGTTGGTTGTTTTAGGCCGTTTTCAACAGCATTTATGTTAAATACACCTCACAGTTTACAAACTCATGGGACCTGGGAGAATCAACCCAGCTATGCGTTAGGACTGAAAACAGTGTGGAAAGAGGAGCCATTGCTAATCATGATTTCAAAGGTCAATTTGTTTGTATTGTTGGGTGTTTTACGCCGTTTTCAACATCAGATATGTCAAATCGCACGCACTGTTCATATACCCATGCGTCCTGGGTGATTCAACCCAGCTACGCAATAGTACTGAACACACTATGACAAAGGGAGCAATTGCCCGTCCTGCTTTCGGAGATCGTTTTGTTTGTATTGTTGGGTGTTTTAGGCCGTTTTCCACATCATTCAAGTCATACCACCCCGTCAGTTTCACACACTCGTGATCCCTGGGTGAATCAACCGAGCTATGCAATAGACCTGAACACATTGTGGCAAGAGAAGCAATTGCCCGCCATGCCTTAAATTGTCGTTTTGTTTGCACATACTCATGTTTTTAGAGTGATTCTACCCATCTAAGCAATAGGACTGAAAACAGTGTGGAAAGAGGAGCCATTGCTAATCATGATTTCAAAGATCGTTTTGTTTGTATTGTTGGGTGTTTTACGCCGTTTTCAACATCATATATGTCAAATCACACTTACTGTTCACATACTCATGCGTCCTGGGTGATTCAACCCAGCTACTCAATAGTACTGAACACACTGTGACAAAGGGAGCAATTGCCCGTCCTGCTTTCAGAGGTCGTTTTGTTGGTATTTTGGGGTGTTTTAGGCCGTTTTCCACATCATTCAAGTCATACCACCCCGTCAGTTCACACACTCGTGATCCCTGGGTGAATAAACCCAGCTATGCAATAGACCTGAACACATTGTGGCAAGAGAAGCTATTGCCCGCCATGCTTTAAAATGTCGTTTTGTTTGCATTGTGTATGGGTTTTGATCTTAGAAGCGAGTTGTTGCATGACTAAATAAGTGTTGAAAGTGGCATAAAATATCTGCATGTAAGAAAGGGTGAGTTTGTGTTCACTGTCTTCGCACCTCTGCAGGTCAAATCCCTTTCGGCGGTACAGTGAACGATTTTCCCATAACCCCTTTCCCACATGTATACACTCCCTATAAATGAACTATCGAAAACATTGTGATAAAAACAGCCATTGCTCATCATGTTTTCCAAGGTCGTTTTGCTTGCATTGTTGGGGTTTTAGGCCGTTTTCAACAGCATGTATGCCCAATTGCCATCACATTGCACATACTCGTGTTTTTTGGGTGATTCTACCCAGCTAGGCAATAGGACTGAACACAGTGTGGTAAGAGGAGCCATTGCTCATCGAGTTTTCAAAGGTCGTTTTGATTGCGTTGTTGGTTGTTTTAGGCCGTTTTCAACAGCATTTATGTTAAATACACCTCACAGTTCACAAACTCATGGGACCTGGGAGAATCAACCCAGCTATGCGTTAGGACTGAAAACAGTGTGGAAAGAGGAGCCATTGCTAATCATGATTTCAAAGGTCAATTTGTTTATATTGTTGGGTGTTTTACGCCGTTTTGAACATCAGATATGTCAAATCACACGCACTGTTCATATACCCATGCGTCCTGGGTGATTCAACCCAGCTACGCAATAGTACTGAACACACTATGACAAAGGGAGCAATTGCCCGTCCTGCTTTCAGAGATCGTTTTGTTTGTATTGTTGGGTGTTTTAGGCCGTTTTCCACATCATTCAAGTCATACCACCCCGTCAGTTTAACACACTCGTGATCCCTGGGTGAATCCACCGAGCTATGCAATAGACCTGAACACATTGTGGCAAGAGAAGCAATTGCCCGCCATGCCTTAAATTGTCGTTTTGTTTGCACATACTCATGTTTTTAGAGTGATTCTACCCATCTAGGCAATAGGACTGAAAACAGTGTGGAAAGAGGAGCCATTGCTAATCATGATTTCAAAGATCGTTTTGTTTGTATTGTTGGGTGTTTTACGCCGTTTTCAACATCATATATGTCAAATCACACTTACTGTTCACATACTGATGCGTCCTGGGTGATTCAACCCAGCTACTCAATAGTACTGAACACACTGTGACAAAGGGAGCAATTGCCCGTCCTGCTTTCAGAGGTCGTTTTGTTGGTATTTTGGGGTGTTTTAAGCCGTTTTCCACATCATTCAAGTCATACCACCCCGTCAGTTCACACACTTGTGATCCCTGGGTGAATCAACCCAGCTATGCAATAGACCTGATCACATTGTGGCAAGAGAAGCCATTGCCCGCCATGCTTTAAAATGTCGTTTTGTTTGCATTGTGTATGCGTTTTGATCTTAGAAGCGAGTTGTTGCATGACTAAATAAGTGTTGAAAGTGGCATAAAATATCTGCAAGTAAGAAAGGGTGAGTTTGTGTTCACTGTCTTCGCACCTCTGCAGGTCAAATCCCTTTCGGCGGTACAGTGAACGATTTTCCCATAACCCCTTTCCCACATGCATACACTCCCTATAAATGAACTATCGAAAACATTGTGATAAAAACCGCCATTGCTCATCATGTTTTCCAAGGTCGTTTTGCTTGCATTGTTGGGGTTTTAGGCCGTTTTCAACAGCATGTATGCCCAATTGCCATCACATTGCACATACTCGTGTTTTTTGGGTGATTCTACCCAGCTAGGCAATAGGACTGAACACAGTGTGGTAAGAGGAGCCATTGCTCATCGAGTTTTCAAAGGTCGTTTTGATTGCGTTGTTGGTTGTTTTAGGCCGTTTTCAACAGCAGTTATGTTAAATACACCTCACAGTTCACAAACTCATGGGACCTGGGAGAATCATCCCAGCTATGCGTTAGGACTGAAAACAGTGTGGAAAGAGGAGCCATTACTAATCATGATTTCAAAGGTCAATTTGTTTGTATTGTTGGGTGTTTTACGCCGTTTTCAACATCAGATATGTCAAATCACACGCACTGTTCATATACCCATGCGTCCTGGGTGATTCAACCCAGCTACGCAATAGTACTGAACACACTATGACAAAGGGAGCAATTGCCCGTCCTGCTTTCAGAGATCGTTTTGTTTGTATTGTTGGGTGTTTTAGGCCGTTTTCCACATCATTCAAGTCATACCACCCCGTCAGTTTAACACACTCGTGATCCCTGGGTGAATCCACCGAGCTATGCAATAGACCTGAACACATTGTGGCAAGAGAAGCAATTGCCCGCCATGCCTTAAATTGTCGTTTTGTTTGCACATACTCATGTTTTTAGAGTGATTCTACCCATCTAGGCAATAGGACTGAAAACAGTGTGGAAAGAGGAGCCATTGCTAATCATGATTTCAAAGATCGTTTTGTTTGTATTGTTGGGTGTTTTACGCCGTTTTCAACATCATATATGTCAAATCACACTTACTGTTCACAAACTCATGCGTCCTGGGTGATTCAACCCAGCTACTCAATAGTACTGAACACACTGTGACAAAGGGAGCAATTGCCCGTCCTGCTTTCAGAGGTCGTTTTGTTGGTATATTGGGGTGTTTTAGGCCGTTTTTCACATCATTCAAGTCATACCACCCCGTCAGTTCACACACTCGTGATCCCTGGGTGAATCAAATCAACCCAGCTATGCAATAGACCTGAACACATTGTGGCAAGAGAAGCCATTGCCCGCCATGCTTTAAATTGTCGTTTTGTTTGCATTGTGTATGGGTTTTGATCTTGGAAGCGAGTTGTTGCATGACTAAATAAGTGTTGAAAGTGGCATAAAATATCTGCATGTAAGAAAGGGTGAGTTTGTGTTCACTGTCTTCGCACCTCTGCAGGGCAAATCCCTTTCGGCGGTACAGTGAACGATTTTCCCATAACCCCTTTCCCACATGCATACACTCCCTATAAATGAACTATCGAAAACATTGTGATAAAAACAGCCATTGCTCATCATGTTTTCCAAGGTCGTTTTGCTTGCATTGTTAGGGTTTTAGGCCGTGTTCAACAGCGTGTATGCCCAATTGCCATCACATTGCACATACTCGTGTTTATTGGGTGATTATACCCAGCTAGGCAATAGGACTGAACACAGTGTGGTAAGAGGAGCCATTGCTCATCGAGTTTTCAAAGGTCGTTTTGATTGCGTTGTTGGTTGTTTTAGGCCGTTTTCAACAGCATTTATGTTAAATACAACTCACAGTTCACAAACTCATTGGACCTGGGAGAATCAACCCAGCTATGCGTTAGGACTGAAAACAGTGTGGAAAGAGGAGCCATTGCTAATCATGATTTCAAAGGTCAATTTGTTTGTATTGTTGGGTGTTTTACGCCGTTTTCAACATCAGATATGTCAAATCACACGCACTGTTCATATACCCATGCGTCCTGGGTGATTTAACCCAGCTACGCAATAGTACTGAACACACTATGACAAAGGGAGCAATTGCCCGTCATGCTTTCAGATATCGTTTTGTTTGTATTGTTGGGTGTTTTTAGGCCGTTTTCCACATCATTCAAGTCATACCACCCCGTCAGTTTCACACACTCGTAATCCCTGGGTGAATCCACCGAGCTATGCAATAGACCTGAACACATTGTGGCAAGAAAAGCAATTGCCCGCCATGCCTTAAATTGTCGTTTTGTTTGCACATACTCATGTTTTTAGAGTGATTCTACCCATCTAGGCAATAGGACTGAAAACAGTGTGGAAAGAGGAGCCATTGCTAATCATGATTTCAAAGATCGTTTTGTTTGTATTGTTTTACGCCGTTTTCAACATCATATATGTCAAATCACTGTTACTGTTCACATACTCATGCGTCCTGGGTGATTCAACCCAGTCTACTCAATAGTACTGAACACACTGTGACAAAGGGAGCAATTGCCCGTCCTGCTTTCAGAGGTCGTTTGTGTTGGTATGTTGGGGTGTTTTAAGCCGTTTTCCACATCATTCAAGTCATACCACCCCGTCAGTTCACACACTTGTGATCCCTGGGTGAATCAACCAGCTATGTAATAGACCTGATCACATTGTGGCAAGAGAAGCCATTGCCCGCCATGCTTTAAAATGTCGTTTTGTTTGCATTGTGTATGGGTTTTGATCTTGGAAGCGAGTTGTTGCCAGACTAAATAAGTGTTGAAAGTGGCATAAAATATCTGCATGTAAGAAAGGGTGAGTTTGTGTTCACTGTCTTCGCACCTCTGCAGGTCAAATCCCTTTCGGCGGTACAGTGAACGATTTTCCCATAACCCCTTTCCCACATACATACACTCCCTATAAATGAACTATCGAAAACATTGTGATAAAAACCGCCATTGCTCATTATGTTTTTCAAGGTCGTTTTGCTTGCATTGTTGGGGTTTTAGGCCGTTTTCAACAGCATGTATACCCAATTGCCATCACATTGCACATACTCGTGTTTTTTGGGTGATTCTACCCAGCTAGGCAATAGGACTGAACACAGTGTGGTAAGAGGAGCCATTGCTCATCGAGTTTTCAAAGGTCGTTTTGATTGCGTTGTTGGTTGTTTTAGGCCGTTTTCAACAGCATTTATGTTAAATACACCTCACAGTTCACAAACTCATGGGACCTGGGAGAATCAACCCAGCTATGCGTTAGGACTGAAAACAGTGTGGAAAGAGGAGCCATTGCTAATCATGATTTCAAAGGTCAATTTGTTTGTATTGTTGGGTGTTTTACGCCGTTTTCAACATCAGATATGTCAAATCACACGCACTGTTCATATACCCATGCGTCCTGGGTGATTCAACCCAGCTACGCAATAGTACTGAACACACTATGACAAAGGGAGCAATTGCCCGTCCTGCTTTCAGAGATCGTTTTGTTTGTATTGTTGGGTGTTTTAGGCCGTTTTCCACATCATTCAAGTCATACCACCCCGTCAGTTTCACACACTCGTGATCCCTGGGTGAATCCACCGAGCTATGCAATAGACCTGAACACATTGTGGCAAGAGAAGCAATTGCCCGCCATGCCTTAAATTGTCGTTTTGTTTGCACATACTCATGTTTTTAGAGTGATTCTACCCATCTAGGCAATAGGACTGAAAACAGTGTGGAAAGAGGAGCCATTGCTAATCATGATTTCAAAGATCGTTTTGTTTGTATTGTTGGGTGTTTTACGCCGTTTTCAACATCATATATGTCAAATCACACTTACTGTTCACATACTCATGCGTCCTGGGTGATTCAACCAAGCTACTCAATAGTACTGAACACACTGTGACAAAGGGAGCAATTTCCCGTCCTGCTTTCAGAGGTCGTTTTGTTGGTATTTTGGGGTGTTTTAGGCCGTTTTCCACATCATTCAAGTAATACCACCCCGTCAGTTCACACACTCGTGATCCCTGGGTGAATCAACCCAGCTATGCAATAGACCTGAACACATTTTGACAAGAGAAGCAATTGCCCACCATGCTTTTAAATGTCGTTTTGTTTGCATTGTATGGGTTTTGATCTTGGAAGCGAGTTGTTGCATGACTTAATAAGTGTGGAAAGTGGCATAAAATATCTGCATGTGAGAAAGGGTGAGTTTGTGTTCACTGTCTTCGCACCTCTGCAGGTCAAATCCCTTTCGGCGGTACAGTGAACGATTTTCCCATAACCCCTTTCCCACCTGCATACACTCCCTATAAATGAACTATCGAAAACATTGTGATAAAAACAGCCATTGCTCATCATGTTTTCCAAGATCGTTTTGATTGCATTGTTGGGGTTTTAGGCCGTTTTCAACAGCATGTATGCCCAATTGCCATCACAGTGCACATACTCGTGTTTTTTGGGTGATTCTACCCAGCTAGGCAATAGGACTGAAAACAGTGTGGTAAGTGGAGCCATTGCTCATCGTGCTTTCAAAGGTCGTTTTGATTGCGTTGTTGGTTGTTTTGGGCCGTTTTCAACAGCATTTATGTTAAATACACTTCACTGTTCACACACACATGCTTCCTGGGTGAATCAACCCATCTACGCGATAGGACTGAAAACAGTGTGGTATAAGGAGCCATTGCTCATCATGTTTTCAAACGTCAATGTGAGAGCATTGTTGGGGTTTATAGTTGGCCTTTTTCAACAGCAGTTATGTCCAATCACTCTCACAATTCACAAACTCATGGGACCTGAGAGAATCAACCCAGCTATGCGTTTGGACTGAAAACAGTGTGGAAAGAGGAGCCATTGCTAATCATGATTTCAAAGGTCGTTTTGTTCGTACTGTTGGGTGTTTTACGCCGGTTTCAACATCATATATGTCACATCACCCGCACTGTTCACATACTCATGCGTCCTGGGTGATTCAATCCAGCTTCTCAATATTACTGAACACACTGTGACAAAGGGAGCACTTGCCCGCCCTGATTTCAGAGGTCGTTTTGTTTGTATTGTTGGGTGTTTCGTGCCGTTTTTAACATCATTCCAGTCATATTCAATCAACCCAGCTATGCAATAGACCTGAACACATTGTGGCAAGAGAAGCAATTAGCCGCCATGCTTTAAAAATGTCGTTTTGTTTGCACATACTAACGTTTTTTGAATGATTATACCCAGCTAGGCAATAGGTCTGAAAACAGTGTGGTAAGAGGAGCCATTGCCCATCGTGCTTTCAATGGTCGTTTTGATTGCGTTGTTGGGTGTTTTACGCCGTTTTCAACATCATTTATGTCAAATCACACTTACTTTTCACATACTCATGCGTCCTGGGTGATTCAACACAGCTACTCAATAGTACTGAACACACTGTCACAAAGGAAGCAATTTCCCGTCCTGCTTTCAGAGGTGGTTTTGTTGGTACTTTTGGATGTTTTAGGTCGTTTTCCACATCATTCAAATCATACTACCCCGTCAGTTCACACACTCGTGATCCCTGGGTGAATCAACCCAGCTATGCAATAGACCTGAACACATTGTGACAAGAGAAGCAATTGCCCACCATGCTTTTAAATGTCGTTTTGTTTGCATTGTATGGGTTTTGATCTTGGAAGCGAGTTGTTGCATGACTTAATAAGTGTGGAAAGTGGCATAAAATATCTGCATGTGAGAAAGGGTGAGTATGTGTTCACTGGTCTTCGCACCTCTGCAGGTCAAATCCCTTTCGGCGGTACAGTGAACGATTTTCCCTTAACCCCGTTCCCACATGCATACACTCCTTATAAATGAACTTTCGAAAACATTGTTATTAAAACAGCCATTGCTCATCATGTTTTCCAAGGTCGTTTTGATTGCATTGTTGGGGTTTTAGTCCGTTTTCAACAGCATGTATGCCCAATTGCCATCACAGTGCACATACTCGTGTTTTTTTGGTGATTCTACCCAGCTAGGCAGTAGGACTGAAAAAAGTGTGGTAAGCGGAGCCATTGGTCATCGTCTTTTCAAAGGTCGTTTTGATTGCGTTGTTGGTTGTTTTAGGCCGTTTTCAACAGCATTTATGTTAAATACACCTCACTGCTCCCACACACACATGCTTCCTGGGTGAATCAACCAATCTACGCGATAGGACTGAAAACAGTGTGGTATAGAATGAATTTAGGAGAGGACATTAAGAAGATGCTTCATACAAATTGGCAGAACAAACCTCGTATGTACTTTTATTCTCACTTAGTCAAATATAACATTTGAACAGTGTTCACTTTTCAGCTGTTTATTCCCAAACCACGAAACAGACTTGCTCCTCTGTTTTGGTAATAAACTGAGAATATAAATGATATAAAGAAGTATATGAACAAATGCTCCCGTTACAGAGACACATCTAAACCAGGAAAATAGTATTTGTTGTGTATATGTCTTTAAAAGGCATGCGTTGTCGATTATAGATATTTTGAAAGCTAGTTTCAATCCGAAGAATTCAAGTAATCGACAATGCACATGGGAATTTAGAAACGCGACTTTGCCACTCACCACCATAGCAGTAAATAAGGTTATTATGCAAATCTGGAAATCGTTTCGTGTAGACTCCACCATGAATTATCTGTATTTGTATGAGGAACTGTTATTATTATCAGTTCGTATGCTCCCCGAAAATATTTCGGCACGAGTATATAAGTTGCCGCTATGTCCGTCTGTTCGTTCGTACTGTTGTTGTTGGGGCTATTTTCAGAAACTTTTGACTGTTGATAACAGCCCTTTGTAATAACAACCAGTTCCAGTTCTCACATTAACTGTTGATTCATATGGGAAAGATAAGTTTCCCAAAACAGTCTGTGTAAGTCAATACCAACAACAACTGTTCCAACCAGTTTCAACCTTTTCCGAATGTTTCAAATCCGTTGCCATGTTTACATCTTTATTCCGAAATTATCTATTTATAAAATAAAAATGGAGTCTCTATGAAATAATACAATAAGTCCTGTTTGACCATTATTAACTATATAAAGAAATAACTATACTCTATACAAATGGCAACCACTTGTGCAAGAAAAAGTAATTTATCAAATGGATCCTTTCCTCTCGACAAATAAGAAATTCAGATGTTAATTTAGCTTATTATTTATAAGTAAAACGCCTCCAAATTGAATCTTTTCCAAAGATTTAATTCTAAACATAAAACATGCAACGAATTATTGTCAGTAAATGTGGACAGGATGGAGGTAGAATGAATTAGTACAATACCTATCTCGATCAGGGTGAAAAGCGAAATATATATTGAACTACCTCATGCGTTACTGCTGACAGATTAGTTAAAAATGGAATGTGGTTTCGAAGCTAACAGACAGGCATACATGGACAGAGGGAGAAGAGAGAGAGACATAGAGAGTCATATACTTAGACATAGAGAGACATAGAGAGACAGATATATGCGTAGAGAGACAGAGAGACAGACAGAGAGAGAGAGAGATATACATAGAGACACAGACATACGGACAGACATAGAGATAGACAGAGATACATACATACATACATAGAGAGAGGGAGAGAGAGAGAGAGAACGATAGAGAGAGGGAGATACAGAGAGAGAGACAGACAGACAAACAGACAGACATACATACATACATACATACATACATACATACATACATACATACATACATACATACATACATACATACTTACATACATACATACATACATACATACATACAGACAGAGAGATAGACAGATAGACATACATACATACACATACAGAGAAAGACATATTGCTATAGAGAGACAGACAGAGAGAGAGAGAGAGAGAGAGAGAGAGAGAGAGAGAGAGAGAGAGAGAGAGACGGAGAGAGAGAGAGAGAGAGAGAGAGAGAGAGAGAAAAAGAGAGAGAGAGAGAGAGAGAGAGCGAGAGAGAGAGAGAGAGAGAGAGAGAGAGAGAGAGAGAGAGAGAGAGAGAGGGGGGGAGAGAGGGAGAGTGCTTGGGCTATGTTAATTTACAGTCGTGCATACATTTTCGAAAAAGAAACCTTTTGTTTACAAGTGTTTTGTTTTCTATATAGATATAGTTGATGTATAACTTCAACGTAAGACGTTTATTTAAATGAGTATATTACTTGGGTGTAGTCATGCTAAAATGTGTATAATTCTACCCAAATGTGTAAGCAGAATTTCTATACAAGCAGGATTTTCTATATTCCCGTCCAAATGCAGTTAGTGCAAAGCAGATATATTCTTAAGTGTTATACTAATAAAAGTCGTTCGTTTACAAACACATCTATAATATAACGTTCAGGGGTTAAAATGCCATTTTTCTCACCATGATGTGAAAGCCCTCTTGGCTTAGAAGATTGAAATGTAGTAAGGCTAAGCAACTCGCATCGATGTTCGTTCCTAGATAGATGACAGTGAGCGTGGTGCACGCTTCATGTTGTGGCGGGTGTGGAATAGGAGGTGGCATTAAAATCACTCCCGGACAAGGTGTCCTTGGTTATGTTATATAGGTCTCCGCTCGGTGGTCTGCGGTTGAGTATATCTAATTGTTAACGTTAATTGGGAGAAGGTAAAGATCTAAATACACATTTAGGCAGGCTTTTTTAGTGCATCACGGATAGTGCCTTGCTGGTTGAGCGACAACTGTGTTTTACCGCTTCCCTCAGATAAAATTGATATGTCGTCTGCTCCTATTACATATTCTCAAACAATTGTAATAATACCGATTCAAGTATTGTTTTATTCATGTAATGTTTAAAACATTATCATTATTTGTAATATCCCATTTTGTCGCAATATTTTCAAAAGTCATCTGCTCAAAAGGCGTTTAAATGTCGTTTGCATCGAGTAATGGATTATAACACTTCTTCTAAACATTTGTGTATTTAGTAAAATGGTTGCATTACTAGTACTCCTGTTGAATAAGACCAGCCATGGACAATTGAAACCTTAATGCATGGATTTGCACAAGTCGTTCTGGCTTCGTTTTGTATCTGAAATGATAAAACATGTAATGAAAAACTGTGATTCCAGATAACAATTTGATTCGAAATAACCGCTGCTATATGTTGTAAATCAAGCTGCGTATATCTCTAACAAAATATAGGTTTCAAAGAATTGTAATCATTAATTCGGGCTAAAGTAAATATAAAGTCTTGCCAAGAAAAAATATAGGTTGCTACATTGTATAGGTGTATTCCGTCATGATGCTGTTTATAAAGAAAACTATCGACAGAAATTAAAGACTAAAAAAGAATTGCACTTAAGTGATTTTTTTTTTTTTGCATCGAGATATAGGCCCCTTTTGTTCAATGGCCCGTATATATATTATACTAATATAGCAAGAACGATCAAAGTCATTTTTTCTTAAAGTATATTGTATGTTCTTTGATTACCTATATCTAAATGTTGTTTTAACAACTGAAATGACTTCTGTGACATCTCAAACATTAAGGCGAACTGAATACGGTCGCCTTAAGATACTTTCGCCTTAATGTCTGTTTTTTTAGCACGGATGTTCGCCTTAATGTAGGATCCATACTTATTTTGTTATTTTCATGTTCAAAGAGATGTCTTAGTTTGTGAAGAATTCATTTAATAATGTTCATCCATGTATATCTTAAATATGAACTGTTTCTTAGCTAAAACTGTTGATCACGTGACTAGCGAATTACCGACTGCGTACATCAATCTACTTTGCAGAGAGCCGTTCTTTACACTCACTTACAAATAGTTAATTATACGGGAAAAAAACTCATAAATGTTTTTGTTTTTTCAATAAACCATGAACCTTTTTGTCAACGAAGCGAATGTCCTTCGTTGAAATATAATTGAAGCATTGCATTGTTTATGACCAATTTCCATTCTAAGGTAGGTTGATCATAAACAGTTATGGAAATGAGTAATCTTGCCAATCATTAGTCTTAGTATGTATACAGTGCTTTCATTAAGGCATAATTATAAGATTTGTGAATTCCACATATTGTTCGCAATAATAGACGACAGCAATACGAATTCCGAACATGTTTTGATCATGCAAAAAACATGACATTAACATTTGTATCGTCTAGTCAATTACTCATAACTCACTTTTTATGGCCAAAGTATGCTCTTTAATTTTTGTTTATAATTATCTTACGTTTTTTCGTAAATAGGTAGCACCTATAGATATATTAGGTGATTTAAAATGTTTATTTGTTCGAAACAAATAAATAAAAGAACAAACTGAGATAAAACTGGATTTCATAGAAATATGATCTACCTATAAAGAGAGTGTAAAGGACGACAACTCTGTGAAGAAGAAGAATCGTGTCTTTCGTACACAATTAGTTCGTCCTTGACACTTTTAAATGTGTCATTAGATTCCCTACAGGCATTTACTTGCGTTCTGCGTATTGTTATGCATCATTGACACAAGGGCGCTCATTATAATATAATTTTAATACATGAGTAGTTTGTTATTTTCATTATAAAAAAGGAAGGAAAGAATTACAATAAATTAACATGTATGCAGTTCAGTTTATGTTTGAAATTAAATTTGAAGTTAAACAACAATTTCAATGAAATTTATCTGTTTAGTTGATGTTATATTTCGAGGGTGGTCTACGTTGTAAATATATTGGACTACATTTTAATATTTGTCAAAGTATGATATAATTAGGATGCCAAGTTAATATCATTTGAGAAAAGGAGAAAACTCATGTCTTCAGCGATTTAAACCTTGTTTTAAAAGTAGATTGCTGCAAAGGTGTCCAATGTTGACAAGGGAAAGGTAAAATGACGTGCTATTGCATGCAAATCCTAAATTGTCTGCTTTGTGGTTTTATTGACAAATAATAAAATTCAAATATTCTGACAAACATCTTGGAAAGTGTATGTGGAATTCACAAATCTTATAATTATGCCTTAATGAAAGCACTGTATACATACTAAGACTAATGATTGGCAAGATTACTCATTTCCATAACTGTTTATGATCAACCTACCTTAGAATGGAGATTGGTCATAAACAATGCAATGCTTCAATTATATTTCAATGAAGGACATTCGCTTCGTTGACAAAAAAAAAGCAAGTAATGATACATTTTCACTGGACCCCACCCCTTTTGTTCCAATATGCCCCGCAGCTGATAACTGTTTTTTCAACTACTATAATGTAAGTGTTATACATAACTGCAGTATGGATTTCCGGCGACATTGATGCATTGCATCAACATTCTCTTGTATATATACATATATCTGTATATCAGTCAATCTATCAGTCTGAATGTATGTCTATCTAAATGTCTGTATATATGCCGCGTTACCAACATTTCAGTACTCTGAGATAAAAATCTAGCATGAATGACCTCGCATTTTTTCATCTTATTTTAATGATGATACTATACATTGGAAATGCACGTGTAGGGCGGCAATTGCGCTACACGTATATACCCACAACAATGTTACAGAATATATCATTAGCCAGTTATAGCCTTTCTCCATAAAGGGATAGTGTTAGGATTCCTGGATTTTTTTTTTAAATTATGAGTCAGTAAATAGTTCACTATGGAGAGAGGCTGCAAGGGGCTAAATGTTCGTACTGGTACTAATGTTGTTGGTATGTACGTGTAGCACAGTCCCGATCCTACACGGTATAGTTATACCTATTAAAACAATGTAAACATAGGATTTCATTCTTGGGTCGTGTTCCCATAATTAAATAACTCTGACATGAAAATCTAGAATAGATGATCGGTTCCCACTAATCATTTTTCAACATTATTTTAATAATGATAACTAAACATTGGGTATAGTCACGTGTAGGATGGGAACTGCGCTACATGTTCATACCAACAACATAGTTCTAGTATACATCCTTAGCCCGTTATAGCCTTTCTATGAAGGGGTAGTGTAAGTATTCCTTGATTTCTTTTTAAAAATGATTGGTCAGTTAATAGTTCAATATGGAGAGAGGCTACAGGGGCTAAAGGTGTGTACAAGTACTATGTTGTTGGCTAGTACGCGTAGCACAGTCCTGATCCACGTACATACCCACCGTAATTGTTATTTCTATTAAAACAACGTAGAAGTAGGATTTCATTATTGGGTAGAGTTCCCATCATTTAAGAACTCAGTGAAGAAAAAATGATCGGTTCCCATTAAGAATGCAATCATTTTTCCACACTATTTTAATAATGGTAACTAAACATTGGGAAGTCACGTGTAGGCTAGGAAGTACGCTACACGTACATACAAACAACACAGCTATAATATTAATCCTTAGCCCGTAATAGCCTTTTTGTATTAAGGGGTAGTGTTAAGATTTCTGAATTCTTTTTTTAAATTATGGGTCAGTTAATAGGAAACTGTAAGGGCTTAAGGTGTGTACTAGTTCTATATTTATGTCTGTCTGTGTGTATGCTTGTCTGAATGTATATATGTGTGTATGAGTTTCTGTATGGTTGTGTGTATTCACTTATGCTTGCCTTAATGTATGTATGTAAGTATGTATGCTTATATGTAAGTCTATTTGTATGTTTATCAGTATGTTAACAATTTTGTTCATCAACCTTTATATGTATGTTTAATTATATACTTATATGTAAGTCTATTTGTATGTTTATAGGTATGCATATTTGTATGTTTATATGTAAGTTTTATTGTATGTGTAAGGTATATATGTACGTTTATATGTAAGAATATTTGTATGTTTATAGGCATGGTCTGTTTGTAAGTTTATAGTTATGTATATGTGTATAGGTATATATATAGGTATGTCAACTTGTATGTTTATTTGTATGTTTATCTGAATTTATGTGTTTATGTATTTAGTATATGGAATTAATGTCTCGTAATATGTCGATTTTTCCACACTACTTGTCGTGCAATACGAACCCAGTTATCGCTCCTGCAACGTAATTTTCCGTATATATGAATAACAAGAGAAAGTTGATGCAACGCATCAATGTCGCAGGATATCCATAGTGCAGTTATGCATAACACTAACATTATAGTAGTTGAATAAACAGTTATCAAATGAGGGGCATATTGGAACATCAGGGGTGGGGGTCAAGTGAAAATGTATCATAACTTGCATTGTTTTGTCAACGAAGTGAATGATAATTGATGCCTTTCATTGTTTTTTTTATCAATCTCCATTCCAAATTAGGTTGACCATACACACAACCAACTAATTATTGATCATAAACAGTAATGGAAATGAGAAATCTTGCCAATCATTAGTCTTAGTATGTATACAGTGCTTTCATTAAGGAATAATTATAAGATTTGTGAATTCCACATACACTTTTCAAGATGTTTGTCAGAATATTTGAATTTTATTATTTTTCAATAAAACCACAAAACAGACAATTTAGGATTTGCATGCAATAGCACGTCTTTTTACCTTTCCTCTATTAAAGTCAACAGTGGACACCTTTGCAGCAATCTACTTTTAAAACAATGAGATAAGGGTTGAATCGCTGAAGACATGAGTTTTCTCGTTTTCTCAAAATGATATTAGCTTGGCATCCTAATTATATCATACTTTAACAAACAAATGTTGAAGTGTAGTCCAATATTTATAAATAAGACCACCTTCGAAATATAATATCAACTAAACAGTTAAATCTCATTGAAATTGTTGTATAATTTAAACTTAATTTCGAACATAAACTGAGCCCTACAACATGTTAATTTATTTTAATTCTTTCCTTCTTTTTTTATAATGAAAATAACAAACTACTCATGTTTTAAAATTATATTATGATGAGCGCCCTTGTGTCAATGATGCATAATACTATGCAGATCGGAAGCAATATGCCTTTAGGGAATTAAATGACACATTTAAAATTGTCAAGGACGAAATAATTTTGTACGAAAGACCCGATTCTTTCTTATTCGCAGAAGTGTCGTTCTTGAAACTCTCTTTATAGGCAGAGAGTGTTCGTTCAAAGTAATGTTTCTATTAAAACTAGTTTTATCTCGGTTTGTTCTTTTCTTCATTTGTTTCGAACCAAATAAACATTTTAAATCACCTACGATTTACTATTTGTAAGTGATCGTAAAGAGCGGCTCTCTGCAAAGGAGATTGATCTACGCAGTTGGTATTCGCATCACGCGATCAACAGTTTTAGCTTAGAAACATTTCATATTTTAGATATACATAGATAAACATTATAAAATGCCTTCTTCACAAATCAAGACATCTCTTTGAACATGAAAATAACATTCAGGAAGTTAAAATTGCCCATAAAAGGAGAATATTCGAGGTCATTTTCATCTCGATATTTACACATAACAAACAGTCTGCTTCAAGCAGGTGTGGGTATGTAAATAAATTAGACTGTGCGACGTAAAGGTTTGTAGTTATCGCCTTTTGAGTACATGTAGTATATACTTTAAAATAAAGTATTTCAGTCTAGCTAATAGGGACTGTTTTGTCTTCGTAAATAAAACAAAAAAACATAAATGCGAGTCAAAATAAAGAAACTGAAAATACCTAAAACATCGGAATATTTATTTCATTTTAGATGTGTCATTACTTAGTGTTTTTAAATAAAAACAATTGTAATATGTTCAAGACATCTAAATGTGTTTCTTTCTATAATAATTCCCCCTCCCATGTGATTTCCGAAAACCTATTAAAAATAGAAGTCGCGGGCTTCTTCCCGGCGACTAATAAAACATGCTTCTATCTTACAGTTTGTACCTAATTCTATCTTTCTATACTTTCTGTTTCATTTATTCTAAATTTCTTTCTGATATTGTTTTCATTATAACGCCTTTGGTTGCCCTCTGATCACTATGGATAATGTATTGCAGAGCTGTATTTTATGTATTATGTGCATACTCAGCACCTTAATAAAATACTGTACTTTTTTCAGACTAGATGGTAAACATTTCATCAGTCTTCCCAGATGTGTAGACTGATCTGTATCTTCACTGTTTGTGTCTTTAGTAGTCCACACCTTAAAATGATTAACATTATAGTAGTTCATTGATTGCAATAGGTTTTATATCGCAGTAGAAATAGTACTAATCAGACCAACATAGGCATATGATTACGATAACGGAATGCAATGCTTTAATTATATTGTACTGCTTTTGCTTTGTAACTAAGAGAACATGTATCTATGATTAGGTTAAAAAAATGCGAAAATAATAAATCTTGGTCTGTTTTACAACATTAGTTACAGCCCTATCGAACGCTTCAAGTACTTTTGTTTTAGCAAAACTTGAGACGCATTATAAATTAATGTTTATTCAATTATATCAAAAATACATAGGGAAAATATATCAACAGTTCGTAAACAATTTCGCACTTCACCTTCAATGCCCCAAAATCCCACTCCGTCGTGATCAATTAGTCTTTCATTTCAGTTTCTTGAAAAACGGTGAAGAAGGCACAAATCAATTCTCTTTGAGTTTGATGGAAATCATGTTATCACTTTGTACACACATGATGTAAGGGGGCTTGGTATAACCCCAGGGTACTGTAGAACCTACATGTAATGTATTTATGTGCGATGTAAGCTTCTATTGTAAATTTATCGATGTCATGGTGGAGGATTGGGTGCCGTTTTCTTTGTTAATTTGAAAGCATTGTGTGCACTATGGATTATCCACTTAGTGGCATTAAGCCCCTCGCAACTATATTTACCTTTTAAGGCATCTCATCTACTGTTTGCCTCTAGGTTTGGCTGTAAATATTGGTTGCTTATTGTCACGATTTGTGATTAAAACGAAAATGCTTATAAACATGGTAGAAATTAAGAATCCTGGTTTATCTTTTATTAACATGATTCAGTTTATATATATATAATTTGTCTGAATGTTGTTGACAAAGTCAATTCAAAACCCCATATACATACTTACATCAAACCTCATTGGTAAAGGAATGCTGTCATATTTGACAAAACACCTTGTCATATTTGACAAAACACCTCTTGTATACATACACATGCAACCGCCTGTCTGACCTTAATTTACGAATACCAAAACACCCGTCGTACTAGTATTTTCAGTGCTTTGATTTGAGATCGTTAACAGCTAGAAATGTAATACTTTCTAATAGGTTTGAATATGATGTATATGAAGATTACACACTACAAATATGCAGGCATAGGCTACTTTGACTATAATATAGATCGAACTGTTATTGCGCCTCGCTACAGGAAGTCTTCAACATTTCTTATGAATAATTAGCGTGGAAATGTTTAAACGGATACGGGTTAAACATGTCAAGTTTGAGAAAACAGATCCCGTATGCGCAATCTTATCTCTTCCTACACATTTCCAAAAATAGGTTTCTAAACCGTTGTAGATCAGCTGATCAATAAATTGACTTAGCTAATTTACTGTCTTATAAACACCAATAAAGTACAAACGTGCCCATAATAAAAATCGTCATAATTGATGTCATGAGAATAATGACGTAACTTTGAAACCCGATCAAGGCTTTCTTTAATACATGAACATTTAGATCGATTTGTAAACGGTATCATGTCCTTTTTTTATTATGATTTGTTTGTCACTCGTGGTTTCATTCTACAGTCATGTTTATTTGAAATAGAGCCAACGTTGTTTGATGAGAACTTTCATACAACTATGAAAAGGTGTAAATCGCATATTTTAAAAGCCCACATGAAAATAAAATAACAGAAATACAAAATACAGTCAATTGCTTTAATGTCATGCCTTTAACTACATTGCCATTATGTCCCCACATATTGATTGATTGATTGATTGATTGATTGATTGGGGTTTAACGCCGTTTTTAACAATTTCTTGGTTATATCACGGCGGCCAGTTCACCTACTCATGCATTTCCTGGTGTTCTCACACCAGTACTCCACACAACAATCTTCTCAAGCAACTGGCTGCTTTTCAACATAGACTTAGCCCATTGGTGGAAGACGAATGACACATGTCGCATTGACTTTTGTCAATCGTCGGAAAGAAAGTTGGCCGAGCCGGGATTCGAACTCACAGTCCCCACAGATATTTGAACCCAGATCTCCTGGTTAGTCACCAGGCATTGTAATAGGTAAAATAAAAAAACTAAAAAAAACTCAAAGTATTGCTAAAACACATTTCATTTGTACAATATAAAAGTTTGAACACAAAAGAAAGTCAATAATGGTAAATTCGTGAACAATCTGAGCTAGGGATAATTTTGAAGAAGTTAAGCCATACATGTACCCTACATATACCTTACATATACCCCACATGTACCCTACATGTACCCCACATATACCCTACATATACCCCACATATACCCCACATGTACCCCACATGTACCCTTCATATACCCCACATGTACCCTACATGTACCCCACATGTACCCTACATATACCCCACATATAACCTACATGTACCCTACATATACCCCACATGTACCCTACATGTACCCAACATATACCCCATATGTACCCTACATATACCCCAAATATACCCTACATATACCCCACATGTACCCTACAGATACCCTACATATACCCCACATGTACCCTACATATACCCTACATGTACCCAACATGTACCCCACAATACCCTACATATATCCCACATGTACGCCACATATACCCTACATGTACCCCACATGTACCCCACATGTACCCCACATGTACCCTACATATACCCTACATGTACCCCACATATACCCTACATGTACCCCTAATATACCCTACATATACCCGACATATACCCAACATGTACCCTACATGTACCCCACATTTACTCTACATATACCCCACATGTACCCTACATATACCCCACATGTACCCTACATGTACCCTACATATACCCTACATGTTCCCCACATATACCCTACATGTACCCCTAATATACACTACATTTACCCGACATTTACCCCACATGTACCCCACATATACCCTACATGTACCCCATATGTACCCTACATATACCCCACATATACCCCACATGTGCCCCACATGTACCCCACATATACCCTACATGTACCCCACATATACCCTACATGTACCTTACATATACCCTACATGTACCCCACATGTACCCCACATATAACGTACATGTACCCCATATGTACCCTACATATACCCTACATATACCACACATGTACCCTACATGTACCCTACATGTACCCTACATGTACCCTACATGTACCCCACATGTACCCTACATATACCCCACATAAACACTGCATATACCCCACATGTACCCCACATGTACCCTACATATACTCCACATGTACCCTACATATACCCTACATATACCCCACATGTGCCCCACATGTACCCCACATGTACCACACATGTACCCTACATATACCCAACATGTACCCTACGTATACCCACATGTACCCTACATATACCCCACATATACCCTACATATACCCCACATATACCCCACAGGTACCCCACATGTACCCTACATGTAACCCACATATTCCCTACATGAACCCCACATATACCCTACATGTACCCCACATATACCCTACATGTACCCCACATATACCCCACATGTACCCTATATATACTCCACATGTACCGTACATGTACCCTACATATACCCTACATGTACCACACATATACCCTACATGTACCCCACATATACCCTACATATACCCCACATGTACCCCACATGACCTTACATATACCCCCACATGTACCCCACATATACATACATGTACCCTACATATACCCTACATGTACCCCACATATACCCTACATGTACCCCACATTTACCTTACATATACCCCACATGTACCCTACATATACCCCACATGTACCCTACATGTACCCTACATATACCCTACATGTAACCCACATATACCCTACATGTACCGCACATATAACCTACATATACCCTACATATACCCCACATGTACCCTACATGTACCCTACATATACCCCCACATGTACCCCACATATACCTACATGTACCCTACATATACCCTACATGTACCCCACATATACCCTACATGTACCCCACATTTACCCTACATATACCCGACAAGTACCCTACATATACCCCACATGTACCCTACATGTACCCTACATATACCCTACATGTACCCCACATATACCCTACATGTACCCTTAATATACCCTACATATACCCGACATATACCCCACATGTACCCCACATGTACCCTACATATACCCCACATGTACCCCACATGTACCCCACATATACCCTACATGTACCCTACATATACCCTACTTGTACCCCACATGTACCCAACATGTACCCCACATATACCCTACATGTACCCACATGTACCCTACATGTACCTTACATATACCCCACATTTACCCTACATATACCCCACATGTACCCTACATATACCCCACATGTACCCTACATATACCCCACATGTACCCTACATGTACCCTACATGTACCCTACATATTCTCCCCTGTTGCATAGCGACCCGTCAGCAGCAGCAGGTCACTTTTCAAAATATTGCGACTAAAGGAGTTAAGGCCACGCAGACTGATCCGGCCGACACATTCCTTCTAAAGGGGGATAGATAGAGTAGTGATTCCTGAAACAGAAAATCCACAGGAGGCGAAAAGTGTATATCTGGGTACGCCTATGTGGCATGCTTAGGCTGATCCGGGTCGATACTTTACGCAGAGTCCACAATGTTGATTTTCTCACGAGACGGCCTACACATTGATTATTGCCAAGCTACGCCCCTGCCACATATTTGCATAAAAGTAGTAAATAGAGGTGTTGTCTAAATACAATCTGAACATTACCTAAGGTAATAGAGCACATTCTGCATTTAAGTCTATACATATCAAACAATTCCGTTCATAACTATGACAATTATTTTTAATTTGTATACATATTTAATCACTGGACATATTTAGCTGTCACCGCTATATACAAAAAAGGTGGGAGCATAAATCTTTTCACTTTTCACGACAAGGGTTTGTGAGAATAGTAGACATGACGTTTGGATCGATTTTACACCATTTTGTGTGGATAGGAAGGTCACCAACAACTAGTATGACCTCTCTACCTCTTTGTTAAAAATACAAATCTAGGTATATAGATGTTACCGACATTCTTTTTGTTATCCTTCTTTTTCAGCTCATTTAGAAATAATGTTAAGCTGGTTTTGTAAACTATAATTATTGGATTGGCAGTGAACAAGACAATTTCATTTACAAACAAAATAAAAAATGTATAAAAGGTAGTCTTTATAATTTCTGTTAAATTTTCCTAATGTAATGATTCGCTTATGTCATTAACAATACAAGTTTAATACAATTGTGTTGTACATGTTTAATAAAATCAGAGACCTAAATAGAAATGTATATATATATATGTCTCTGATAAAATGGATTAATTAAAGATTAATACATTTTTTTTTCAATCTCATTTAAAGCCTTTTTTTGTGTCATTTTTTCCCCATCTAACATTTTATAAGTTATATATATAACTTATCTAGAATTTTTATTGACGTCTATAAGTTCTGTTTTTTGCTGTAACTAAAAGAACGAATAACATGATAATAATAAAGGTGTTTAATATTAATTAAATCATGTTACATTGTACCAAATATATTATACATTTCTGGGGAAAACAGACCACGTTTAGCTACAAGAAATGGATATCGTATGTAATGGCACATTTTGTGGTCAAAGGGAATTAATATTTGCCGATTTTGGTCACTTTCAGGCGAATACCGAAGACGTAAGTTGTCTCCCATTGGGCATGAATACTTTCATGGAAAGATGAGAGCGACCAAGAGGCAGTTATTCTGTGCATGCTCTGGTGTCAACACGAATAAGTATATAACACATTTCCAATCACTTCAAGATATGGATGAACTTTACAATAAGCTTTCCGAGTTACCCTGAACACCAAGTAGGGAAGTCGCTACAAATGGTTACAGACAGTAGTATCGATTAGGGATCGAAACATTTACTCCCACTCCAGATAGCGCCCTAACCACTATACCACTGAGTAGGTAGCAAGTGCAAATAAACACTATCAACAAGTATATGAGTTCTGCCACTGGCGTCTGTTTAACTTCTTTCGGCAGTCATACTAACTGTTTGTCCAATACGTGCAGCATATGTAAGTCTTTCAAATAGCCTTAACGTGGAAGGGTCAATAATTCTTATTGGGTATCACTATAGGTCAAACCTTCAGTCGATGTTGTAATATTTTCAGAGGTAAATAAATGAAAATATACATTAGCTGAAAAGTTCTGTATCAGCCTGGTAATGTAGTTAACCAATCAATGGATAAAGATGTATTTCTATATGTTTGTCTTTCGGCTAATTTCAAACTTCCGACTGATTTCTATTTTATCCGTTCCGTTCATCTACTGAACTATTGTATTTGTTTGGTATGGACTATTGTATTTGTTTTTATTGTCGGAAATGTTGTTTAATATTTATAATTTATTTTATCTTTGCTTCTTGTAAAGGGATTACGTTTTGAAAATTGTAAATACTTGTTTGTAACTTACTATAGGCAAATGTACCTGAATGTAATAAAATGTATTGTATTGTATTGTATTGTTTACAGGATCTAACGCATTGTAAAAATTAAAAATCAGGAAAACAGGAATCATAACTCTTTCATGATTTGAAAAAATAATAATCCCACAAAGATTGCAAAAATCGTCTGCAGAGGTCCGATAAATAATCCATATCAGGACATATTTAATTGTCGTCTGCATCATAAACTTAAGGGTGTTGTGGTTAAAGAAACTGTGTGTCCTTAAATGTGTGTAAAACTGCATGTATATATTATATACTTTCACGAGACCGTATATTCGTGTGTCGTGCTAGAGTGTTTCTTCTAACACTCTTGTTTTAAAAAGTCAAAAATCAAAAGATTTGGAAAACATCGATATGACTTTTAAAAATACGAAAATCATTGCAAATGACAAGAGGGAAATTAGACGTGAATTCCTATTCAAAAGTGGATGGCAATAAATAAAAGAAATGTCATAGCATTTAAAATGGCGTTTGCTTTGGCGGCGGAAAGTGTTTTTCAAAGGATAACGAGTTTACCGGAAGTGCGAGCCGTATTCGGAACGCTGAACACACTAAACCATAAATAAGTCTGGTTTAAATAATACCTGTAACGTGTAATACACTCATGTTCAATTAGCTTGGAATCAGTCCATCTATTTATGTATATCTGTACGCCATTTCCTTTTGACGCATTTGCAACAGAGACTTCTTTAAAACGATATGACAATAGGAAAAATTGGTATAACTAGCATTTTCTCCTTTTGCGTGTACGTTTTCAACTATATTCACTAACCATTCTTTCGTCTAATATTTGTAGTTAATTTCCATAATTGTAACTTGTGTTAAAAATCGTCTGCTTCAGGTTTTCGATGATGCTACCATCTTAAAAGGGTTAGGATATGGGAATTGAGGTCAGAACATAATTTTGGCGATAAAATAGTTCTGCTAAAACTGCTTTGAATATGTAACCGCCAACCATTGCTTTCATTTAGCCGTTATATAAATAAATTACAAGTGAAAGTTGATGCAACGCATCAATG
Source organism: Serripes groenlandicus (assembly GCA_031761405.1). Classification (NCBI taxonomy): domain Eukaryota; kingdom Metazoa; phylum Mollusca; class Bivalvia; order Cardiida; family Cardiidae; genus Serripes; species Serripes groenlandicus. The sequence goes on from JASEVX010000003.1 coordinate 11,135,151, forward strand.
TCGCCGGAAATCCATACTGCAGTTATGCATAACACTTACATTATAGTAATTGAAACAAGAAATATCTTTAAAAAAGATAAACGGCGATCAATATGAGAAAACACTAATAAATGGAACATGCGCATATTATTTGATATTTTAACTTACTTATTAGAATGACAGAAAACAATAACGTTAAATATGTAATATTTGGTTTATAAATGTTTTAGTTCATATATATACTTTGGTTTTGAAGCGAACCACAGACCTTTCACATGACATTCCAAGTCAACACCCATTACACTAGCGCAACTTGACATTAATTCCGTTCAAGGTCGAGAATTTATCACATTTATTAATCTGGAGATTACGCGAGGCTCACAAAGTATAAGTTTCAATTGACGATAAATAACTGAAAAATTATCATTATTATTTTGCTCTTAAATATTATATTTCATACGTTTTCATTAATTTTTTTCACTGAAATTTATTTCTTAAGGAAAACAATTAAAGGTTAGTATGCAGAACATTTCATTTTAAATTTTCACCTCAATGGTGCCTCTCGTAGGATCGCCAACTTAACTATGAACCAATCAAAACGTTTCATTTCCTTTATTTCTTCGATATTATTCATTAAATACAACATTTGATTGGTCTACAATCTAGATCATTTGTTTAACATCTAGGTAAAAACCCACGTTAGTCAGCTATCGCCGAAAAAACAGTTATCAACTAAAGGGCATATTGGAACATCAGGGTTGGGGTCAAGTGAAAATGTATCATAACTTGCATTTTTTTTGTCATCGAGGTGAATGTCTTTCATTGAAATATAATTAAAGCCTTTCATTGTTTATGATCAATCTCCATTCTAAGGTAGGTTGACCATATACACAGCAAACTAATTATTGATCATAAACAGGACATGAGTAATCTTGCCAATCATTAGTCTACTCATGTTTTAAAATTATTTAATGATGAGCGCCACTGTGTCAATGATGCATAACAATATGCAGATTGCAAGCAAAATGTCTGTAGGGAATATAATGACAAATCTAAAATTGTCAAGGACGAAATAATTCTGTACGAAAGACCCGATTCGTTTCTTCTTTGCATAATTTTCCTTTTTTACACTCTCTTTATAGGCAGAGAGTGTTCATTCAAAGTAATTTTTATATTAAAACCAGTTTTATATCAGTTTGTTCTTTTCGTCATTTGTTTCGAACCAAATAAACCGTTTAAATCACCTATAATTAACTATTTGTATGTGATTGTAAAAAACGGCCTTCTGCAAAGGAGATTTATCTTCGCAGTCGGTATTCGGTAGTCACTTGATCAACATATTTAGCTTAGAAACAGTTCCCAATTTAGATATTCATAGATTAACATTATTAAATGAATTCTACATAAATCAAGACATCTCTTTGAACATGAAAATAACACTCAGTAAGTTAAAATTGCTACTAAAAGGAGAATTCGACGTGAATTTTTATCTCGATATTGACACATAACAGTCTGCAGCAAGTCTAGAAGGGACTCTTTTGTCTTCGTAAATAAGACAAAAAAACATGAATGCGAGTCAAAATAAAGAAACTGCAAATACTTAAAACATCGGATTATTTATTTTATTTTAGATGTGTCATAACTAAGTGTTTTTAAACAATCACAATTGTAATATGTTCAAGACATTTAATTTTTTTTTTTTTTTCTAATAATAACTCTCCTCCCATGTCATTTTTTAAAAGCTATTAAAAGTAGAAGTCACGGACTTCTGCCCGGCGACTAACAATTCTAGTTGTTTGTTTTCGAAAAGCTTGATAGCAGATCAGGTATTTACTTGTGAATTCGTAATACTGTAACATGATCAATTTCACTATTTATTTGACATTTTAAAAATCGTCTGATTTGAAAAAAAAAAGGAAAATGAAAATAAACGTTTTGAGGAATTACTCATTTTCAATAATGACAGGAATACATTTATCAAAAGTCGTCTGTTCCTAGGAAAGGGTTATTGAAAATTTCCTTCACCCTAGGTTTAATCAATTACAAGATTTATTGTTAAGATCACGCTCACAGATAATAAATGTCCCTAACCCCTCTTGTGATATGAAAGCGACAATGGGTTAAGATCAATACTTCTCTATCTGTCCATCATTTATAAATATAAATTAGAAATATGTCCATTTTCAAATACGTGAAAACTTTGATTTAAACTTGAAACAGTCTTCTTGTTTTTAGGTGTTTTCCTGTTTGCAGTTAACATGTAATCAATCTAACTGATAATAACACATATGTGATATACCCAGTGAAAATTACATTCTTCATAGTAAATTGCCTAGGCTATGTTTCGGGACATTCAACTTACTTCATAGTAGATTACGTAGGCTTCGATCCGAGAAATCCATCTTACATCACAGTAAATTGCCTAGGCTTCGATCCGGCACATTCAACTTACTTCACAGTCGATTGCCTAGGCTTCGATCCTGGACATTCGATTTACTTCACAGTAGATTGCATAGGCTTCGATCCGCTGATTTGTCCGATCGAAAAATCAAACACAGTAAGGGGTTATGTTTCTTACGTCGTGTTAAATTATTTTATATTCTCGCCGGTGAGCGAATGAAACAAATGAGATAAAACTTCTAGTATTAAAGTCAGAATAAAAACAATCTTTAAGTCAATATGTTATATATTGATATATAACCTGAAGAATGCATATGACTGAAATATTGAATAAGATATTGTTTTTATTGTTATGCATATATATTTCGCTACGAAAAAGTGATTGAGACCGGACAGTGTAGACTCCGATCAGACTTTATATGTATGTACAAACTCGTCTGGGTATGTACTTGTTCGAAAATACCAAACAACAAACAACTTGACGCCGGACCTTGCTCGTTTCCGTTTACTAATGCAAGCTGAAACTCGGTATCTAATATGTTCTTCCCGTTTGCGATTTTTCGACGACTGTTTTTTTTTAACGTCTATATACGAGCCGTCCAACGAGAAAACCAACATTGTGGACTCTGCGCAAAATATCTAACCGGTTCAGCATAAGCATGCTGCGCTGGCTAACCCGGACAGACACTTTTCGCCTCCTGTGGATTTTCTGTTTCAGGAACCATTACTCTATATCCTATCCCCCTAGGACGGAATGTGTCGGCCCGGATTAGCCTGCGCGGATTGCGCAGGCTGATCTTGGTCGATACATTACGCATAGTCCATAGTGTTGTTTTCTCGTAGAACGGTTCATACGTAGAAGGAACATATGGCTGACGTGAATCGTATGTGATAGACTCAATCTCAAATGGATAATAATTGTCGATGCGCTTTAATTTATATTGGAATGCATGTTTGTAAATAATACAACATGTATTGTGTATACTGACTACATGAAGCTTACACACATCAGCAAATGTTATTTTGTGTTATTTATTGTCATATCTTTTCGATTAGTGTGCAAATTTTGGACGCAAATGGATTTAAATTGATGATGCTGCATGGTATTGGTTGACTTTTTTTGATACAGTTCATGTAAAGATAATAGGATGGATTTTATCCGTTAGATTAGTAAGTATTTAAACCTCTATTACAAACAAATGCATTTCGACATAATTATAGCAGACGACTCAACAATTATAAAACACTGTTGTCATATTGCCCTGATGTTATCAACACAATTTATAAAGCAAAGATTATCCCTTCTTTCCAGGTGTCATCGGCTGCAGATGTATAGTATATACATGTATTAAAGGGTAACGTCAACGTTTTTAACGGAACAATAACTGGTCATGTTCATATTTAAAGAATTAATCAACATTCAGCGATTTTAGATTTCAAACATACCAAAAATGCTTAGCATCTTTAAAGCAGTTATTAAAGCATCCGTATTGAGAGTGGAGGTAGAGGGTTAGATTCCAGGTCGGGTCTCTGTCCAACATACATACAACAAATCTGCAGCAGATGACTTTGAAAGCATAAGGAGACAAATATGGTTATAAGGTATAATATATAAACATATTTCAAAACACACTTCGTCTTTATATACCGAGGTGACTTCATAGGATTAACAATGTCCCCTGTTTTTAACAGGACTGTTCACGCCTTTACAACAACGGATTTCTAAAGAAAGAAAAAACACTGTTGGAAAAAAGAAGAACTTCCCCTTAGCCCGCAATATTCTCAGGGCTGTATATATATATATTATATATTCAATTATTCACATGCTTTGTTCTGTTAATTTCTTAAAAATGCCATTCTACTCACGATATTTCTATAAAAGGATCAACCTAGATGCTCTTATAGCGATGGCAGTCTGATGACAGCTGGATTAATGGACGAACAATATAGAACGGAAATATTAAATATATTGATTTAGAAAGCTTTTTATTCTCCTCTTTTATGTTAATAAGGACGCCGGTCTTTATTATCCCCACATCAACGAGCTGCGAAAGCGTTCAGTAACGACGCGCACTAAAACTTCAAGGGTAGTGAGCTCGAACCCGGACGATAGCTATAAATTCAGGGGAAGTGAGTTAGAACCCCGAACGAGAGATTTAAATCCAGGGGTAGTGAGTACGAATCCCGGACGAGAGCTATATATCTAGGGTAGTGAGTTCGAACCCTTGAATTGACGAGGCTAATAAATCCAGGGAAAGTGAGTTCGACCCCCCCCCCCCCTTTCCCAGCAAAGGGTTTTAAATCCAGGGGTGTTGAGCTCGAACCCCGGACGATGGCTATACATCATGGGCTAGTGAATTCGAAGCTGGTCGAGAGCTACACATCCAGTGGTAGTGAGTTCGAACCCCGAACGAGAGCTATAAATCAAGGGGTAGTGAGTTCGGACCCTTGACGATAGCCATAAATCTAGGGGTAGTGAGTTCGAACCCTTGACAAGAACTATAAATCCAGGGATAGTGCGCTCAAACCCCGGATGATAGCTATAAATCCAGGGGTAGTGAGTTCGAACCCTGGACGATTGCTTTAAATTCAGTGGTAGTGAGCTCGAACCCTTGACGAGAGCTATACATCCGGGGGTAGTGAGTTCGAACCCGGACGAGAGCTATACATCCAGGGGTAATGAGTTCGAACCCCAGACGAGGGTTTTAAATCCAGGTAGTGAGCTCGAATTCACGACGATAGTTATAAATCCTGGGCTAGTGGGTTCGAAGCTGGTCGAGAGCTATAAATCCAGGGTTAGTGAGTTTTAACACTTCACGAGAGCTATACATTCAGGGATTGTGAGTTCGGAGCTTTGACGAGAGCTATTAATCAAGACAATCCACAGGAGGTGTAAAGTGTCCGTCCGGGTTAGCCTACGCGGAATACTTAGGCTGATCTGAGTCGATCATTTACGCAGAGTCCACATTGTTGGTTTTCTCGTGGAACGATTCATCTGTGTGTTAAATATAAGATGAGACACAGAAACGAATCAGACCAATTCGATGGTGTAAACAAAAAAATGGTGCTGATTAATTATCGAATTATTTTACGCAGATTAAAATCAACTTTATTCGAAGGTCAACACGTTTATCTTTTATAGCGTCGAATTTCTAAAGCTATCTCTTCCATGTGGTAAGAATTTTGAAATATTTGTTTATACATCTGACAAACAATGCTGATTTCATGTGAGATAGCTTATAACGAGCAGGCTCACCTGATTCTGTATTGCTTGCACACACCTCAATATTGCCATTGGCGCTGGGGCGCTGGAAAAGTGAATTACATTCCGAGGGCTTGGCGGGAAACGGTTGTAACTAAAATTGGTAATTTTTTACCAAGGTTAATCACCTCGCCATAAAGTCTTTATTAGCGTTAAATCATTTTTCTTGGTAAACAATGGAAATTTAGGTGCCATTGCTCGTTCAGAGCAATGGCACCTAAATTTGCATTGTTTACAAATGGGTGAAAAAAGTCCCTAAGCCCGTGTTTTCAAAATAGGTTTTTAGTTACAACCGTTTCACACCAAGCCCTCGATTCAATATCGAAAATGATAAAAACGAATTCTAAACACCCTGTATAAACTGAAATGCCTTTACACTCGGGATTCAATTGAATTGAAACACACATACAATGATTCTATATCTAAAAGAAAAGAAGTGGGTTTCTCAAGTATTTCGTTTACAACGATCTCATGCAAGACTTTAAGGTACACTTAATACCATTTAAAGAAGGGTAAACCAGTCTTTTGAAAGAAAAAATTAAACAAAAGTTATGTCTTTGTTTAATTGATCTTATTGATTTTGTACAAGAAAACAACACGATCTTTATACACCCTTACATTATGACCATTTCTACAATATGTTTTTAGCAGTGTTGTCTCCTTATTTGTGAAGATAAAATCGAAAAAATGTTGTCAATTTAATTTTTATTTGAACATTTCAGTAAAAGGAGAATTCAGTCAAAACGAAAACAATCTCCGCTGTGTCTTCAAAAGAAAGGCGTCTTTTGAAAAGAAGTCACAATGCGCATCTATCAGAAAAAGGGATAATCCATTTAAACCGATCAATTTTCGCCTAGTCTCAATTATTATAGAATATCTCTTATGGACTCCATTTCCGTATGGGTTCATAAGAGAAATGTGGTGTTCGTTGGCTTGTCGGACAGTTCCGTACGAGTTCATTAGAGATATGTTGTGTTTGTTGACGTGTCAGTCATTCTGTACGAGTTAATTAGAGATATGTTGTGTTCGTTGGCTTGTAGGTCATTTCCGTACGAGTTCATTAGAGATATGTTGTGTTCGTTGGCTTGTAGGGCATTTCCGTACGAGTTCATTAGAGATATGTTGTGTTCGTTGGCTTGTAGGTCATTTCCGTACGAGTTCATTAGAGATATGTTGTGTTCGTTGGCTTGTAGGGCATTTCCGTACGAGTTCATTAGAGATATGTTGTGTTCGTTGGCTTGTAGGTCATTTCCGTATTCTTGGGTAGGTCGGTGATTTCCGTATGAGTTCATTAGAGATATGTTATGTTCGTGGGGTTGTCAGTGATTTCCGTATGAGTTTATATATGTTGTGATCATGGGTCATCTCCGTATGAATTCATTAGAGATGTGTTGTGTTTGAGTTCTTTTCAGTCATTTTCGTATGAGTTCATGAGAGATATGTTGTGTTCTTAGGTCATTTCCGCATTAAACCTAATGAGCCAACACATGCAACATTAGGAAAGTTATAGCTTAAACTAAATGAGCGAACAAATGAGCAAGTAACGCGTTCTACCTTACACTAAATTAGCCAACACATGCCATATTAGGTTAATTCTACCTTAATCTAAAAAGCCGTCGAATAAGCAAGTAGCGAGTTCTACCTTAAACTAAATGAGCCAACACAAGACACATTAGGGTAGTTATACCTTAAACTAAATGAGCCAACGCAAGACACATTAGGGCAGGTTTACCTTAAACTAAATGAGCCAACACAAGACACATTAGGGCAGTTATACCTTAAACTAAATGAGCCAACACAAGACACATTAGGGCAGTTATACCTTAAACTAAATGAGCCAACACAAGACACATTAGGGCAGTTATACCTTAAACTAAATGAGCCAACACAAGACACATTAGGGCAGTTCTACCTTAAACTAAATGAGCCAACACAAGACACATTAGTGTAGTTATACCTTAAACTAAATGAGCCAACACAAGACACATTAGGGCAGGTTTACCTTAAACTAAATGAGCCAACACAAGACACATTAGGGTAGTTATACCTTAAACTAAATGAGCCAACACAAGACACATTAGGGTAGTTATACCTTAAACTAAATGAGCCAACACAAGACACATTAGGGCAGGTTTACCTTAAACTAAATGAGCCAACACAAGACACATTAGGGTAGTTATACCTTAAACTAAATGAGCCAACACAAGACACATTAGGGCAGTTCTACCTTAAACTAAATGAGCCAACACAAGACACATTAGGGCAGGTTTACCTTAAACTAAATGAGCCAACACAAGACACATTAGGGTAGTTATACCTTAAACTAAATGAGCCAACACAAGACACATTAGGGCAGTTCTACCTTAAACTAAATGAGCCAACACAAGACACATTAGGGCAGGTTTACCTTAAACTAAATGAGCCAACACAAGACACATTAGGGCAGTTATATCTTAAACTAAATGAGCCAACACAAGACACATTAGGGCAGTTCTACCTTAAACTAAATGAGCCAACACAAGACACATTAGGGCAGGTTTACCTTAAACTAAATGAGCCAACACAAGACACATTAGGGTAGTTATACCTTAAACTAAATGAGCCAACGCAAGACACATTAGGGCAGTTCTACCTTAAACTAAATGAGCCAACGCAAGACACATTAGGGCAGGTCTACCTTAAACTAAATGAGCCAACGCAAGACACATTAGGGCAGGTTTACATTAAACTAAATGAGCCAACACAAGACACATTAGGGCAGTAATACCTTAAACTAAATGAGCCAACACAAGACACATTAGGGTAGTTATACCTTAAACTAAATGAGCCAACGCAAGACACATTAGGGCAGGTTTACCTTAAACTAAATGAGCCAACACAAGACACATTAGGGTAGTTATACCTTAAACTAAATGAGCCAACACAAGACACATTAGGGTAGTTATACCTTAAACTAAATGAGCCAACACAAGACACATTAGGGTAGTTATACCTTAAACTAAATGAGCCAACACAAGACACATTAGGGCAGTTCTACCTTAAACTAAATGAGCCAACGCAAGACACATTAGGGCAGGTTTACCTTAAACTAAATGAGCCAACACAAGACACATTAGGGCAGGTCTACCTTAAACTAAATGAGCCAACACAAGACACATTAGGGCAGTTATACCTTAAACTAAATGAGCCAACGCAAGACACATTAGGGCAGTTCTACCTTAAACTAAATGAGCCAACACAAGACACATTAGGGCAGGTTTATCTTGAACTAAATGAGCCAACGCAAGACATATTAGGACAGTTCTACCTTAAACTAAATGAGCCAACGCAAGACACATTAGGGCAGTTCTACCTTGAACTAAGTGAGCTAACGCATGACGACACATTAGGGTATTTTTTTATATTTTTTTTTGTCATCTTAGACTAAATTAGCTAACGCATGACACATTAGGGTAGGTCTACATTAAACTAAATGAGCCAACGCATGAAACATTAGGGTAGTTTTACCTTAAACTAAATTAGCCAACGCATGACCAATCAGCGTGTTCTACCTTAAACTAAATAATCTAACGCGTGACACATAAGGGCAGTGCAACCTTAAATTAAATGAGCAAACGCATGACACATCAGGGTAGTTCTACCTTAAACTAAATGAGCCAACGCATGACACATTATGGTAGCTATACCTTTAACTAAATTAGCAAACGCATGACCTAATAGAGTGTTCTACCTTAAACTAAATGAGCCAACGCATGACATATTAGAGTAGATGTAACTATTACTAAATGAGCCAACGTATGACACATTATGGAAGTTATACCTTCATGAGTTAACGCATGACATATTAGGATCTACTTTAAACTAAATTAGCTAACGCATGACACATCTGGGTAGTTATACATAAAACTAAATTAACCAACGCATTACCAAGTAGCGTATTCTACCTCAAACTAAATGAGCCAACGCATGACACATTAGGGTAGTTATACCTATTCCTAAATGAGCCAAGAAACCGACAACACAAGTATGCGTTGTGTTCGTAATTGCTATGAAAGTGTCGCTCATCGAAAACCAACAGTAAGTCGTCAGGGCATCCTCGCAGTCAGATGACGCTCTACACTATTCGTCAATTAAACAAAAACAGTTACAACACACTTCTGTAAATTAGTATCCATTAGGACTGTGAGCATGGTTCATCTGTTTTCACAATTGTAATAATTACGCTATGGTCTGTTGAGCACTACTCATTCATTCAAAATCCGCTGAAGGTGGGTTTTCGTGTGACGTGTATGGTTGTTGTGTGCACATAGAAAGTAGTCCGACTTTTCTAAGGCAATTGATCTCGATTGGTAAAACAGTTTCTTTTATCTGAATTATTTCTGGACTGTATTGAATTTTAAAATGTATTCTAAAAAATCAAATACAAACTTGCAAGTACACCAGTAATACCCAATGCATATAAACGAAACTCACTAAGATGTGCATGCGATGTCTGCTTTGCCTTTTCCTTTCCCACATACAACAAATCTGCAGCAGACGACTTTGAAAACATTAAGTAAAATATTTGGAAAGTCTCTATAGATGAAGATATAATCACTGAAAATAGTTGAAAACATTGTGGCAAAATGAGAAATTGCTCGTCTGCTGCAGATGCGTGAACATGCGTCTATATGTGGGAAAAGGTTAACCAGTACTGGCGCCGGTTGTGTGAACAGATCCCAAATGCGATGAGCGGGTTCTAGGATTTTTCCATAAATATAAGCTCTAATCGATCATCGAGCGTGATTAATATAAGCTCTAATCGATGTTATGTAAATAAGTTCAAACTATACGTGCATATGAAAAAGGTAGATTCCTTCTCCAATTACACACGTTTTCTTTCATTAACCCTTTACCACATACAACAATTCTGCAGCAGACGACTATGAAAACATCTAGGCATAAATATAGAAAAAATAGAGTTGAAAACATTGTTGCTCATCATGAGCGATTACTTTTTTTATCACAATGTTTTCAAAATGTATCTGCTGCTGATGTATTTAAAGCAGGTATATGTTCTGAACAGAGAAAAGGGATGTGATGTCCAAGTTATTAATATTTCTTTGGACAAAAGAATGTGTGTTTTCTCACAATATTTTAGATTTGCAGTTATTTACTTAACAGTTGTATAAGGTTTCCTGTTTTTGGATAAGGGAACAGGCGAGTTCGAATGTGTATATAAGCCGCGTCTGACGGTTTAGGATCTGATTACTCACTGTAACGGGTACTGACGTATTGGGGTCTGATTACTCATCGTAACGGGTACTGACGGTTTGACGGTTTAGGATCTGATTACTCATCGTAACGGGTACTGACGGTTTAGGATCTGATTACTCATCGTAACGGGTACTGACGGTTCAGGGTCTGATTACTCGCCGTAACGGGTATTGACGGTTTGGGGTCTGATTTCTCACCGTAACGGGTATTGACAGTTTGGGGTCTGATTACTCATCGTAACGGGTACTGAGAGTCTGGGGTCAGATTACTCAACGTAACGGTACTGACGGTTTAGGATCTGATTACTCATCATAAAGGGTGTTGACGGTTTGGGTCTGATCATTCACCGTAACGGGTACTGACGGTTTTGGGTCTGATTACTCATTGTAACGTGTACTGACGTTTTGGGGTCTGATTACTCACCGTAACGAGTACTGACAGTTTGGGTCTGATTACTCATCGTAACGGGTACTGACGGTTTGGGGTCTGATTATTCATCGTACCGGATACTGACGGTTTGGGGTCTGATTACTCATCGTAACAGGTACTGACGGTTTGGGGTCTGATTACTCACCGTAACGAGTACTGACAGTTTGGGTCTGATTACTCATCGTAACGGGTACTGATGGTTTGGGTCTGATTACTCATCGTACCGGATACTGACGGTTTGGGGTCTGATTACTCACCGTAACGGGTACTGACGGTTTGGGGTCTGATTACTCACCGTAACGAGTACTGACAGTTTGGGTCTGATTAGTCATCGTAACGGGTACTGACGGTTTGGGGTCTGATTACTCATCGTACCGGATACTGACGGTTTGGGGTCTGATTACTCATCGTACCGGATACTGACGGTTTGGGGTCTGATTACTCATCGAAACGGATACTGACGGTTTGGGGTCTGATTACTCACCGTGACGGGTACTGACGGATTGGAGTCCGATTACTCATTGTAACGGGTAGTGACGGTCTGGAGTCTGATTTCTCATCGTAACGGGTACTGGCTGATTGGGGTCTGATTACTCATCGTAACGGGTACTGACGGTTTGGGGTCTGATTACTCACCGTAACGAGTACTGACGGTTTAAGGTAGTATTACTCATCGTACCGGGTACTGACGGTTTAAGGTATAATTACTCATCGTACCGGGTACTGACGGTTTGGGGTCTGATTACTCATCGTAACTGGTACTGACGGTTTAAGGTATAATTACTCATCGTACCGGGTACTGACGGATTGGGGTCTGATTACTCATCGTAACTGGTACTGACGGTTTGGAGTCTGATTTCTCATCGTAACTGGTACTGACGGTTTGGTGTCTGATTACTCATTGTACCGGGTACTGACGGATTGGGGTCTGATTTCTCACCGTAACGGGTACTGACGGTTTGGGGTCTGATTACTCATCGTACCGGGTACTGACGGATTGGGGTCTGATTACTCATCGTAACGGGTACTGACTGATTGGAATCCGATATCTCATCGTAATTGGTACTGACAGTTTGGAGTCTGATTACTCATCGTACCGGGTACTGACGGTTAAGGCTCTGATTACCGATCGCAACGGGTACTGACGGTTTAGGATCTGATTACTCATCGTAACGGGTACTGACGGTTTGGAGTCCGATACCGTAACGGGTACTGACGGATTTGGGTCTGATACCGTAACGGGTACTGACGGATTTGGGTCTGATACCGTAATAGGTACTGACGGATTAGGGTCTGATTACTCACCATAACGAGTACTGACATATTGGGGTCTGATTACTCACCGTAACGGGTACTGACGGATTGGGGTTTGATTACTCATCATAAAGGGTGTTGACGGTTTGGAGTCTGATTACTCATCGTAACGGGTACTGACGGTTTGGGGTCTTATTACTCACTGTATCGGGTACTATCAGTGTGGGGTCTGCTTACTTACCGTAACGGGTACTGACGGATTGTGTTCTGATTACTCATCGGAACGGATAATTACGGTTTGGGGTCTGATTACTCATCGAAACGGTTACTGACGGTTTCGGGTCTGATAACTCACCGTAACGGGTACTGACGGTTTCGGGTTTGATTTCTCATCGTAACGGGTACTGACGGGTTGGGGTCTGATTACTCGACGTAACGGGTACTGACGGTTTGGAGTCTAATTACCGATCGTAACGGGTACTGACGGTTTGGGGTCTGATTACTCACCGTAACGGGTACTGACGGTTTGGAGTCTGATTACCGATCGTAACGGGTACTGACGGATTGGGGTCCGATTACTCATCGTAAAGGGTACTGACGGATTGGGTTCTGATTACTCACCGTCACGGGTAGTGACGGTTTGAGGTCCGATTACTCATCGTACCGGGTAGTGACGGATTGGGTTCTGATTACTCACCGTCACGGGTAGTGACGGTTTGAGGTCCGATTACTCATTGTACCGGGTACTGACGGACTGGGTTCTGATTACTCATAATAACGAGTACTGACATATTGGGGTCTGATTACTCACCGTAACAGGTACTGACGGTTTGGAGTCTGATTTCTCATTGTAACGGGTACTGACGGTTTGGGGTCTGATTACTCACTGTATCGGGTACTATTAGTTTGGGGTCTGCTTACTTACCGTAACGGGTACTGACGGATTGGGTTCTGATTACTCATCGTAACGGATAATTACGGTTTGGGGTCTGATTACTCACCGTAATGGGTACTGACGGTTTGGGGTCTGATTACTCATCGTAACGGGTACTGACGGTTTGGGGTCTGATTACTCATCGTAACGGGTACTGACGGTTTGGGGTCTGATTTTTCATCGTAACGGATACTGACGGTTTGGGGTCTGATAACTCATCGTAACGGGTACTGACGGATTGGGGTCTGATTACTTATCGTAACGGGTACTGACAGTTTTGGGTCTGATTACTCTTCGTAACAGGGATTGACGGTTTTGGGTCTGATTACTCATCGTAACTGGTACTGATGGATTGGGATCTGATTACTCATCGTAACGGGTACTGACGGGTTGGGGTTTGATTACTTACCGTAACGGGTACTGACTGTTTGGGGTTTGATTACTTACCGTAACGGGTACTGACGGTTTGGGGTTTGATTACTTACCGTAACGGGTACTGACGGTTTGAGGTTTGATTACTTACCGTAACGGGTTCTGACAGTTTGGAGTCTGATTACTTACTGTAATGGGTACCTTTTCGCATTCTGGTGCTACAAGAATCAGGGAAGCCAATAGATCGTTCATAAACACAGTTAGACCTAATTGTATGAAATTAAATCTAAATAACCTTGTGTCAAAAGGAAAAATTACTTTACCCTTTCCCTCATACGAAAATTCTGCAGCAGGCGACTAGGAACATATTTTGTCAAAAATTAGAAAATCTCTATAATTGAATGGATAATCTATGACTAAAAGTGGAAAACATTGTGGCAAAAGGAGAAATTGCTCGTTTTGAGCAATTTCTTCTTTTGCCACTATGTTATCAAAAAGCCGTCTGCTCCAAGGGCGTCAGAAAGCGTCTATATGAGGGAAATGGTTAAATGAGCAATTTCTTCTTTTGCCTCGACGTTTTTCACAATATTTAATGATTATACTCTCGTTTATAGAGTTTCCATTTTTTAGCCATGATGTTTCCATAATCGTCTAATTCTTGTATTTGGGAAACTAGTCGATTGGCTCGTCTATACCTGGCGCGAGTGGTTTATTATTTATGTACAGTGTAGTGTAAACTTAGACATTATACGTGTTTATGTTTTTATTTATATATTTTAGTAGATAATTCATGTTTCAAATGGATCAAATGGACTTTTATTATGGAATATTCGATACTAAAGAGTTGTATTCTAGTCACAGCTTAGCATAATTGGAGTGCGGCGAAAATAAAAGTGTTTGTGTGTCATTGTTTTATTTTTTTTAAACACATGGAATTCGAAATTTGAAAGGTAAGTAGTATTTTCCATAAGCATAGCAAACGAGGAGTGAACATGTGTACATCCCTCGTCATATCCCGTATAACTCAACTAAGCCTATAGTGTAGGTACTGACAGACAGACAGACGAATCATTTCAGATTGTATTTCAATAAATTTGTTTGTTTGGAGTTTAACGCCGCTTTCAACATCTTTGGTCATATCACGGCGGTCAGTGCACCTACCCATGTTTTCCTGGCTTTCCCACACCAGTACTTGCACAACATTCTTTCTCACATAAATCAGAGGTGAGAGGCAATGGGAAAAATCGCCCGAAAGAATGTTCGCCTCAACCGGGTATCGAACCCGTGACCTACAGATCACAAGTCAGATACGCTACCAACTGAGCTACCCGGCCGGGTGTATTTCAATAGAACATGAACTACGTTGTTTGTCAAGAGCTCGAATGACCCTTTCCAAGATACAGACGTATTTTGACGAATTTACAGCATACGACTCTTGAAAACAATGTGGTACAGACATGAACTTGTTCATTATGAGCGATTGCTCATTTTAGTGTGTAATTTAATAGTAAATCGTTTCCTTTGTTTGCATAGGAAAGGGTTACTTAATAGTTCTTGGACGTGTCACGTACTTTTAGCATACGTATTTAAAAAAAAAATTGATTCTGATCATATGTTTTATGTCCGATCACATGTATGTGACTTACAGACGACTTCTGAAAACATTGTCAAAACTCAATAAAACAGTACACACATTTGCCTTTCCTGGCATATCTAATGTCTGAACAGAAAGTTTGTCAAGTATTCTTGTCTTCAACATATGAGCCATCCCGCAAGAAAACCAACATTATGGCATCTGCGTAATGTATCGACCCAGATCAGCCTGCGCAGTCCGCGCAGACTGATCCGGGCCGACACATTCCGTCTCAGGGGGATACAGGTATAGAGTAATGATTCCTGAAATAGAAAATCCACAGAAGGCGAAAAGTGTCTGTACGGGTTAGCCTGCGCGGCATGCTTAGGCTGATCCGGGTCGATACTTTACGCAGAGTCCACACTGTTGGTTTTCTCGCGGGACGGCTCATATCCTGAGATCTCTGCAGATTGCATATCAAATATAGGTCCCTTTGTCTGAAACAGTTTTAGTGACCCTTTTTTTCTTGTAATTAGAGCCGTCTCGCGAGAGAACTAACATTGTGGTTTCTGCGTAAAGTCATATAACGATATCATCTCTTGTTATAAAATGGCCGAAAAGCTTGTTAATAACGAAAGCCTTTCATGTTATAAATTCACTGATCTGCAACACATGAAGCTCCCCTCCACTACCCCAACCCCTTTCCTCGAATAGCCTGATAAGTAACTTAGTTACGGCTTGATTACCCATATAGACAACAATTGTGTTTTCTATGTCTGCAACCATCAACTTACATTCTCTCCTCGCGAAATATTTGCTTGATATATGCATATTGTTATTAAAAAAACAAACATGTATATATCGTTTTGAGGATCAATTATGGTTAGAAGAATAATGGAGATTATGAATTAAACATGTTCATTATTATGCCTGTATTAACTCTCTATTTGCTCTTGAATAAACACAATTTACTACGTACTTTCTTTTAGAATAATGAGATTGCAGTACGAATACTTTAACAATAGAAAAACCTAGCTATTGAGAAAAAACTTTCGGTCAGTTACACGTTTATTTACTTTTCACATAATGTAAATATATATATAGTTTTAAGTCATGGCGGGGAAAAAAAGGTCTTAATAACTTCGTGAACAATTAGAAGACAGTCAAGCATGTTCGTACGCACAGTCTCGCCAGAGCCTTCACCACCAGTCCATACATGATATAGATATACATGATATAGATATACATGATATAGATATACATGATATAGATATATACATGATATAGATATACATGATATAGATATACAAAATATAGATATACATGATGATATAGATATACATGATATAGATATACATGATGATATAGATATACATGATATAGATATAGATGTAAGCCACGTCAGGAAATGTGGGGTCTTGATCATTCAGACGCTTTCTGGCGCCTCTGCTTGACCAAAGTTAAAAATAATCAAAGGGAAGTTTTTCAAACACTCTCCTCAAATTGAGAATTCGAATTCTGTTAAGATATATCGGACTCCTCGGCTTTTAAAATGTCTGGGGGAATAGTGCGACATTTGGAAAAGTGAAAGTGTACCTTTGTCACGCAGTGAAGGGAAATTGCACCACTCGGACAATAGCTCCCTTTCCCCAAATGATTGTGTTTTGTTGTAATGACTGTTTTTTTCTGAATTGTAAATGAGTGTAGACTAATTATCTTTATTAGAACAAAAACTCGTTATAAACAAATGTATATTAGACAGGACCTTCTTTTCGTCGATATACATTTCGGTTCGCTACGACCGCATGACACAGGTATGAGAAGAACTAACTTAATTGGAAACGACCCTTTTATTGATTTATAACCACTTCAACAAGACGTTAATGGTTATTGTACCATAGTCAATGTAATTAAACCATCGCCATAAACACGAGCTGCGTCCAGCGAGTAAGTGCCTTAATACAGCTCCACACAGTGAAAACTTTACATGTAAACAGTCTACCAAAACTGTCCGTCTACGTGTTATTTAGTCCAAGATCCATGTTTTAATCCCGGTTACTCAGTCGGTAACGACACGGGCTATAAATCCAGGGGTTGTGAGTTCGAACCCCAGCTCAGCCAACATTCTTTCCGACATTTGACAAAAGTCACTGTGACAAGCGCCATTCGTCTTTCACCAATGAGCTTACAGTCGGTTGCTTGGAGAGTATGTTATGTGGAGTACTGGTGTAAGAAAGCCGTGAAACACATGAGTAGGTGAACTGGTCGACGTGATATGACTGAAAAAGTGTTGAAAACGACGTTAAACCCAAAGCAATCAACCATCTAGTTGACAAAGCCCAACTATTTATAAACCAATTATTTTAAGGGATGCAAAAGTGTAGTGTCACTAAGGTTCCAAATCGCTTGATGCGATTCATACTTATATATAAACCACCCTCTAGTAAAAGGTCATACCCAAGACCCTAAAAATGGTAGAAATAGCTGCCCTCCTTAGCGCTGTCTGGTTATAATTACGACTTGCCGGCTGGTGTCAGGATAAATGGACCAGTAGTACTGGTTACTTACCCAGGAAACGCCGTGACATCACTGAAAAGGTGTTGAAAGCGGTGTACAACACCAAACAATCAATCTTCTCGTAAAGGCCTGTTCGATCGTTGTTCATCCAGACTAGACTGTTCGTTAAGTCAATGAATCCAAGAAACAGTGGGGAATGTTTGACACACATAGTTCAAATAGATTGGTCAACATTCTTGTACAGGCAGATCTTAATATACACTTGTCTCAGATAAGGTTGCTTTTCTTGGAGCTTACATGGAGATACAAATACAAGCATGCAGTACTGGCGTTTTACCAAGGCAACGCCATGATATGACGGATTAATGTTAAAAGAGACGTTAATATAAACACCTTCCATATAAATAGTACAGATATTGTTGCCTGATATGGTACGTATCGTCAGTTTCAATAACATCCAAGACAAAATATTGAATCCTTAAGAAAAGGAAAATCTATTTTTTAATAGGGTTAAACTACTATATGACCCCAAAAAAAATGCAAGAAAACGTTTTTTGATGTTTTTCTGTAGCATAAGGTCTGGATAATAACATATCAAAAGTTTACAACAATCGGAATACCAGAAAAGGTATAAATATGACGTCAAACAAAATGGCCGCCAAATCGTTAAAAAGTGCTAAAATCTACTAACATCTATTGAATTTAACAAATTCTCACCACTGTTAGTGTGAACATTAACAATATTATTTAATATCTAATATTAAGCTACATGTAGAATGCAAACGCAAAAATCGGAATACAAGAAAAGGTATAAATATGACGTCAAACAAAATGGCCGCCAAATTGTAAAAAAGTGCTAAAATCTGCTTACATCTGTTGAATTTAACAAATTCTCCACACTGTAAGTGTGAACATTAACAATATCATCTAATATCTAATATTAAGCTGCATGTAGAATGCAAACGCCCTGTAACAGCTAGGCTCTATAATATTAGAATAAGGACTAACATTTTTGTACATACGGGACTTAGTCTTCAATTTCGTCATCTTCTGAAACTGGTTCTTGGACCATATTGTCACAGTTACCTTGATATTGGCAATGGCCGCAAGCTGTGGTGCATTCAAGCCCATGTTTTTTGCAGCTACATTTTAGTGTGCTGCATCCTGCAGTGCATCCGCATCGGACCATTTTAAGCAATGCGTCTGGTGCAGGACTAGTATCCATCATCAGTGGAACAAGTGTGTCCCCTTGTATTTTCCAACCCCATTCAGTAGGATCCATGCCGTCATCCTTGCACATCATCCACTGCATGACCTGTAAGTAAGTTCGTCGAGAGTGAAAGTTTGTGGCAGAGGTTGTTGGAGGAAGTCTTTCGGGATTCACAAATGTCTTTGCTGTAGCCACTTTCTTGCGAAGAACACTATAGCGTAATGACACAAGAGACTCACATTGCGTTCCACTAAACAATGACATCATTGCTCTGCACCCAGTGGTTTCTACAGTAACTTGATCTGCATTTGGTGTACAAAAGATATTTGAACAAGCACGCAAGACAGAATCGCCCTTGACGACATTTTGGAAGACAGACTTCTTGCCGACTCCAAAGATTCTTGAAGTGGTGTCGCAACCAGAGAACGCATGTGCGAATAACAGTGCAGAGCAGACATCATCACCAAGTAACTGTTTCAGAACCTTGATATTATACACATTTGGTTTCTCTCTGTCTTTGTCGGACCGAAAGTAAAGATCATGGCAGTCCTTTGTTCCGTGATAGAGTAGCAAGACTAACAGATCTGTGTCTTCGCCGATGAGAGTTGTTGACTTGTAGGATGACATTGTAACTGCTGCTTTCACTATATCTACATCTGCATCTCCTTCAGCGTGTATGACATGGCAGTCTTTCTGTCGCAAGCGGTCTGCGATCAGATGGATGAGAGCTTGTTTGTTTATATCATTTGAGAGGAAATCATCCTTTTTCCCAACAAATTTTGTTGCATCTGATATGTTGACCTTATTTATAACTTTAGTTTTCCGACGCTGATGCGTATTGTCCTTTGTACTTGGTCTTCCATTGTATCCATCAAAGACAATGCTGGCCTTCCCATAGAGATCAGATGTGAAAGATGCATAAGTATCGGCAATTGAACTGTAGGTGCTTCCTTCCTTCCAGTTCAATCGATGTAGAAGTGAACCTCCATCAAGGACGTAGTGATCAGTCTTTGGAATGGACTGAATTACAGCATCATCTGATGAAGTGACATGGATTCGTATGGCGCCCAGAAGTTGTGCTTTATCTTGCTTCCGTAAAATAGACTTGGCTTTAAACAAAGATGGCGGGTATGGCGAAAGTTCATACTTCATCACCTCATCTAGACAGAGATCTCCAGACTGCGATACCACCAGGAACCTCTGAAACAACAGAGCTGGATCAATGGTTTGGTCCTCAGCAACCTTGATGGCCCGAGCTGATGCTAGTGTCTTGACTTTAGACTTACGTCTGTACGAGTATGAAAAGACAGATTGTCCTTCCATTTGTTGAACTGTGTCTCTTCCTACAACAAAAAGGTCTTGAACATTTACGTCCTTATCAGCATTTATCCCTGTGATAATGTTTCTTAAGGTTGTCTCCTCAGAGAAGGGAGAATGTTGTTCAAGCGTGGTTGCAAGTTTGATCAAGTCCGCCCTGTCTCTCTCCATTCGTGAGGCAGTTGCCTCCTTGTGTTGTTGACTTGTTGTGTACACTGTTTTATTGAAGTCCTGCATGGCAAAGTTGTAAGCCGAGGATATTGGAGCAGACATTGTCCAAATGGCTCGTTGGTGTTCAGTCATGCCACTCCCTCTGGTTAATCCACCTGTACTCTTCAGGGGCCGCATCAGATTCTGTTCAATGACCAAGTCGGAGCCAAGGCCAGCCCAGTACTGATTGGTGCGCCTTATGACATGGAATCCATTACTAAATTTCTGGAACACTGCAGTATTTTCAGTTTCTAACGCCTCCATTTTCTGGAGGTAGAGATATGCAGACTTCAAATAATTGGAGTGCCCAGCAGCAGCAAATATTGGTAAGCACTCAGATATAGCGTGGAGGTGCTTCTGCCACGACCCTGTGCGATCAGCTTTGATGAGCTCCTGTGCAATTCCTAACATTTGCTGGTAGATCAGCCACAGTTTGCTGGTTTTTGAGCTTTTGGATAATTCACATTTTTTAGAAGTCATGGCTTTGACAATTTTTTCAATGCAGACTGATTTCAATAATGTGTCCAAATCAATTTCACCGGCCTCCATTAGAGTGTACAGTCTTTCGAGTTCTTGCATGAGATTCTCAAAGTCTGGCTCACCTTCAGTGACTTTGGCTGCAATCTGTTGCGTCAGACACTGACTAACAAGAAGATGTCCGCGAAATGAGCGCTGCACAGCTTTTCCGCTCATCATGTGTACCACTGCGTTTTCACCGTATATCGTCTCCAAGATATATTTGAGGCCACTCCCATCCATTAATGTTCCTATAGCCCCCAACAAATTCATGAATGTGTGGAAGCTCCCTAATAACAGCACAACATCTCGTATTGAACTATTGTCAGGAACCTCGTGTATTATCTCAGATGCTTTCCAAAAAAGTGGCTGGTCAAAAGTGACAACTGGTGGGGCGTTATACTTAGAGGCAAGCTTGCAAATAAACTCAAGAGTAGAAAAGATGCATGTCTTGTCGCCAGGGTACATATCGATCATTGGAAGAAAGACTATCGATGACTGTCCAGGGTGCTCACATTGCTTGTATAGTACGTGCATCATTCCTTGCCAATTTGGTACTGGTTGACTGAAGCGAAAGGATAGCTCCCACAATATGTCAATATCATTTACCATATTATCTAGAACTGGCAATGGTTGAAATTTTATACTACGACGTGTGGTGTGCTTAGCGAAGCGATACTCTACGATGTCCACCTTTGTTTGGTCAAGGATGTTTAAATCGGAGAGTTTTCGTCTGATAATTGTCCGACTGATTTGTTGGTATGGGGTTACGGCTGCTATCATCCCCCTGCCATGGAATGTACCCTTTACATCTAGGGACACAATGTTGTGGTCGACGTTATCTGCTGCAAATAACAGCATCATATCAGCTATGTTGTTTGTACCTAAAACATCAGGAGCAACTGAAGAGGCGGCGCTTTCCTCAAACCTCTGAACTTCTGTGTATGAGGAGGAATAACCCATAGAAGACAGGGTGTCTATCAAAAACCTTGATCGGAAGTGATGATGCATTTGGACACCGAGCTTTAACTGTAACAGCGCTATCACAGACCTTGGACGCACTGCCTGAACAATTGTTTGTCCAATACTCGCTTCTTTCCGATGAGTGTCCTTTCCAACTAGAAGATGTTGAAGCATACAGTGCAAACTAGGTGGAATGTACTGTAAAGCAGATTCGAGTATGAGGTCTGTTGCTTTCGGATACTCATCCTTTAAAGCCGTAACAAGGGTCTTGATATCACTTCTGATGAATTTGGCAGCAGTTTCTATTATCGCTTTCTTATGCTCTTCCTCGTCATCCTTATTTGCCATATTGAAGTAATCGCGTAATATTTGGGTAGTCTTCTCTCGAAATGTCACAATATCATTAAGTCCCTCACCCTCAGCCACGAATAAAGAATCTCCATAGCGTTCCAAAAGTTTGGACTTCAGATACTGATTGCCGTATGGGGCAGAATCAGTATCGTGCAAGTATTCTGTCATCTTACTGGCAAGGTCGGTAACCGTCAATTGTTCCTCATCATTCTCCTCAAAGTAGTGACACGTCATGACACACGCCTGTTCCTGGTCCGTGTCCTTTGGACGCCCAGCTTTCTTTCGCTTACTACTAGGCCCTGCCATGCTGTGGTTCATAGGAACATCTCGACCAGTTCGAAAATTTGTATCACACGAATGATGGTACAAAGAGTCTGCAGCGTGAAGGTCTTTACTGAAGTATTCAATGCGTCCCTGGATAGTTAAACCCCATTCATCTCTTCGTGTTTTACTGTGTGCCAGTATCTTTTCCACAAAGTTATATGTTCTAACACAACTATAGTTCTCGTAATAAACATTAACTTTGCTCGTTACAACTTTTTCCCCACAGAATAAGCAGTCTGTTTTACTATCAAATGGTCCGATAGAGAGGCGTGCACTTCTCTTGACAGATGATGTAGAATCAAATTTAGATTTCTTATCTTTTTCAATGTACTTTTTGTTTATATAAGTCGAACGACAAGACTTGTGTACTGTAGTTCCATCTGTTACAGTGATGTTGTTACCTCTCTCTACACTTGCATTATTGATGCCATCAGCTCCTTTTTTACCAATCTTAACTTCATCTTCAGATCCTAATTCTTTCTGACATAAGGGACAGGGTTCTTGATTCGCACTCATTATCAAGCATTGAAATGTATGAAATAGTGTTTGTTTAAAACGAAGTCCAAAATGTGTACAATACGTGTTTACCTAACGTCTACCCTCGTATTTATCCCCTAATAAGTAGATTTTTAGCCATTTTTAACGATTTGTGTGACGTCGTATTTAGACCCTTTCTGGTATTCCAATTTTGGTAAACTTTTGATATGTTCTTCTCCAGACCTTATGCTAAAGAAAAACACCATAAAACGTTTTCTTGCAATTTGTTTGGGGTCAGCGCATTTATTTCATAGTTTGACCCTACTACCCTATACAAAATTGAATCATGCTGGAATGTGGAAGACATTCGTTTTTAAGCCTTTCCCACCTGTAGACGCATTTTGACGCATCTGAAGCAGACGACTTTTGAAATCATTGTGACAAAAAGGAGAAATTGCTCAAAACTGTTTGCAGTAACTATACCTTCATTTTAAGTGATTTTCAATGGTTTGTTCCAACATGATTTCAAATCGTCTGCTGTAGGTTTGCTGTATGTGAGAAAGGGTTAAGCAAACTTTAAAAAAAAAATTGAATTCTTAACAAAAGGAAAATCTGTTTTTATACAAAATTGAATCATGGCGGAAACTGGAAGACATTCGTTTAAGGGAAACATTTCAACACTATTCTCCTCAAGCTGTGCCACCTGAATAGAGCCATCAACAAGGAACTATACTGTTGGCAGCTCAACCTTTTTTATCTTGATATTTATACTATGGAACCTCCAAATTTAAAGCTGGACAAGTCCATTTAAAATACAAAACTTTCAGGATTAAGTTACCTGGTTCTCCTTCTTTTACATTCTTCAACATGGATAACGTTTCCCCTTTCCCACATTAAGACTCTTTTGAGGCCTCTGACTCTGCAGCAGACGACTTTCGAAAACATTGTGGTAAAAGAAGATATTGCTCAAAACAAGGAATTTCGGCATTTGCCACAATGTTTTCAACATCATTCAATAATTGTTCTGTCATTTATGAAGAGTTTTCCTATTTTCCTAGATGTTTTCATTCGTCTGCTGCAGATTTGTTGCACGTGTCAAAGGGTTTACGGTATTCTATAACAAGAATGTGTACTTTTCTACGAGCAGTTACTTCTTTTTCCACAGTGGCTTGTAATTTCTTCTGTTGCTGGGATATCAAACCCGTCAGTAAATACAACACGACAAACCACTTGTAATGAATTTCATGCAGTACACATAGCTATTGAAAATCAAATTAAATCAAACTTAATTGTTTAAATTACCCAAACTTCACTTAGAAACTGTTTATAATTCTTGAGTTTTATACAGTAATCGATAATGCCGTTTCGTGAGAAAACCAAAATTATGGACTCTGCGTAATGTATCGGCCCAGATTAGCCTGCGCAGTCCGCGCAGGCTAATCTTGGCCGACACATTCCGTCTCAAGGGAATGAGGTATAGAGTAATGATTCCTGAAACAGAAAATCCACAGGAGGCGAAAAGTGTCTGTCCGGGTTAGCCTGCACGGCATGATTAGGCTGATCAGGGACTATATTTAACGCAGAGTCTACAATGCTTGTTTTCTCGTAACTCGGCTCAATTGATATTTGATAAGTTTGAATATGCATTTTCATGTAGTTTGAATGCCACATGCAAAGTTAAAACTGCAATCACAGCGTTGACAGTAGTCTAGTTTAGTTTAAACTCATTTATTTTACATCGATTGCGAAACAAGCACTCAGCTAATATTAATCACACCCGGTGTCTGTTTTCTTGAGACTCAACAAGTACTCGTGCCGTCTGGATGAACACATTCAAAAAGGCAGAACCCGCTCACCACGGGATTTGAACGGGGACCTTTGGTACGAGAGGCGGACGCTCTACCACTGCACCACTGTCTGGCAAAAAACCCAAAACAAACAAGAACTCAAACTTAACTGACAGTAAGTAAGTAAAGAACGTTAGTTAAAGTGACATGTTGGTATATATATAAAAACAATATAAAAAAGGTAATAATGAACATCGGTCACATAGTCACTTTAAAAAGGGGAAGAATAATAAAAAACTAATATAAATATTAAGAAATACTTTCAACCATTTAACTATTTCCCATATGCAGACGCATTTTGACTATGTATGATTTGTAGTATGTATGAAAGGATAAACATTAAGTAAGAAGCATCATAAGTATTGGCATTTCAAAGGATGAAAAGACAACGTTTTTTGTACTTAAAACACTTTTTAACCCTTTCCCTCATACGACAATTCTGCAGCAGGCGACTTTGAACGTATTTTATCAAAACATAGAAAATCTCCATAATTGAATGGATAACCTATGACAAAAAGTGGAAAACATTGTGGCAAAAAGGAGAAATTGCACGTTTTGTGCAATTTCTTCTTTTGTCACTATGTTTTCAAAACGTCGTCTGCTGCAGAGGCGTCAGAAAGCGTCTATATGAGGGAAAGGGTTAAAAGAAATTTAGCCTCAAACGTTTATGCATTATGTTTAAGCTATGCGGCTTTGGTAGATCTGTTTCACCACTAGCTACTAGCGTCTGTGTATGGGAGAGGGTTAACCTGATCTAACAGATGACGCACGGTCTTGTGACTAGACGCATGTAAAGGGTCGTGCGATTAGACGCATGCAAAAGGTCGTGCGAAAAACGCATGTAAAAGGTCATGTGACTAAACGTACGAAAAATGTCGTGCGACAAGACATATGTAAAAGGGCGTGCGACAAGATGTATGTCAAACGTTGTGTAATAGGGCGTATGTAAAAGGTTGTGCGACTAGACGCATGTAACAGGTTGTGCATAACAACATATGTAAAAGGGCGTGCGACTAGACGTTTGTAAAAGGTTGTGCGATATGACGTATGTAAAAGGGCGTGCGACAAGATGTATGTCAAATGCTGTGTAATAGGACGTATGTAAAAGGTTGTGCGACTAGACGCATGTTAAAGGTTGTGCATAACGACATATGTAAAAGCGCGTGCGACTAGACGTTTGTAAAATGATGTACGACTAGACGTTTGTAAAAAGGCGTGTGACTAAACGTATGTAAACGGGCGTGCGGCTAGACGTTTGTAAAAGGACGTGTGACTAAACGTATGTAAAAGGGCGTGCGACTAGACGTATATAAAAAGGACGTGCGACTAGACGTATGTAATAGGGCATGCGATTATACGTACATGTATATAAAAGGGCGTGCGACTAAACGTATGTAAAAGGGCGTGCGACTAGACGTATGTAAAAGGGCGTGCGACTAGACGCATCTAAAAAGTGGTCTGATAGGACGTACATGTATGTAAAAGATCGTGCGCCTAGACGTGTGTAAAAGACGCAAAAAAAGTCGTGCGACTTACGTTGACCTGGAAACGTTTGTGTAAATGCATCTAGCGTTGACCTAATATATTTTGTGTAAAAACAACTTGCATTGACCTTGTACATATCGTGTAAATTATTCTTGCGTTGACCCGGAAAAGTATGTTAATTCATCTAGCATTGACCTAAATTCAACTTGCGTTGACCTGGTATAGTTCGTGTTAATTATACTTGCGTTTATCTGGTATAGTTCGTATAAATTATACTTGCGTTGACCTGGTATAGTTCGTGTAAATTATACTTGCGTTTACCTGGTATAGTTCGTGTAAATTATACTTGCGTTTACCTGGTATAGTTAAATTTGACTTACATTGACCTGGAATAGCTAGTGCACATTCCTTAAGCGTTGATCGGGTATAGTTCGTTAAAGCTCAACTTGCGTTGACCTGGTACAGTATGTGGACATCCAATTAGCCAATGATGAAGACATAACCATGTCAGAGTACTGTACAATTCTTGCGTTGATCTGGTACTATTGTAAATGGCAAATTGAGCACAAGTGTGTAAATGCTTAAATGTCAATCTACAATAAATATGAGCAAGTTGGCTAAATTTACATACAATGCTTTCATTCATAGCCAGAAAGAAAATGAAAATTCTGTATAAAATTCCTATCTACATTGTTTAAAAAGTTTTATTATATTGATCTCATGTTATATCATATGTATTTTGTATGTCCGCCTGTAAGGACTAAACAACACTTGTTATGTTTTTCGTCAATAAAAACTTTGTTTCTTTTCTTATTTCACAGATGTGACAGATACCTTGAAATAACCTTCAAGATGACTGACAGAAAGAGATTAAAACATACCAACAATACCTGAACTGAGTATCATGCGAAACAATCCAAGATAAAGGGAGTTCTTGTACTTTTCAAAAAACAAAGCAATCGTACACTTGGGAGATGTTTACAACCGGATATGCAAATAAATTTCGGGAGCGGAAAAATCAAAAAGAGGCCAAAGAAATTGTGAAGACCAAAAAGGAACAAACGGAAAATGTCGTTACTCTGACACTGTGAGTACACGTTATGCTTTTTTTTAAAACTGAGTGTCCCGTGTTATGTTAAAAGAAGTCGTAGAACTTTTCCTACACATGAAAAAGGTTGGTTGAATAGTACATGTGTAAATGTGTGCATCTTCTTAGAAACAAGTAAAAACATATGAAAGGTCATGACCAAATAATGTAGTATATTTTTCTAGAGTGATCATGACATTTGACCTACTGTACACAACATCTAAAGAAGTCTCCGATGGGTCATGGTCAATATAAGTGTGACGTACTGAACAATACTGTATGTACAGATGGTGTAGGTAATAGTGATCCGTTTCTTCTTTTTTCGCACGGCGTTTCCAATAATGTCGACTACAGAAACATCGAAGGTTGTCCATGTCATGGCAACTATCAAGCTTTTCGATAGTTAAGACGCACGAGATATAAGTGCGACAATAAACATGGGTCATAGTCCTATGTTAAACCAGATGTTCTGTGTAGATATTTTTTTCTTATTGGAGGTTCACCATCATATGCACGGCGCTTTGCGAAAACCAACGGTGAGGTATTTGCGACCAGTTCAGACCCAAATCAGCCAGTGCATCCGCGCCGTCTGATCTGGATCTACGTTACTCGCCAATTAGTCATATAACTTCAAGACTTTTCTGTAAAGCAACATACATGTGGTTAATACGTATGGATACATGGAAGGTCTTTTTACATTTTTACACGCGTGTAATAATTACATTAATGTTTTTTTGTTTTTTTTTGTAAATATATAACTTTATTTGCCACGTGCGTAGATATGTGAAGGTCGTGGCCATCCTCCCTCATACGTAACAGTAAATTTGTTTTAGTAGATATTAGGTTAATAGTATGAATCAATAAATAGGGGGTCAAACTTATAAAAGGTTTTTAAGTTGTACACGTGTTAATAAAGCTATACATTTTTATGATGGGAAAAGGAAGCTTTAAACGATAACAGAAAAACAAACAAACAAACAAAATAAAAACATGCATTTTTCTGTTTGTAATACGAATATAAGTCTATATATCAGAAGTTAAGAGTGGTTTTGTAACATATATCTTACAATTGTCCAGCTTTCTTTATCTGATTCGGCTTGTTTTGTGGAATTGTAAATGTTCGAGGCTAAACGTAGTCGATTTATTAGGCCATTATTTGAAGGTGTAATTAGTTTTGTTTTACACGAGTATATATAACGTTTTATTTCTAAAAATAAGATGTCCAGTTTAAAGTTGTTTTTACAAAACCCCAAGAGTATGTCTGAGCTTGTTATTTGTATAGTTTGATCTAGTTCCCTAATCTTATGTAAAATCATTTGTAGTAAAGGTTTTACCTTTTCGCATTCATAGAACAGATGTATTAGAGTTTCTTCGTTTGATTCACAAAAAAAACACAAATTTGTTTCGAGTAATTTCATTTTAAATAAGAGAGAATTTGTCGCTATTATTCTATGAACTATTCTTGTTTGAAACCATTGAATATAAGTGTCTTTTGTACATCTAAATATATTACCATATGTTATTTTAATTTTAATTACATTAATGTTGATTCTTGGAGCAATCATCGATTTATCGATCCGAATAATACAAACACCAATAATTTTTGTTTCGGAAAGATCATGGTTCTATTATGTGTTGCCTGCCCTGGATTGATACACATTGATATCACAGTGGTGTTTGTGTCGCATGTCCTGGCAGGGAGACACATAGAGATCACGGTATATTTGTTTCGCCTGTCCTGGCAGAGAGACGCGAAGATCGCGGTTGTGTTTGTGTCGCATGTCCTGGCAGGGAGGCACATTGAGGTCACGGTCGTGTTTGTGTCGCCTGTCCTGGCAGGGAGGCACATACAAATTACATTGTAGTGTTGGTGCCTGTCCTGTCAGGGTGACACATAGAGATCACGATTGTGTTTGTGTGTCGCCTGTCGAGGAAAGGAGACACATATAGATCACGGTTGTGTTTGAGTCCCCTTTCCTGGAAAGGAGGCACATAGCTATCACAGTGTATTGTTGATGCCTGTCCTGGTAGGGAGACTCATTTAGATCATAGTGCTGTTTGTGTCGCCTGTCCTGGCAGGTCGACACGTACATATATTGGATGTGTTTGTGGCGCATGTCCTGACAGGGAGACCAATAGAGATCATGGATGTGTTTGTGGCGCATGTCCTGGCGAAGAGACACATGGAGATCACGGTTGTGTGTATGTCGCCTATCCTGGAAGGGAAACACATATATATCACAGTGCATTGTGGATGTATGTCCTTGCAGGGATACACATATATATCACGGTTGTGTTTGAGTCGCCTATCCCAGCAAGAAGGCACACTTAGATCAGGGTTCGTATTGCGACACATGGAGGTCAATGTCGTGTTTGTGTCGCCTTTTCTGACAGGGAGACACATGAAGATCACGGTTGGGTTAGTGTCGCCTGTACTGACAGGGAAGCACATATAGATCACATTATTTTTTTGATGTGTCTCTTCGCAGGGAGATACATAGAAATCACGGTTGTGTTTGTGTCACATGTCCTGGCAGGGAGACACATAACGATCAAAGTGTATTGTTGATGCATATCCTGGCTCGGTCGTGATTGTGCCGCCTGTCCTGGCAGTGAGGCACATATATATCACATAGAAGTGTTGGTGCCTTTCCTGGCAGGGTAACACAAAGAGATCACGGTTGTGTTTGTGTCGCCTGTCCAGGAAATGAGAACTATAGAGATCACGGTTGTGTTTGATTCCCCTGTCCAGGAAAGGAGGCACATAGAGATCACGGTTGTGTTTGAGTTACCTGTCCAGGAAAGGAGACACATTGCGATCCCAGTGTATTGTTGATACCTGTCCCGGTAGGGAGACTCATTAAGATCATAGTGCTGTTTATGTCGCCTGTCCTGGCAAGGAGAAAAATAAAGATCACAGTGGTGTTTGTGTCGCCTGTCCTGGCAGGAAGACAAATAGAGATCACGGGTGTATTTGTGTCGCCTGTCCTGGCAGGAAGACAAATAGAGATCGCGGATGTATTTGTGTCGCCTGTCCTGGCAGGAAGACAAATAGAGATCACGGGTGTATTTGTGTCGCCTGTCCTGGCAGGGAGATACATGGGGGTCGCGGTTTTATTTGTGTCGCCTGTCCTGGCAGGGAGACACATGGAAGTCGCGGTTGTGTTTGTGTCGCCTGTCTTGGTAGGGAAGCACATATATATCATGGGTGTGTTTCTTTCGCCTCCCCTGGCAGGGAGACACCTTGAGGTCATGATTATGATTGTGTCGCCTGTCCTGGCAGGGAAGCACCTAGAGATCACAGTGTATTGTTGATGTCTGTCCTGGCAGGGAGGCACATAGAGATCATGGTTGTATTTGTGTCGCCTGTCATGGCAGGGAGGTCCATAAAGATCAAAGTGTACTGTTGATATTTGTCCGGACAAGGAGACACATAGAGATCACGGTTGTATTTGTGTCGCCTGCCCTGTTAAGGAGACACATTGCTATTTCAGTGTGGTTTGGTCAATTACTCTTGCAGGGAGACACATAAATATCACGGTGTGCTTGTTTCACCTGTCCTTGCAGAGAGACTCATGGAGGGAACGGTGTGTTTGTGTCTCTTGTCCTTGCAGGAAGACCCATGGAGGTCAAGGTGTGTTTGTGTCACTTGCCATTGCAGGGAGACACATGGAGGTCACGGCATGTTTTTTGTGTCACGTGCCCTTAAAGAAAATTGTCCATTTTGAAAAAACAGAGTTTAGCACAAAAAGATTTACGAATTTACACTTCCTTAAAGCTGGGCATGACAATATACGGAGGTATTCAGCATACCTGAATCCCCCGCATAAAAATTGTCCTGTCAAGGAAATAGTTTTAAACTCCTCAGTTGATAGATGTACAAAGTCACACGAAATGGAGGTGAGAATATGCGCAGTATTAAATAACCTTTTGTTTGAGAGTAGTATAATACACTTTTTGTTTGGGCGCAGTATTAAATAACCTTTCATTTGAGAGCAGTATGATAAGCATATTGTTTGTGCGCAGTATTAAATAACCTTTTGTTTGAGAGTAGTATAATAAACTTGTTGTTTGGGCGCAGTATTAAATAACCTTTCATTTGAGAGCAGTATGATAAGCATATTGCTTGTGCGCAGTATTAAATAACCTTTCATTTGAGAGCAGTATGATAAGCATATGTTTTGGGCACAGTATTAAATAACCTTTCATTTGAAAGCAGTATAATAAGCTTTTTGTTTGGGCGCAGTATTAAATAACCTTTCATTTGAGAGCAGTATGATAAGCATATTGTTTGTGCGCAGTATTAAATAACCTTTTCATTTGAGAGCAGTATGATAAGCATATTGTTTGTGCGCAATATTAAATAACCTTTCATTTGAAAGCAGTATAATAAGCTTTTTGTTTGGGCGCAGTATTAAATAACCTTTCATTTGAGAGCAGTATGATAAGCATATTGTTTGTGCGCAGTATTAAATAACCTTTCGTTTGAGAGCAGTATGATAATCATTTTGTTATGGGGGACATTATTAATTAACCTTTCGTTTGAGAGCAGAATAACATTATCTTTTCTTTAAGAACAGTATGAAATTACCTTTTGTTACAGAGCATTACGGAATAGCCTTTCGATAGAATTATGAATGTGTAGATGTTTGAATAGTACTTCTTATATTTCCATTCGAATATGGAATTATATTTTTACAACGGCTGAAACATAACTTCACATACAATACATATGTAATAATAAATATTTAAAAGAAAATCCCTTTTTATCACTGACCATTTAAGGACATTCTTCGCCTTATTACAAGCGGTCCCTTTCGTTTGTCAAGCTATTCATGTTTTCCTTCAGACAGATCAGGTCAGCAGCGGTCAAGAAAATAGTTAAACTGAACACACTTTACTTTTCTACACAAGGTGTTCGTGGAACTCCAGCCCTAACGTCAGTATAACATGTGTATATGGTAAAATATCTGACTCTGCATCCATGCAGTTATATCCAAATGGATAGAGAGACATAATCTGTTCAATTGTTTACGAACTTTAAGAAAGATGGGACGTTACACACAGAAGTTTTCATAAACATGGTTTTGGTGCAGTTATCTACCTTAGTTCGTGTCTGCTTTCCATAGTGTTTTCAATGTTATTTTAAGCTTCTGTAGTCGAGGAATCAACTTACATGTATTTAAACCATTTCCCGCATACAGAAAGTCTGAAGCAGACTCTGAAGACATTTAGTAAAAGATACGGTAAATCTCTATTAAATTATGGTATAATTACTAAAATAGTTGAAAACATTTTGGCAAAAGGAGAAATTGCTCAGCTTGAGCAATTTCTCCTTTTATCACAATGTTTTCAAAATTCGTATGTTGCAGGAGCGTCCGAAAGCGTCTATATGTGGAAGGCTAAGCAAAAACGTTAAGCTTCTAACTTTGTATGAGAAGTTACTATGACTTGAAATCGACCACCGCGAAAGTCGTCTGTTGCAGATTTGTTATATGTGGGAAAGGGTTAAAGTAACCATGGGTTATTTATGTATAATTGAACCGTCCCCCGCGAGAAAACAACATTATGGCCTCTATGTAATGTATCGACCCAGATCAGCCTGCGCAATCCGCGCATACTGATCCAGGCCAACACATTCCGTATCAGGGGATATAGGTATAGAGTAGTGATTTCTGTAACAGAAAATCCACAGGAGGCGAGAATTGTCTATCCGGGTTAGCCTGCGCGGCATGCTTATGCTGATCCGGGAAACTTTACGCATAAATGTTTGTTTTCTCGCGGACGGCGTATATTATGAATAAGCTAACCGTTCAGCTACAGCCGGATGCTTCGGCTTACTATGCTGATATAGACGACAGTTAACTCCCCTACCACAGGCGATTATAAAAATCAATGTTGAGGAAAGAGCGACAATTGCTGCTGAAAATAGCAAGTTCTCTTTCAATAAAACGTTCTCTGTTTCAAATATATGTTTGCGTAATTGTTCACCAAGGATTTAACTGGTTTTGCGTCAGATGTTTATCAAAGACAACACATCGAGAAATCGAATATGGGATAAACAGTTTGTATGATTGGTCAGGCCATGGAACGAAGATAAAGAGAGAGAGAGAGAGAGAGAGAGAGAGAGAGAGAGAGAGAGAGAGAGAGAGAGAGAGAGAGAGAGAGAGAGAGAGAGAGAGAGAGAGAGAGAGAGAGAGAGAGAGAGGAGAGAGAGAGAGAGAGAGAGAGAGAGAGAGAGGAGAGAGAGAGAGAGAGAGAGAGAGGAGATGAGAGAGAGAGAGAGAGAGAGAGAGAGAGAGAGAGAGAGAGAGAGAGAGAGAGAGAGAGAGAGAGAGAGAGAGAGAGAGAGAGAGAGAGAGAGAGAGAGAGAGAGAGAGAGAGAGAGAGAGATGAGAAGAGAGAGAGAGAGAGAGAGAGAGAGAGAGAGAGAGAGAGAGAGAGAGCGAGAGAGAGAGAGAGAGAGAGAGAGAGTACTTAACTCAATTATATTAAAGGTACTGAACTCCAGATGGAGATCAACATTTTGAAATGTTGAAACTTCTGTAAATATTGCTTTTTTTCACAGAAAAGTAAGTAATAAATAGTTAAAACTATTTTGGCCGCAAATGTTGAAAATACAGTCAATTGAAAGTCATGAAATGTACAAAATTTGGCTTACTGTGTATGTCTACCCAATAAAAATGAAACATAAACGATCAATATTTAGATGTTTATTGTACTGGAAAGTTAATTTATTACTCTAATTTATCCCAGAATTATGATTCTTATATTTCAAGACAACGTTTGAACATTTTTAAAACTTTGACTATACTATCTATATTCTGGATGGAGTTCGGCACTTTAAAATTGTTTCATTTATGCTTTATTAACCCTTTCCCTCATATAGACGCTTTCTGACGCCTCTGCAGCAGACGGCTTTTGAAAACATAGTGACAAAAGAAGAAATTGCACAAAACGTGCAATTTATCCTTTTGTCACAATGGTTTTCCACTTTTAGTCATAGGTTAACCATTTAATTAAAGAGATTTCCTATATTTTGACAAAATATGTTCAAAGTCGTCTGCTGCAGGATTGTCGTATGAGGAAAAGGGTTAAAAAAGCGGATTTCTTTTTTGAGACGTCACACCTTTAAAGTTGCATTTCTATAGAAATTCATAAACAAGATGTGTAAAATAACAATTGTTTTCCTTTATAAACCTTTATGAGGTGATGCTTGATTCTAATTAGACTGTAGTATGAGAAAGCTTTCATATTTTATTATTTAAATAAAATAGTTTTTACCTGCTCGGTAGGTACCGATTAAGGACGGAAAGAAATAACGGGAACGAATCACAACTAAATTATACTTATTTAAAGGTTGGTGTCCAATAAAACATTTGGGGGATAAATGTACCCAAGTCAACTGTTATAATTTTTTTTTTATAAAATAGTTCATTGAACGAGTTACTAAGTCGTGCGCACGAGATATTTGCGCACGACTTAAGTATCTCGTGCGCACGACTTACGTATCTCGTGCGCACGACATAGTATTTCGTATAAGAGATAAATACAAACATACACATGTCACCTCTGTGCCACCGTACATAGAAACAAACTCGTCTGTAAAATGAAACGGGATAAAAAGTGTGTTATATATAGAAGTAGTGCAAAACAATCGTTGTACCTAACAAAGAAATCTTTAGAATTGATTTAAAAATGGATTTTAACCCGTTTTCGGAAATGAGAGGGCTTGCATGAAGGAGGAGGCCCGTATTACAGCAGCAATTATATCGATATGCACATCGACCTTAAATTATATTCCCATATTCAGACGATTTTCTTACGCCCTGAAACAGACGACTTTTGAAAACACTGTGGCAAAGGAAAAAATTGCTCGGTAGGTACCGATTAAGGACGGAAAGAAATAACGGGAACGAATCACAACTAAATTATACTTATTTAAAGGTTGGTGTCCAATATAAAACATTGGGGGGATAAATGTACCCAAGTCAACTGTTATAATTTTTTTTTTATAAAATAGTTCATTGAACGAGTTACTAAGTCGTGCGCCACGAGATATTTGCGCACGACTTAAGTATCTCGTGCGCACGACTTACGTATCTCGTGCGCACGACATAGTATTTCGTATAAGAGATAAATACAAACATACTCATGTCACCTCTGTGCCACCGTACATAGAAAACAAACTCGTCTGTAAATGAAACGGGATAAAAAGTGTGTTATATATAGAAGTAGTGCAAAACAATCGTTGTACCTAACAAAGAAATCTTTAGAATTGATTTAAAAAATGGATTTTAACCGTTTTCGGAAATGAGAGGGCTTGCATGGAAGGAGGAGGGCCCGTATTACAGCAGCAATTATATCGATATGCACATCGACTTAAATATATCCCATATTCAGACGATTTCTTACGCCCTGAAACAGACGACTTTTGAAAACATTGTGGCAAAGGAAAAAATTGCTCATATGAGCAATTACTCCCTTTTGCCACAATATTTTCCACTTTTTAGTCATTGATTATCCATTCAATTTTAGCGATTTTCGATTTTCTGACAAAATATGTTCAAAGTCGTCTGCTCTGCTGCAGATATGTGGTATGTGGGAAAGGGTTAAACATATCCCATATACAGACAATTTCTAACGCCTTAACCCTTTTCCACATATAAATGCTGTATGGGGCCTCTGTAGCAGACGACCTTGAAATGATTCTTGACAAGGGAAGAATTGTTCATCATTAGAAATTTCTCTTTTGTCCACAATGTTTTAATTGTGTTCAAAAAATATTATTACTTCGCACTTGTTACTAAATGTTAAATCAAAGCCGTCTGTTACAGATTTGTTGTATGTGGAGAAGGGTTAAGAGCTATATACCTTTGAAAACATTGATGATAAAGGAGAAATACTATTTACTAGACCACGAGGTGTAGTGTCCAGTCTTATTTTTCTGCATGCGGGAAAGCGTGAACCTGGACACTACACCTCGTGGAATAATACGCCGATTAGCCCCCAACATGTAAATACTAGGTAATGTTTCTTTCGTTGCCGGTTCTGTCAAACGAGTTTCGTTCGTTTCCCCCTTCCCAGTTCACCTACATGTATAATATCATCTCATAACTAACGCGCGATACCAAAACAAAAGAGAAATGTCTCCCATCGAATGCACAACACGGAACAAATGTATCCTAATGTGATAACTTGTTGGATTAGTTTTTACCTTGATTAGTAGGTGTAATATTCCATAAACAGGCGTCGAGCCCGAAGTTCATCCTGTAACACGAGGATCTTGGATTCGAAACCTGTTACGGTCATT
Organism: Serripes groenlandicus; assembly: GCA_031761405.1. Classification (NCBI taxonomy): domain Eukaryota; kingdom Metazoa; phylum Mollusca; class Bivalvia; order Cardiida; family Cardiidae; genus Serripes; species Serripes groenlandicus. The sequence continues at coordinate 11,172,227 of JASEVX010000003.1, forward strand.
CGTTCTTTCCGATGATTGACACAATGTCATTCATTTCCACCAAAGGGCTATATAGTCCAAGTTAATGGTGCCAGTTACCTTGGACGAATGTTGATTCGAGTGTGGATGCGATAAAGCAAGAAAAAAGCACGTTAAGAGATATGGCCGCCGTAATGTAACTGAAATACCGTTGAAAAAAGCTTTAAATCAATCAATTTACAAAGCTTAAAATATGAATAGTAGTAACCAGTCCATAATATATATAATTAAGACATTAACATGTATCTTTTGACAGAGTACTGAGTTGTAAGTGCCACTAGCTTTATGTTTTACATGCCTTTAAATGATGTCAAAGTGGAGCGTTGATTTAAAATCTAAATCGCAGAACACGGATCATATAAAATAGCAAGGCTTGCAGAAATTCTACCGGACTATCATCGCGTATTTTACATAAGTCCTCCATAGCTATGTATAAATCAATCGAAATAGCGAGGCTATCAGACATTCTACCGGATTATCATCGCGTTTTTTACATCGAGTCTCGCTAGCTATGTATGAATCAATCTAAATGGCAGGGCTAGCAGATATTCTACCGGATTATCATCGCGTATTTTATATAAATTTCCAGTAGCTATGTATAATCAATCTAAATGGCAAGGTTAGCAGACATTCTACGGATTATCATCGCGTATTTTACATAAGTCTCGCTAGCTATGTATAAATCAATCGAAATAGCAAGGCTTGCAGAAATTCTACCGGATTATCATCGCGTATTTTACACAAAGTCTCCATTGCTATGTATAAATCAATCTAAATGGCAGGGCTAGCAGACATTCTACCGGATTATCATCGCGTTTTTTACATCGAGTCTCGCTAGCTATGTATGAATCAATCTAAATGCAGGGCTAGCAGATATTCTACCGGATTATCATCGCGTATTTTATATAAATCTCCATAGCTATGTATAAATCAATCTAAATGGCAAGGTTAGCAGACATTCTAGCGGATTATCATCGCGTATTTTACATAAGTCTCGCTAGCTATGTATAAATCAATCGAAATAGCAAGGCTTGCAGAAATTCTACCGGATTATCATCGCGTATGTTACACAAGTCTCCATAGATATGTATAAATCAATCTAAATAGCAGGGCTAGCAGAAATTCTACCGGATTATCATCGCGTATTTTACATAAGTCTCGCTAGCTATGTATAAATCAATCTAAATGGCAGGGCTAGCAGATATTCTACCGGATTATCATCGCGTATTTTATATAAATCTCCATAGCTATGTATAAATCAATCTAAATGGCAAGGTTAGCAGACATTCTACCGGATTATCATCACGTGATTTACATCCAGTCTCACTAGCTATGTGTAAATCAATCTAAATGGCAGGGCTAGCAGAAATTATATCAGATTATAATCACGTGGTTTACATCCAGTCCCTCTAGCTATGTCGGTTACGACAAAAGCTATTATTAAGGGGTCGTAAGTTCGATTCCGGTTCTGCCGTTCATTCTTTACGATGATTGACAAAATGCATTGTGACACGCGTTATACATTGTCTATCGATGGGTTAACTAGTCTATGTGAGGAGGTCGTAAATTACCTGGGAATGATGTTGGCTGGAAAACAGGTAGGAGAAAGCCACGAAACACAAATTTGAGTGAGGTGGTCGCCGTGATATAACTGGAATACCGTTGAAAATGGCATTAAACTCTTATTTATCAAATCGGCATGAAGCTTATCTTCTACCGGAAGTCATCCGTATCAGAAAAGTGGTAATTGTCGGAAACGAGATGCTATGACAACAACTACAACACCAACTACACCAACAACTACAACAACAACTACAACAACAACTACTACAACAACAACTACAACAACAACTACAACAACAACTACACCAACAACTACAACAACAACTACATCAACAACTACAGCAACAACTACACCAACAACTACAACAACAACTACACCAACAACTACTACAGCAGCAGCAATCTGTTTCGTTTGAGGTATTTAATTTGGAAACAAGGAGAATGTGTTCATTAATAAATAATCAACGTATACTTCAAAGTTCCGGTCGTATTTGTGGCACATCGCCTTATTTCTGCAGCAGACAACTTTGAATACATCAAAGCAAATATTTAGGAAACCTCTATAAATGAACATGTAACTTTTTAAAAGAGTTAAAAACAGTGTGGGTGGCAAAAGGAGATATTACTCATTCAGAGCAATTTGACCTTTGTCACAATATTTCGTAGGTCATTATGAGCAATTTCTCCTTTGGTTATAATGTTTTCAAATGTCGTCTGCTGCAAAGGCGTCAACATGAGACTGTACGAGGAAAAGGGTTAACACTAATTCCGCTTTTTCGATTCTTTTAAATAGGTCTAGCAAAACGTAATCGCATTTTAGTACATGCATATCATATAATGCATGTTCAGCCGCGTGGCTCTGTCGGTTAACACGTTGACTATCAATACAGACGCCTTGAGTTCTAACCCGCCTCCACCGTTCCGTCCTTCCGGTGATTGACAGTCAAAACTCATCAGAGCAAATCCATTCATCTTCTACGGAAAGGTTTAATAGTAAGGTAGTCAGTTAATTACCCGTGAAGAATGTTGTGTGGAAGTGTTGTGAAAAAAGAAGGAGAAAGTCACGAAGCGTGTGGTTAGGTGAGTTTGCCGCCGTGATATCATTGAAATATCGTTGAAAATGGCATTACATTTCGAGTCAATATAAGTTATATAAACATTATTCGATAATATATTTCAGTTCCGTTAGGTTGATGGATTGATTGATTGGATTTTTTTTTTTTTTAAAATAGGTGTATCACAACTGTGAGTTCATCTAATCATACGTTTCCTGTATTTATCGCACCAGCAAAGCACGCCAAAATTCTTTCCAGTCAACTGGCGTCCTTTGCATACATGTAGACGTTTACGCCATTTGGTGAAAGACGTAAGTAAAACGCTAGTCACAATGACTCTAGTCAGCTATTTAAAAAAATATACGGCCGAGCCGGGGTTCGAGCTCCCGACTTCTGTATTGGTAGCCCTCGTCATTAACGATCGAGATAAAGCGACTCCACTCTGTTACGATAAGACGATAACGTGATGCTAGAATCCAACTACTGAAGGTAAGGGTAACTAAATTGATGGCCTATTGCTGCATTCTACATTATTTATTGGGTGTGTCTAATGAACGGACCTGTGCACGTTTTGACCCTTTACCCTGATACAGACAACTCTAGACGCCTTTGTAGTTGGTCACTTTTGAAAACATTGTGGGAAGATGAGAAATTGCTCGAAACGAACAAGTTCTCATTTTGCCCACAATGATTTCAACTCGGGCATGTAAATGAGTGTACATATGTTCGAGATAGTAGACGTTTTGCCGGAGATATTCTAAAAGCATTCGACGCTAACGGGCTCATATCCCATTAACGGTTTATCATTCTTTAACCCTTTCCCTCATACGACAATTCTGCAGCAAACGACTTTGAACGTATTTTGTCAAAACATAGAAAATCTCCATAATTGAATGGATAACCTATGACAAAAAGTGGAAAACATTGTGGCAAAAGTAGAAATTGCACGTTTTGTGCAATTTCTTCTTTTGTCACTATGTTTTCAAAAAGCAGTCTGTCGCAGAGGAGTCCGAAAGCGTTTATATGAGGGAAAGGATTAAACGAACTAGTCTGTTAGCCTTAACTTTGAGAATCCCGTTGGATGTTAGATCGTGCATCCCGGATTCGAACCCCTGATTACGGCGGTATTACTGGAGTGCCCTTAAGCAATGCACACTTCACAGCTTAGTATTGATTGGTCACCAATCCCGTATAATATGCCGGTTTTCTTGGTATGAACGATGTCGAAAACGTCGTAATGCTCAATCAATCCATCCTGCCTAATCATTGGTAGTGTTGGAGAGGAAAGACCTAGAGTCGTTCGTCCATTGTTTTGTATTCCACTGTGTATTCAGATTCACTCAAAGGTTTACGTATAATTCATTTGAATCATTCTTGCACTCATTTGTTCTGTATCCTCGGGCAGTGATGTGTAGGCGTGTCAGAGAATTGCCGGCCAATTGTTCCGTCATATATTATTTACTAGAGTTCGCTATTGAATGTTAAAGTGCGTGATTATAATCAGTGTTTGACGTATTGTTCTACATGTATGTCTAGCTTTGGGCAAGTACATGTGAGCCGTCCCGCATTGTGGCATATGCGTAATGTATCGACCAGATCAGCCTGCGCTGTCCGCGCAGACTGATCCGGCCGACACATTCCGTCTTAGGGGGATAGAGGTATAGAGTAATGATTCCTAAAACAGAAAATCCACAGGAGGCGAAAAAGTTTCTATCCGGGTAAGCCTGCGCGGCATGCTAAGGTTGATCCGGGTCGATACTTTACGCAGAGTCCAAACTGTTGGTTTTCTCGCCGGACGGCTCATGTATGTGTAAAGACTGATTGATGGATTGAATGGTGTTTTAAGCCGCTTCAACAATATGTCAATTATATCACGGCGTTTCCTGGGTAAGTTAGAAGTACTACTGGTCCATTTATCCTGATACCAGTCAGTCAGACGTAATGATAACTCTGCAACCCTGAAGCCAAGGAGGGCACATAACTACCATTTTTAGATGCTTTGGTATGACCTTGACGGGAATCGAACCCGCGATCTCACACACTCGAGGTGGACGCCCTACCGCTACACCCGTGACTGAGGCGGTACATATCGAGGGCTTGGCGTGAAACGGTTGTAACTAAAATTGGTATTGTTTTACCAAGGTTAATCACCTCGCCATAAAGTCTTTATAAGCGTTAAATCATTTTCTTAGTAAACAATGTAAATTTAGTTGCCATTGCTCGTTCTGAGCAATGGCACCTAAATTTGCATTGTTTACAAAGGGGTCAAAATTGCCCCTAAACCTGGGTTTTCAAAATAGGTTTTAAGTTACAACCGTTTCACGCCAAGCCCTTGATATAGACTAATTCATAGACAATGAATGAGGAGGGTAGTGAAACAGAGTGTCTGACTGACAGACAGATAGCGATAGTTTTAAAGTAAGTTGCTCACTTTAAAGTTGTATTACTATTACGTAATGCACGTCTTTAAAATTGAATTTGCGAACAGTGTAGCCCAAGATCAGCCTGCACGTCCGTTAAGTATAGCCATGGTCTACTGTTTCCTATGAACAATTATAAGTACTAGGATTTTTAAACTTTGAGCATAGATAAAATACTGATATTCAGTTTTGTATTTTAGTATGTGAAAAACATGAAATTCGTTTGATTTTAAGAATTGGACAAAGGTTCTACATTTTTGAAAGAACGACTCGTGCACCTTTACTCTGTCTATGCTTTTTTGTTTCACTTGCACTGTTGGTCAAATCGGCTGTAGGTAAGCAAACCATATAACTAGGCGTAGTCTTTAAAGTGGAAAAGATACTTTGTAGATACCAATCGAGTAAGTGAAAATGATTCATAGACTATTTCTACGAGAAAATCGGTGAAACATTTAGTGTTAAAAAAGATTTACAGAAATAATACAGGAAAATCGTTAATTCGACCGGTACCCTTCCCAGCCATCATTAGTCCCTGTAGACAACCGTCTATCGATAATTGACCGAGTGAATGAGAACAAATGTGCACGCAGTAAAGATTCAGATCTGCGTGTGCATCTACACAGCCTTATAAAGATATACACTGTACAAACAGTACTTACACACGCTTGTGTAGATTCAGATAACCTTGATTATGATGACAAGAAGATCTGAACCTGCACTGTTCAGAAAAGACAACGTGCACCATTTCCCATGCACTGGATCATATAGGAGACACATCACACGAAAGCCGACATTCGTATTTTAACTTATACGGATAAAAATAGAACATACTTATCAAGACACTTATCAGCCCTCAGTGCGACAAGAAGGCGAACATAGTACATACTTATTCAGACACTTATCAGCCCTCAGTGTGACAAGAAGGCGAACATAGTACATACTTATTCAGACACTTCCCAGCCCTCAGTGCGTCAAGATAGCGAACATATTACCTACTTAACCAGAGACTTCCAAGCCCTTGGTGCGACAACTGGCTAACATATTACATACTTACCCAGACACTTCCAAGCCCTCAGTGCTACAAGAAGGCGAGCATATTACCTACTTATCCAGACACTTCCCAGCCCTCAGTGCGACAAGATGGCAAACAGAGTACATACTTATCCAGAGACCTCAAAGCCCTCAGTGCTACAAGATGGCAAACAGATTAGAGACTTCCAGGCCCTTGGTGTGACAACTGGCTAACATATTACCTACTTATCCAGACACTTTCCAGCCCTCAGTGTGACAAGATGGCAAACAGAGTACATACTTATCCAGAGACCCCAAAGCCCTCAGTGCTACAAGATGGCAAACAGTTTAAAAACGTATCGAGAGTCTTCCCAGCCCTCAGTCCGACAAGAAGGCGAACAGATTACTTACTTATCCAGAGTCTTCCAATCTCTCAGTGCGACAAGAAGACGAACAGAGTACATACTTATCCAGAGTCTTCCCAGCCCTCAGTGCGACAAGAAGGCGAACAGAGTACATACTTACCCAAAGTCTTCCCAGCCCTCGGTGCGACAAGAAGGCGGACATATTACATACTTATCCAGAGACTTCCAAGCCCTCAGTCCGACAAGAAGGCGGACATATTACATACTTATCCAGAGACTTCAAAGCCCTCAGTGCGACAAGAAGGCGAACATATTACATACTTATCCGGAGACTTCCAAGCCCTCAGTGCGACAAGAAGGCGAACATATTACATACTTATCCAGACACTTACCAGCCCTCAGTGCGACAAGAAGGCGAACATATTACATACTTATCCGGAGACTTCCAAGCCCTCAGTGCGACAAGAAGGAGAACATATTACAAACTTATCCAGAGATTTCCATGCCCTCAGTGCAACAAGAAGGCGAACATATTACATACTTATCCAGAGACTTCCATGCCCTCAGTGCGACAAGAATGCGAACATATTACAAACTTATCCAGAGTCTTCCCAGCACTCAGGGCGACAAGATGGTGAACAGATTACAAACTTATCCAGAGACTTCCCAGCCCTCAGTGCGACACGAAAGCGAACAGAGAATATCGTGATTACGCTGCGTGGAAGCGCTGACTGATCTTGACATAACCTCGTCGTAAAACTCCGAAGGTCGGTTTTCGTGTGTCTTGGCCCATCTCAAGTGTTAGTAATACATGGTACCAGGTATCATGTTTATCTGTGCGTAATAAGTCCGTCAATAGTCCTGCAACGTTCACTGTCCAGTTCACCATTTTCCATATATAGACGCATGTTGACGCATATGCAACAGACGACTTTTGAAAGTATTGTCACAAAAGAAGAAATTGATCATAATAATGCAACAATGTTCTAACTTAAGTCAATAATTACATTTTCCATAGTTTTATCAAATGTGTCTGCTACAAGAGTTTTTGGAAATAACATTATCCCCCTGATATATACGACATTAAGAGTTAAGTTAACAACGTGATCCCCTGATGCATACGACAGTAAGTGATAATAACATTACCCCCCCCCCCCCCCCGCTTATACATGCGACATTAAGAGTTAATAACATGACGACATTAAACGCTAATAACATGATCCCCCTGATACATACGACATAAAGAGTGAATAACATTGTCCCCTTGATACATACGACATAAAGAGTTAATAAAATGATACCCTGATACATACGAAATTAAGAGTTAATAATATGATACCCTGATACATACGACATAACGAGTTAATAACATGATACCCCTGATACATACGACATTAAGAGTTAATTACATGGTAATCTGATACATACGACATTAAGAGTTAATAACATGGTTCCCCTGATACATACAACATTAATTAATAACATGGCTCCCCTGATAAATACGACATTAAGAGTTAATAACATGGTTCCCTTGATACATACGACATTAAGAGTTAATAGCATGATTCCCTGATACATACGACATTAAGAGTTAATAACATGATCCCCTGATACATACGACATTAAGAGTTAATAACATGGTCCCCTGATACATACGACATTAATAGTTAATAACATGGTTCCCCTGATAAATACGACATTAAGAGCTAATAACATGGTCCCCTGATACATACGACATTAAGAGTTAATAACATGATCCCCCTGATACATACGACATTAAGAGTTAATAACATGACGACATTAAACGCTAATAACATGGTTCCCCTGATACATACGACATTAAGAGTTAGTAACATGGTTCCCCTGAAACATACGACATTAAGAGTTAATAACATGATACCCTGATACATACGACGTTATGCATAATTATGTCGTAGACGACTATGGGAAATATGTAGGACATTGAGAAATGGATCAAAATGGATCAAAATGTGGAACATCTATGAATTAATTGAACACCTGTTAAATAAAAAGTAAATTGATTGATTGAAGTTGAAAACACTTTTGCCACAATGTTATTAAAAGTTGCATTAAAATATGTCTGCATGTTGGAAAAGGATAATCAAATTTGTTATCTATTGGATTAGCTGACAAGTTTAGATCTTCTAGCAATCGTTGGCTAACTCGTTTTACACACACACACACACAAATAAGACAATGTGACGGTAGAATCAGCGCTAAAGCGGTATTTATTAGTCGCCGGGCAGAAGTCAGGGGGACAAAAGTGGTCCCTTCAAGACGTGAACCAACACCCCCTAATGCAGACTCTTATGTGTCATCATTGAGGTCAATTTCGGATTTTCATTTTAATAGCAATTTTAACTTACTAAATGTTGTTTTCATGTTCAAAGAGATGTCTTGATTTGTGTAGAATTCATTTAATAATGTTAATCCATGAATATCTAAAGTAGGAACTGTTTCTAAGCTAAATATAGACCCTATTCTGTTGTGTAGTTTCGTGACCTTTAACATCGATTTTCGCGCATGCGCATTTCGATATGAAAAAGCGAGTGATATTATTTTATTTTAGACAAGTACAAGACGAATGTTTGACGCAAAGCGTCAAAGAGAAGCCGCAATATTTCGTTGTACATGTAGAAATAAGAAAAAAAGAACATTTTTAAATCCAAAAACAATAGAACAATTTAAACTGTAGACGGTAATGCTGATATATTTCTCCTTTTGAAGACTTTTGTTTTCTTCAAATTACCTCCCTTTAAAGCAATACCAGGATATTTACCGTGTGATTCGAATAAGATTGACAAACATTGAAATTATATGAATGAATACTATTATTTAAATAAGTAACAACAGCAAAATTAAATTTAAGCCAAGATAAATGTGTACACATTTCGTTAATCTTTTATAGATACCCTAATGTATAGGTATGAATATAAAATTTATAAGCAAATGTTTGAATAGACTAAGGAAAGTCAAGAATACATAAATAAATCAATGCAGTCTTTTCCGGCGACATTGATGCCTTGCATCAACTTTCTCTTGTATGCAGTATATAGGCTCGATGATTTCCGTCCGAAGTCGTAAAAGATCGGCATTATTCGTGAACTTGTCGGTTTTTATTTAAACCTCTCTGAAAGTGCTAAGTATGTAATTCGGAAACTCAGTGACTGTCAGCAAGATCCCTAGTGATCAAGAAGAATCGTACATTATAGCGTATGATTCATCATCCGTATTGCCAATAGATTATGTTGATACTGACTGTACAGTCTAAAATATGTCTCGTCATTAACCCTTTCCCACATACAACAACTCTGCAGCAGACGACTTTGGGAAAACCACTATAAACGAACATACCTCATGGTATAGCCGTGTCAATGCCTCTGTAGGAGACCGCCGTGGCCGAGTGGTAAGTGCCGGCGACTTTGGGCTGGGAATACCGGGTTCAATACTCCCACTGGTGTTGATTATAGATAAGTGTCATTTGGCAAGGCACATTTCCTAACCTAGTACTTGATAGTCATCCAGGACTCATGAATAAACCATGATTTGTTTGGTTTGAAGCCGTTTTCAACATTATTTCAGTAATATCACGGCGACTGTTTCATCCCTAGGTAAACAAACCGGTACAATGCTAGGAATGTGCATTTTCCCGGTTCCAAATGTCCGGCCGAGCCCCGGTAGCTCAGTCGGTATTGATGCGAGCTGTCAATCCAGGGGTTGTGAGTTCGAACCCCAGCTCGGCCAACATTCTTTCCGACGTTTAACAAAAGTCACTGTGACAAGCGTCATTCGTCTTTCAACAATTGGCTAACAGTCGATGTGGAAAGCAGCCAGTTGCTCGTAAAGTATGTTGTGTGGAGTGCTGGTGTGAGAAAACCAGTAAACACATGAGTAGGTGAACTGGCCGCCGTGATATGACTGAAACATTGTTGAAACGGCGTTAGACCCCAATCAATCAATCAATCAATCAATCAATCAATCAATCAATCCAAATATCCGACGCTAATCACTCGTCCAAAGCAAATTCCCCCATAACCTTCGCGTATGTATGACAACTCTTTATATGGAGCTGCATGCGCAGCTATGTTTTATGACTGTAATGGACAATATATGAGCCGTCTCGCGAGAAAACCCAACAGTACGTCCGCTGCGTAATGTATCGACCCGGACTATTTCGGGCCGACACATTCCGTATCAGGGGGATAGAGGTATAGACTATAGACTAATGATTCCGCGGCATGCTTATACTGATCCGGGTCGATACTTTACGCAGAGTTCACCATGTTGGTTTTCTCGCGGGACGGCTCATATGTCAGAATGTTTTTTATCCTTATCTGTCAATAAGTGAACAGTGAAGATCATGATGAACTGTGGATATATAATGTTCTATTGGTTTCTTAGACTACGGCTTATATTAGATAAAGGTATTTATATGTCTCTGCTAGTATGAGCTTGAAAGTACATATGTTACTCAAATAATTCCCAAGTTTAATTTAATAAATTCACGGGCAATGTTTTATGCACATGAATAAATTAAGACCGTGTAACATGATTCAATGGATATAATGGTATAAGTAATTCTGTATTATTTATAATTCAATGATACCAAGTTTAAATTTTAAACCTCGTGTATTTTGACAAATACCTGTCCCAACTGATCTATCGGATTTTGTTAAATCTCGTTTCATCAAACCAGTACACCAGACATTTCATTGAAACAATATAACAATGTGTTTTGACGCAGATCGCCAAAACAGAAGTCGAGATAATGCGCTCAGAACGAATATCCAATCACGGCGTGATCAATACATCACGTGATCTCCACATCACTAAACCCGCCTCCCGCGTTGAAGATCTGTCATTCAATTTTTTTCTGTAATCTCCCGATTCGACTTTAAACGTTGGAAACAATGAAACATTCGTGTTTTGTGTTGAAACCTTCAACTACTGGTAAATGATGTTTTATCGGATTTTAATGTTGGATTTATAATTTTATAGTTCAAAGGTAGTGCAATAGGTGTGGATTATGATATCATGTGTCTTAATTTATATAGAGCGTTTTAATACAAACGAATATTTCGCTTCTAAATATTGTCGCATCTTGCAATGCCCTTCTTTTAAGGCTTTTACTAAGAACTCTGTATCAAAAGAACTATTAATGTGTTGTCATAAATGCTGCCACTTCTGACGAAACCTAATCTGTGTTTTAAAATATATGTTAATCAAGTATATATACTATGCGTTCTCTTTCTCTCACTCTGTCTCTATGTCTCTGTCTCTTTCTCTGTCTGTCTGTCTGCCTGTCTGTCTGTCTGTCTGTCTGTCTGTCTGTCTGCTCGCTCTCTCGCTCGCTCGCTCGCTCTCTCTCTCTCTCTCTCTCTCTCTTTCTCTCTTTCTCTCTCTCTCACTCTCTCTCTCTATATATCTTTCTCTCTCTCTCTCTCTCTCTCTCTCTATATATATATATATATTATCCCTCTCTCTCTCTCTCTCTCTATGTCTGTATGTCTGTCTGTCTGTCTGTCTGTCTGTCTGTCTGTCTGTCTGTCTGTCTGTCTGTCTGTCTGTCTGTCTGTCTGTCTGTCTGTCTGTCTGTCTGTCTGTCTGTCCGTCCGTCCGTCCGTCCGTCCGTCCGTCCGTCCGTCCGTCCGTCCGTCTGTCTGTCTGTCTGTCTGTCTGTCTGTCTGTCTGTCTCTCTCTCTCTCTCTCTCTCTCTCTCTCTCTCTCTCTCTCTCTCTCTCTCTCTCTCTCTCTCTCTCTCTCTCTCTCTCCTTCTCTCTCTCCTTCTCTCTCTCTCCTCTCTCTCTCTCTCTCTCTCTCTCTCTCTCTCTCTCTCTCTGTCTCTCTCTGTCTCTCTCTGTCTCTCTGTCTCTCTCTATGTATATATATTCTCACCCATGCAAAATAGGATAGTTTCTACATGTTAACATGGACTATACAGTTTTCATGAATGTATGTTTAAGGCAGTCCAACAATAATGTTGGACGCCAACCATATCCGTCGATCTATATAGAACACTCAAACTTAATTGTTTAATTTGTCTGGATTATTCCTTCTGTACAGTTTACCTCATCTTTATGAATTTTATTATAAGCGGTGCTCCAAGAAAACCAATGTTAACGTAATTATTACACATTTATGAGCGGTGCTCCAGGTGAAACCAATGTTAACGTAAGTATCACATATGGAAAAGGAACCTCATGGGCATCCATGGTAAAAATCCAAATATATAATGCTTTATAGAAGTTTCTTGCGTACGATGACTAATTAGCGATTGCAGTGCCAAACAAGACTGTGCGGATGTGCTGGCTAGTCTGGATACACACTGTTATCAAATGTCTTACGGTTGATTTTCGCAGAGACCCGCTCATATATTCGATCCCTCTTTTACTTCCTTTATTTTTGCGTTTAAAGACGTCAACTCCTTTTTGTCTGAGACAAGCTACTTTAAAAAATATTGTGGAAAAAGAGAGTATCTCAAAACAAATAATTTCCCAATTTCCCTAAAGTTTCCATACTATTATTCGCCGCGGTTCACAAGCAAGAAAGCGTGACGTTACTGTATAATATGTGAGCCGTTCCACGAGAAAACCAACAATGTTAGTCTCTGCGTAAAGTATCGACCCGGAGCATGCTAAGCATGCCGCGCAGGCTAGCCCGTCAAACTTTTCCGCCTCCTGTGGATTTTCTGTTTCAGGAATCATTACTCTATACCTCTATTTCCCTGAGACGGAATGTGTCGTCCCGGATTATCCGGCGCGGACTGCGCGGGCTGATATGAATCGATACATTACGCAAATGTTGGTTTTCTCGTTGAACGGCTCACGTATCTTTGCAGCAGCCTTATCTAAACTTCTTTGAATTAAAAGTTTAGAACTTGTTCAATCGGACAGTGACTGTTTCGATCTTACTGTGAAACTTTCCCTTAATAATCCAAATGCTCTTCGTGCTCACATGTCAATCAGTAGAAAGGGTCCGAGTTCTAATTCAAAATATAAGTGGCTCGTAATTGAGATATTTTAATCGACCAATATTAAAATATGCGTCATATGTTTATACATTTCTGATATCATCCTTTAACCCTTTCCCTCATACGGCAATTCTGCAGCAGACGACTTTGAACGTATTTTGTCAAAACATAGAAAATCTCCATAATTGAATGAATAACCTATGACAAAAAGTGGAAAACATTGTGGCAAAAGGAGAAATTGAACGTTTTGTGCAATTTCTTCTTTTGTCACTATGTTTTCAAAAAGCCGTCTGCTGCAGAGGCGTCAGAAAGCGTCTATATGATGGAAAGGGTTAAAAGTCCGCTGCTTCACCAGAAGCATTGAATATTAACTTTCAAGTTCAAGACATTATTATAAAAGGAGAAATAGTTCATCAAGAGTATTAGCTCCCCTTTTCCCAAACTATTTTCAAAACTCTCCTGCAGCTATGGACCCGTCTCTTCACGTGAAGAGGTGAAAGCGTCCACCTCGGTAGCGGGAGACCAGGATTCGATCCCAGGTCGTGTCATAACCAAACATCTAAATCAAAGTACTGAAAGTACTAAAGGTAGATTTGTGATCGGTTATGAGGAGATGCAGAAGTGCATATATCAATATTTATCTGAAACAAATCCCCACCATGACAGACGTTGAATCAGGCCGTAATGAAAAATATTAGATCATAAATTCTTAAAAGTGGCAGATGTTTCTTCCCTCCTCGGTGCCCAGAGTTTCAGGGATAGCATAACGACCAATGCATCGGTGTCAAAATAAACAAACCGGTAGTACTGGTCAATTACCCAGGAAACGCCGTGATATTACCGAAATGTTTTGATATAGGCGCGTAACACAAAACAAACTACAGCTACGGTTTTTAAGCTGTCTTCTTTATCAGGGAATGGGTTTAACGTTAATCTCATTGGTTGGTTGTTTACTCGATACTATATTGACTCATTCATTCATAATGTCTGTGGTTTTACTGCTAAGCTGTTCATCGTTACGTGTGGCAGTAATTCAACAATACGTTTTATTATACCCACTGTAATCCTCTATCACATACAACAAATCCGCAGAACATCTAAATAAAAATACGCAAAATATGTGAAAGTAAATCCGCCTCGGTGGTGTAGTTGAAGAGCGTCCGCCTCAGTGGTGTAGTTGAAGAGCGTCCGCCTCGGTGGTGTAGTTGAAGAGCGTCCGCCTCGGTGGTGTAGTTGAAGAGCGTCCGCCTCGGTGGTGTAGTTGAAGAGCGTCCGCCTCGGGTTCGGGAGGTCGTGGGTTCGATCCCCGATCGGTTCTTACTAAAGACTTGATAGTAATGGCGTCACTTTTTTGCGCTCAGGGTTGCAGGTTTCGAATCATCACGACTGACTGGCTGGTGTCAGGATAAATGGACCAGTAGTACTGGTAACTTACCCAGGAAACGCCGTGATATAACTGAACAATTGTTGAAAGCGGCGTAAAATACCATGCAGTCAATCAAACTGAAAGTGAAAGTATGCGTATTGAATAGAGTTGAAAACGTTGTCGCAAAATGAGAAATTGCTCAATATAACTCATTTCTTCTTTTGCCACAATATTTTAAAATGTCGTCTGTAGCAACATGTGGTAAAGAGTTAAAACTCAGATTTACTATAGAGATATTATTAGTCATTGGTTGAGCATTGAACACCACGGCCAG